>ML682025.1:25061564-25078555 GCA_007922195.1 Podocnemis expansa
GCGTTTTTCCTTAATTCGAATTAACAAACTGTTAATTTGAATTAAGTTATTTTGAAATAAGGTGTTATTTCAAAACAAGTTGTTTTGACACAACTTGTTTCGAAATAACCATCTGTGTGTGAATACAGCCATGGACTGGTGTCTTTGAATGATAACTTCCCGCACCCTTGAGAGTGCATCACAACAGAGCTCCCTTCATCCCGCTTCCAGAGGAGACATTATTAACCAGCTGAAGATATGCCCAGCCCATCTCCCAGGAGCAATGGCCCTTCTGCTGAAACTGGGACTAGGCAAACAAGGCCTGATTCTTCTTCCATAATATTGTAAATCAGGAGTAACTGAACTAAGAACAAAAGAGTTTCTGTTATAAGTTACAGGCTGTTCAGTTCCTGAATCTGAGGCTCCCTTGAGGCAATGCAGAGCCATTACCATTGACCTCTCAAGCTGGGGGGTCGGGGGGTAATCTGCCCCTTATACAGAGCTCAGTCTCCTCCTAACCCATAGAAGTTAGAGATTGTCTTAAACCCAAGCATGAGAGTTAATGCCCCTCCCAAAATGTTCACTTAAGCACCATAACTGTCCAATCCTTCTTTGAAACTTGTCAAACTTCTGGCCTCAACCATATCCTGAGGCACTGAGTTCCACAGTCTGATCACACAAGGTGTGAAAGAGCTTTTCCTTCTAGGGGTTTTGCACTTGAATTTCTTTGCTACACTCTTTGAAAGGAAACCTCCCTGAACTCCTGATTCTCAGGCAATGCTCTGAAATACAAAGCAATGCATTAATTTCCAGAAGCACAGAACCCCCCATTATGTTTATAGAATAACGACTGTAAAAATAAAGATGCCCACAGGATTTTAAATTATAAATCCCCCATCTTCCCCATGGCAGAGGGCTGCCAATACCCCTTTCAGGGAAAGGAGCAGGCAGTGATGGGCTATGAAAGCTCCCTGTATGCTTCCATTCTCCAATAGTGGTTTGGAAAGCGAAGTATGGCCTTCCTCTCCACCTCTATCTGCCTCCTCCATGCTTGCTGGTTAGTTTGCTACAGCAACTATTGGAACTAATGAATCAAATTTCAGGCAGAACAGAACAACTTGCCTTGCTGAGAGAGCCACGGAGTCATCTGCTGTTTCACTGTTTACATTCTGCTCAGGGATATGTTGCATCAACGCTCTATCTCTGTTGCTGTTGTGTACACACACACGGCACGCGCTCTTCTCTACACACACACAGTATCTCTCTCTCTCTCACATCCACACACTTGGTTTCCCACCATGTGTGAGGTGTTGGCAACTTTTCCTGAAAAATAATCGAGGGAGAGAGAGTTACATTCTGCAGAGGAATCAGACTGGGTCAGCAGGCTGTGTGCTGGCAGTGACTGGGAGGGTGGTGGATGGGCGCAATGAGTAATCAGGGGTGAATGCCATGAAGCGCTCCCCTGGGAAGAATTCATTGAATGCTATTTGCAGCAGTTACAACAAGGAGTTGTTCTATTCCCTCCCTGTGTTGGAGGCAGATATGCACAGCAGGTGAGAAGTGGCAGGGACTGGGTAAAAAAGGAAGAGAGAGAGAGAGATTGGGTATACAAACCCCTCAGTTAGTCTTTTAGGCTGGACTATTCCAAGGGGGAAAAAAGGAATTAGATACCCATATTGAATCGAATGCACAAAAATTCCTATAGCATTCCAACCTGAATTCAAAGGAGTTTAGGCATGTGAGCTCTCTTAGGTTTTGAAAATGACAGGTATTGTTTTAGTTTAAATTGTTATTGATCAACCACTGACCACATCTGTGGTGTGGTGGGTAACACCACTGAGAGAGCATTGGCCACATCTGTGGTGTGTTGCCCCTGTGCCAAGGAGCTCACAGTATAATGTGCGAGCTACAAAGGAAAATAAAATGGAGGCTTCTAGACTCCCTCTTTTTCCTCTATTCTGCATGGAGAAGGGCCAGAGAGTGTTCTGCTCCATTGTTCAAGTCACGTGGGTGCTGGAAGATGCTAGGGCCCCAGCTGAATACTAGGAATATTTTCTAAAATGTTCCCCACTGGCATTAGCAATTTTGGGATCCCTTGTGTAGACAGGTGACTGTCACGTTCAGCAGCTTGGTGATCAGACCTGCTTTGAGCAGCGTTAGCAGACAAGGCAGTCGGAATTTCAGTTGCTATGGTAGCGTACTCGCCATTGCTACTCCTGGTGGGAGTGTGATGGAGGGAGACTGACTTATTTACAAAAATGCTAGCAATGACAGGGCCATAGAGAGGTGAGGGGAGAACCACAAGGAAAGTGAAGAGAGTGGGAGCAGGTGCAGGAGTAGGCACGGACAACAAAGGAAGAGTTAAAATCAGCTTTGAGTAGAGCCTTCAGCTTGGAGTGCAATATGCTGGAGTCTGTACTCCAGGTTCTCAAATGGTGCCCCTTAGCATAGATCTTAAACTGCTATAAATCAGCATAGAGCAATAATCTGTGATAAACAGTATGTTTTGCCATGCTCTTACATGATAAAGATCTGGGAGGAGGGAAGACTATGTATTAACTTAAAGATAACATAAGAAAACAAGATTAGCCATACTGGGTCAGACCAATGGTCCACCTAGTCCAGTGTCTTGTCTTCCAACAGTAGCCAGCACAAGATGTTTCTGGGGGAATGAACAGAACAGGGCAAGGCAAGTTTGAGTGAGCCAGTTTCTGGCAGGTATAGGTTTAGCGACCCCCCAGAACATTTATAGTCTTTACAAGTACTACTAGAT
The DNA here is from genome assembly GCA_007922195.1 of Podocnemis expansa. NCBI lineage: Eukaryota > Metazoa > Chordata > Testudines > Podocnemididae > Podocnemis > Podocnemis expansa. The sequence continues at coordinate 25,064,317 of ML682025.1, forward strand.
ACCTTGTTTGTTTTGCCGGCTAAGACTAACAAAGCTACCCCTTTGAAATTTTTTAATCCAGTTATACTTTTGGCCTTCAAATATCCTATGACAATGAGCTCCACCAATTGACGTTGTGCTGTGTAAAGAAATACTTCCTCATGATAGATTTAAATTAGCTGCATATGAATATCATTGGTTGGATCCTTGATTCATGTGTTACGTGAAGGGCTGAATAACTCTTGATTATTTACTTTCTCCACACCATTCGTGATTTTATAAATGTCTATCACATTCCCCCTTAATTCTCTCTTTTCTAAGGTGAACAGACCCAGACTTCTTAACCTCTCCTCATATGCAAGCTGATCCATACCCCTAATAATTTTTGTTACCCTTCTCTGTACCTTTTTCAATTCTAATATAACTTTTTTGAGAAGGGGCACACGAAAGTACACACCATATCCAACACATGGGCAGGGCATATCATTGATTTATACAGTGGCATTATATTTTCTGTTTTATTATTTTTACCTTTCTTAATGGTTGCTAACATTTGGTTAACTTCCTTGGTTGTTGCTGCACACTGAGTGATTATTTTCAGAGATATATCCATGATTCTGAGATCTTTCTTAAGTGGTAACAATTAATTGAGACCTCATCATTTTGTATTTATATTTTCCAGTGCACAGTACATTGCACTTACCAACACTGAATTTCATCTGCCATTTTGTTGCCCAGTCACCCAGTTTAGTGAGATCCTTTTGTAACACTTTGCAGCCAGCTTTGGACTTAATTATCTTGAGTAACGCTGATGAGGCATAACTTCCCTTTATGAAAGCCATATTGGCTCTTTCCCAACATATTGTGTACATCTATAGATCTGATAATTCTTTTCTTTACTATAGTTTCAACTGGTCTCATTGTGACTGAAATTAAACTGACCACTCTGTCATTGCCAGGATCACCTTTGGAGCCCCATTTTTAAAAAATCAACATTATATTCACTATCCTCCCACCACTGGTATAAAGGTTGATTTAAGTGACAGATAACATAACACAGTTTATAGTTCTGAAGTTTCATATTTGTGCTCCTTTGGAACTCTTGGGTGAATACCATCTGGTACCCATAACTTACTACTGTTTAACTTTTCAATTTATAAAACCTCCTTTATCAAACCTCAGATTTGACACCTAAAAGGAATGACTCAGGTATGAGAATCTGCCTCCTATCTAGGGTGATCAGCTAGCAAATGTTTAAAACTGGACTTTTTATTCCCCCCAGGGGAGGAGAGAGGTGATATAGTTTCCTGTACGAGACAAAATTCCTAATCCCGGGATTTCTGGTCACCCTATTCATATCCTCTGCACTGAAGATTAATGTGAAGAATTTGTTTAGCTTCTCCACATCTACCTTATTTTCTCTCAGTATTCCTTTTTCATCACAATCATCCATTGGCCCTCACTAATTGTCTGAAATGTTTCCTACTTTTAATGTACTTTAAAATGTTTGCTGTTACTTTCTGTGTCTTTTGCACGTTGGTCTTCAAATTCTTTTTTGACCTACCTAATTATACTTTTACACTTGACTTGCTAGAGTGTATGTTCCTCTCTATTTTCCTCTGTAGAATTTGCCTTCTAATTTTTAAAGGATGTATTTTGCTCTAACCACCTCTTTTACTCTGTTATTTAGCCATGGTGACATTTTGGAAGGTTGTCTTTACATAACTGTCTTTCTTCCTAACCTGTTATGCCAAATTCTTGTCTGCACCAGTCATCCCATTAAATAACTGTGAATACAAAAATCCAGCACAAAACATTAGCAGAACTGTTGCATTGTCCTGTGGATAATGTATGGTGACAGCTGGGAGGGTGTCTGAGGTTGTGAAAGCAGGAAGAACTTTGTGCTGTACGATTTGTCCTCAGGTTTGAAAAAAGCGGAGATGAGTTCATCTGTCAAAGTCCAGACAAATACAATACTTTCTGAGAAAATGACCTGTCTACAAGCTGTCAGCAAATGTGACAGTGTCCAAGAGAAACTCGTTAGATTTGAAAAGAAGGGGAAAGAGAATTTGCTTTGCCTTTAATATTCTCCTGAAATATGTGCAGTGTATTAATAGAAGAGAAGTGGAAAAGGAAAGCAAAATAGACGATACAAAGTCAGCTTGAAAAACAAGAGACTTTAAGTGAAGGTACAGTATCTAGCGTCTGTAGCTGTGGTTCAACATGCTTCTTTAGCATTTATCCAGCATTTGAACAAGACTGCAGTGACTGCCTACTGGATTTAAGTCTAATTACCTCTCTATGCTATGAAGCCAGGTCTGAATCACTACAGTCAAGCCTCCCTATATGGAAGTGTAGCCCAAATTCCAGGGTGCTATTGTAGTCCACAGCTTGTAGTCCTCACTGTTGCTGTTGAAGCACCATGAACCTTGGACTACAGAAGCATCACCCATTCCTTTATCACCTGTATAAGGCTAGGAAGAATATATGCAATTTCATCAGTTAATCTGTGTGGAATATATAGAACAGGGTCTTATCTTCAGGGAACAACCAACAAAATAGCAGCTTTCCAAAAGGTGAGGCACTTTGCATCATCTATGAAGTTTACTCTGTAGTCTATAAGTAAAAGAAAGCAGGAGAAATACACTAGGAAGCCAGGAAGATAATTAATGGATAGGCAAATGGCTGGTCATCTGGGACTTGTCCATTAACTGATTCCGAACATGGAATGGCAATTCTCCTTGCTGTTCGATGTGGCTCCTCCTGACCATCAAGGCAAATTCTCCTAGCCTTTGTGCTGTTAGCCTCATCCAGGTCATTTTCACTTGTTATTTGCATCTACACATTTTACTTTTGATCTTCTGCTTTCTGATAAAAACATTCAGCAATTTATAATCACTTGCCATGTACACACCATGATTCATCAGATTGCCATAGATATGGTACTAAGGATTTACCTGCCATACAATTTAGCAGGCTGCAATAAAACAGTTTGGCACAGGTAGACTGCTTTCTTCTCTGTGATCCTAGGATACAGGATGCAACTGAGCAGAACACTTAAGCACATGCTTAACTTGAAGCACAAAGCTTACACCTCATTGACTTCAACAGCCTTTGGCTCAGACCTATTGTTGCCAAAGCTTGGGATTTGGGAAGACAAGGGGTCATCGTTTTAGGTCTTCCTCATAATATTCGAAATATTTTATCTCAAACCATTCTCCATAGATCCCTACCAGACCTTTACCAGCTCAATCATTGCTCTAGCTAGATCTCATTGAGATGCACGTCACCTAGAGCTACCTGAAGTATTTCAATAACTATAATTGCTGAGGGGTTACCAATGTATAAGCACAGTCATTCTTCCACATGTGCCCCCCCAAAAGCCAAGATGGTATACTATTCTGCAGACTAAGAGTATGTCTATATTTGCCACCGGGAGCTCAGCATTCCAGGAGCGGTTCTCAGTGAGTCTGAACTTGCTGCACCACTCCTGGAAGTTGGCCCCGGAAGTTTTGGGGGTCAGAGGCAGTGGCAACTTTTGGGGTAGGCAAAGCAGGTGGCTGCCTAAGGCCCCAAGCAATAGAGGGCCCCATCCTCAATTTGGTGGACAGAAATGAAAATATAGAAAAATACAGAAATTGTCCCCATCTTGATTTATTATAATTATTTGTATTAAATGTCTAGTGTACATAAACCCAAGCCTATATGAAAAATTTCTAAGATTTAACTGCCAAAATTTTAAATGTGGTATTGTAGTTATTTTTGAGCCATCATTAAAGTTACCACTTTTTATTTATTAATTAATGCTCATACTTTCTAAAAATTGTTAAAATGTTCATTTTTAACTTTGTGGTTCAGATTAGCTCATTTATGTTACTTGAAAGATGCTCAACTTAAAGCTTCATGATGGGAAGATCTTTAAAAATATCACACCCAAGAATAATTTACGTATTCCAGAGTACAGTCATGTTTGTTTGGTTCAGCAAACCAAACAAGGAGTCCTGGAGGGTGGTGTGGGGTGGTTAGGGAATGCAGGGGGGACTGGGGCCATGGGGAAGGTAGCAGTGGGGGACAATAGTGGGCCCTTTAGGTTGCCCCACAATGGGCCTTTGCCTAGGAACCCCAATTGCCTAAGGCCGCCTCTGGTCAGAGGGCATAGGGGAAAGCCGACCACAAGGGATTTGCGGTCAGCTTCTCCCTGACGTGTACCGGTGGTCTAGTGTACACTAGGTCTAAGAAGCACTGGTTCCTCATATATGCAAAATTCATTGTGGTTATTATTAATTCATCCGATTTTACAAAACTGGACAATGCTCCAAGCGTGAGTGTAGTAATACTCAAAATTTCAGCCACAACCTGTTATTTCCCTGATGGGAAGGTTGGTCAAATCTTTTTATATTTGCTGCCTGTAAAAATAAAAAACAACATTTGTGGAGCAGTAACTGCTTTTTTTGAATTTTAAAATGCATCGCATTGCATTTTAACCATGAAGAGCCCTCAGATAAACAACATAAAGCCAGTTCATATAAAATCTAATGGGTGGGTCTCCATGACACACATACCTATAAGTACGGAAAATATTGATATCGTCCTCTCCCGTTGTTTAGACTCAGTACAATTCAATTATTTATTTAACTTTTTTTAGTAATTGACAGATAACAGTGTTTATTTTTAAGCATTTTTGAAGATGATCAATTTAAATTTTCACAGTTGCACAAAATGATGGGTTTTAAGCATTGTTTTCAATTTCTATCTATTTAAATTCTCAGATTTGTGAGAAGTTACGGAGGCGTCATATAATTATTTAATGATAGTAGATGTTGATTTTCAAAAATTTAAAGCTTTATAACCATTAAAACACAAATTGTCAACATCATATGTCAAAATATACACAATAAATAACCTTCAATCAAATGTTAATAAGTTCTTAAGCAGCACTTTTCTTTCTTTGCCTATGTGTAAATTTGGATCATTATGGATGGAAATTTTTTTTTTGTCATTTGTGCATACAATGCAGTTGATATTTACTGACATTTACCAATAAAAGTCTAATCCTTCTAACCTACCTACGTTAATAAGAGCACTAGGACTTTATCCAACGGGTTACAGAAGAACATGCTTAAGTTCCAGCATTTTCTCGTCAATGTCCATTATAAAGTGACTCACATATATGTTCTCCAAGGGTCCCAAAGTTTAGGGGTTTTCCCCTCAGGCATGTATTTAATATCCCTTTCCCCACTATATTTAGTTACCCTGGTGTTACCACAATCAGAAGTTTCACATCACAGAGTCAATAAACTTCTCAGATGGGGAGAAGCATGCTTCACTCTTATTCATAACATAAGAATGGCCATATTGAGTCAAACCAAAGGTTCATCTACTCAAGTATCTTGTTCTCTGGCAGCAGCCAGTGCCATATACCTCCAAGGAAATGAACATAAAAAGGTAGTCTTAACTGATCCAGCCTGTCATCCAGTCCCAGCTCCTGGCAGTTGGAGGTTTAGGGACATCAGGAGCATTGGGATGCATCCCTGACCATCCTGCATAATAGACATTGATGGACCTCTCCTCTGTAAACTTATTTAGTACTTTATAGCACCCAGGTATGCTTTTAGCCCTCACAACATTCCATGGAACTTAGGTCCAAAGATTGACTATCTGCTATGGGAAGAAGTACTTCTTTATGTTTGTTTTGAACTTGATACTTATTAATTTCATTTGGTTACCCTAGCCCATTCTCAGGTGCAATTCAGGCTTATTCTTGTGGTATGTGAAAGGGTAAGTCTTAAAAGTGCCTCCAGACTCCTTGTTTGACTTGCCCATTCTGTTTCTCCACACCACTCATGATTTCATAAATTTCTATCAGAACTTTCCCTTTATCTTCTTTTCCTAGATGAACATTTCTTTCCTCACAGAAGCTGTTCCATACCTCTCTACTCATTTTTATTGCCATTCTCTGTACCTGATTTTTTTTGTTTTGTTTTGTGTTTTTTTTAATTTATTTATTTATTTTGAGATGGGGTGACCAGAACTGAATGCAGTATTCAAGGTATGATGTGGATTTATACAGCAGTCTTACAATATTTTCTGTTTTACTATCCATCCCTTTCCAAATGGTGCATGCCATTGTCACCACTACCTTAATGAATCTGGATCTTTCTTAATACGGCTGATTGTGTTTAGTCAATAAAACGCTAAGACTTAGAATTGGAACAGTAACGTACAGCAATGAAATTCCATCCACATCTTTTTTAAGCAGCAATATCGCACATTAGGCAAAATGCCAGTCTGGTGCCCTTTTCTTTGAATTATCCTTGTATATGTCTGATGAGGTTTCTTCTCCTTAGTGCCTGCCCATATTAGATGTGGAACACCACCCTCTAGAATTGGATGTATTCAGTACTGCAGTGCTGTTCCTAGTAGGAGTGCTCCACAGAAATGGAGTGTTGTCTAATGGTCAAAGCATAGCAGCAGGACTCAAGAGAGTAGAGATCGATTCCTAGTTCCGCCAGTGGCCTGTTGAGTGTTATTGGGCAAGTCATGTCTTACTATGCCCCCGTTTCTCCACCTGCAAAATTGAAATAATAAAACTACCCTTTTTGCAAGTGCTCAAAAATATACAGATAAGAAGTTTTATGTGTATTTGTTACAGGGTACCTCTCCTACAAACACCAAAAGTTAAACAATCAGCCATGTGTCTGGCATGGTTTTAGGTGACTGGATATCACTAAAACAAGCAAGGAGTCCTGTGGCACTTAAAGACTAACAAAATTATTTATTGCATGAGCTTTCATGAGAGAAAATCCCCCTTTGAAGATGGGGAACTTAAAGATTCGGAGGAAAATAAATGCCCCTTTGGAACTTGGGATATCATTAACTCCTTCCAAAGAGCCTTTGCTGCAATGCCTGCAAATCCTTGCTGTACAGCCCTAGTTAGATAAAAAGTAGAGCTGGGATTTTGGTGTTTCTGTTTGTTTTATTGCTACCTCTCCCCTGTCAAAGCTTATGCCCATCAATCTGTCTTGTCATCCTGTCAGCTGTCTACACTGTAAGTTCTTTGGGACTGCCTTCTCTATGCATCATCTAGCATGGTGGGGTTCTTAGATGTTACTATCATAGTAATGATGTTTCCAGGGTCATGTCATCCTGAATTTAGGGCTTAGCCTAGAACCTAGTCAGTTTCTAGTTGCATAGCACTCTGGAACCCGGTTTCTTTATTTGTGAATGCTGAGCCCACCTGCACTGGTGCTTACATACCATTTTCTGTTCCCTCTTCAGTTTGGAGGAGTGGCAGGCATTCCATCCACAACACACTATTGAAAATCAGTAGGCAGAATGTTTCCCAGTCTGCACCCTAACTAGACACCACAGTTCAGTTGGAGGAGTATCTATCCAGCTGACATTTTCCAAGGTGCAGCATTGCAGATCTGACATTGCCCCAGTGGTCTACTTCTACTTCTACTGCTCTCACTAGAATGGCTATTTACATTTCACTTAACATCCCATTCCCTTCTATGTTTAGAACTTTTTTATCCTAACTGCAATCTTTGAAATCCTCAATAAAGTGTCCCACCATGCATTTGCCTGGTTAATGTTTTCAAGGCATCATGTTTGTGCCAAAGATTCAGGCTGTTGGTACAATCAATGTTGCCCCATGGATAGACTGGAGCTCTAGCCCTTGGTCTATGAAGCAAGCTGACCTAGTTAAAACAATCATCTGGTCTCACATGTCATTAAAAGTTTGCAGTTCATTTCCTTGCACTGTAGACATTACAATCACTTGACAGAAATGCATTTTCATCTCCACTTTAGCACAAGCTAAATGCCACATTCCTGCCCGATGTTCAGGTCACTGGTATCCAGTTTTTAGGATCAGACTTGGCTAGGACTAATGTACTCAACAAGGAGGTAAGGGGCAGCAAGACTCATAACCTGCCATCCTCACATTTTGGTTCCAGGAGCGGTGGAGTAGGGAACAGGGACTATAAATCCCGTTCTTATCTTCCCCACTGGGTAGGGAATGGGCAGAATCTTGGCTCAAATTTTCAGCCTTGCATGGGATAACCAGCCAGCTGAGCTGCACCTGTGTGATGGAGGACCATGCTGTGCCTTATGAAGAGCCATAGCAAATCATTACCCCATCCCGGGAGAAGAGAGGAGCAACAGAGGCACTGTGACATCTCCTGGATTTGGAATCTTCATTGTGTTGCTGCAACATGACTCCCCTTGCATAGAGGACTGACCAGTGGCTCAGCCCAGTCCCAGAGCACAGTCCATGTTGCTGAAGACAACGGTGACATCTAAGTGTTGCTAACTCAGCATTTATCAGGAGTCCCAAATTTTGAGTGTTTCTTCCTACCCCTGGCTCCTGGAGTCTCCTGTTTAAACTAGAATCTCAGCTTGACTATTGATTTTAAAAGGTCAGCTTCTCACCCTGGTGGTTGTGGGGGACAAACTTGAAAGCAAACCTCACAGTACCCTCAAGGCTCGGAAACCAGGAAACAAAAATGAATCTCAAATGTAGAATTTTTTTTTTTTTAAATCTCATGATTTTATGCAGCCTGACTCTTGACATTTATTTGCTTGAGGCTGGCAATTCATAAGTCATGAATAAAAGCTGGATCCAAAACAGACACTGTGGGGGTGTGAGGTGGAGAATTCCCTTTACTGTCTTTATGTATCCAGCAAACACCCCTGTCATCTTGCTTTATGATTTGAAAGAGGGTACAGAATTAGAGTATTAACATGGGGCACCCTTTTAAAGACTGTGTTAAAGATGCCACTTCTCTGCAACAAAACAACTGAGGGGCTCATTCTCTGTGGACAGAGAGTCCTTGGCAATATAGAATTCATTTTAGGCATAGCCATCATTACGTCTTATTGATTCACTAACTCCTTGCATATTTAATTCAAACTGGGGCACTAGAAGAGCTGGAGAGCTCTGCTTTTCTATTACTATTATTGGCACCTTGAGGTTAAAGCTCTCTCACAGATTTCGGTGCCCTAAAAAAGGATGGCAGAGGTGCTAAGACCCAAAAGGTAGAGAGTCACTTTTCAGTTTTGCAATTACCTTCACAACAGCTGAATGTCAGGAAAGGTCTTATGACAATTTGATATCCCACTGCTAACATGCTCCACTTGCCAGTTTCAGCTTCCGCTCCAAAAGTTCTCCATCAAATAAATTACTCAGTGCAACAATTAAATATCTACCCACCCCACCAGGGCCTGCATTACAGCCACTTTAGACAGGAAGGTTAGTGTGAGTTCTTTAAAATTAAATTACATTGGGAAGTAATTGCAAATGATTATTATTATTTATTACTTGCATAGCTCCACAGACAGGCATGATCTGAATTCACTCAGATCTTAAATGCATGGCAATATTGCTTCATGCATACCAGTTTATACAATACATCACTGACCACCTATGAGAGGTGGAAGGCTTTAGGAAAATGCCATCTCTTTGGCCAATCGTTTTTTAAGAAGATTCTTTGGTGTGTGTGTTTAGCATACGTTTGTTCAGGCAATTGCACCAATTCAGAGCACAGCTAGAAAGAATTAGGAAATAGCTGAGTAAAACAAATTGAACATAAGGCTAGAGCAGTGTTTGTCTTGTGTATATGTACAAGGGAGCAAAGTGGATAAGGAGGCCACTGTATTCCCATGCATGGACTACACACTAAGGCTAGTGTCAAAGTGCAGATAGGGAAGAGTAGACACTGAAGCAGGTGGAAAGACAGTGAAGGGAACAAGAGTCCCCCCATCTGCCACCACAGACTGAAAAATCATCTACTATTGGGAAGGACCAGGATAAAGTGGGGGACAGTGAGAAGGAACAGTTCTCAGTGGACTGTGAGTGTTCCATGATGATGATGATGAAGAGGATGAGGATGAGGGTAAAGAAAATGAATGACAAAGAAATCTTTGGGTCCTATAACCTACACAAGTCACGGTCAATCAAACATTTTCCTAGATGCCTTATTTTGGGTTTTAAAATACAGAGTCATGGAATCAGTTTAAATCTTTCCTGTCATTATTATGGGCTTCACTGCAACTAGAGGAGCACAGTCATTTGGCTGATACACACTGTGCAGCGAAAGGGCAGTGAGCAGCAGTGGGCCAAGCAAGGAACCATGACACAATTTCAGAATCCATTTCCTCCCTCCACCCATGGTGAAGATGGGTTTAGGATCCAGGAGCCCAGGAGCCCAGTGACAACAATGGAAAGACTCCCAGTGACATCAGTGAATCAAACCCATGTTAACAAAGAGTAGAGCTTTCAGAATCTCTAGTATAACACCAGCCTCTTAACTTGCAGGTAGGCGTGGGAGAAAGTGATTATCTATCTCCCACGCACCATGTGGGAAAATAATGTGTATTTAATCTTTAAAATCATGGCAATTTTTTTGGCCCAGTGACCTGGAAGAAACACAGCATGTTGCCATGTGGGGTGTCTGAATTTCAGCCTCAAGCTTGTAGAAAGCCAAGCTCATTTCTGATGCTGCACACCGCTCACTGTTCTCAGTCTCCTGAATTCTGGTACCAATGGCTTTTAAACTGCCCATTGATGGATTTATTCCCCTGTAATTCCAGTATACCTTAACTTCTCCTGGACAGATTCTTTTTCCTTGCCCTAGGTATAAGCCTCGCAACAAAACCCAGGAGCCATGGGGCTGCCAGTCAGCACCTCTCAACTAGATTTGCCACTTTAGCTAGGAGCAATTGCCTGAAGAATCAATACTAAGTATCATAATACAGTACATTCCTCTGGTCTGCATTGCTCCATCAACAGGCATCTCTCTCCCCCTGCCTTTCTTCAAGGTCAGACTGCATTGCTGATGAGACTGATCATTTTGTCCATTTTTGGAGCAATCAAGATTCTGCTGTTTGATTGCTTTAATGCAACACGTTGCACCAGCCAGGCAGAGAACATCCCGGACAGCTCACTCACACTTACTAACTTAGCAGATTTTATTCCACTTGAAAAATCTCTCATCAGGTGAACAACAAGAACCATGTCACATTCCCAAAGAGTGTGAGTTAACCCGAGAACAGGAGAGGGCAAGATTGTAAGATGGACTACATGCCTACCCCTATGCAAGACTGGCTTTCTCCCCACCCTACAGCAGAATGGCAGGGGATGGATGGAAGGTGGGTGGACTCATGGCTCCTTCCACACTACTCATTGGACTGCACAGCTGATCCAGCATGGAAGGTGATGGTATGACTAATAGCAAATCACTACCCATAGGAGTAAGGGGCAGGATTGTGACTTATGGGTTGCTTGAGCCTGCAAGGGTGTAACTTATTTACCTCCTAGGAGCTGAGCCCAAAGGCAGAAAATAGCCCCAGAGACAATAGAAACTGTATTGTTAAACCGGTCTGTCAGTAAAAATGAAAGAGCTACTGTGAGCAATGGTGAGACCCACTTTGCACATTTCGACTGCCAATAACTTTGGGGTATGGAATAGCTCGATTAGGACTCTAAGATTAGGGTGTCAAAGAACTGTATGTTTGGCACACTTTGTGATCTCATCTGCTGTTGATAACCTCCCCAATGGGAGTTTATGCACATATTAAAGGAGAGAAAAGACCCCTGAGCAGTCACTTATTTGTGACATTCTTAGACCGGGGGACACTCAAAGATCCCTCACCTGGCAGGTGACATAAAGAGCATTTCCTAATAGAATTAGTAAATAGCGCAGAACACCTAGATACAGAGCTAGTATACCCCATGGATGGGAAATTAGTATGTCAGTGTTACAATCAGAAGACAATAACTGGGTCTTGAAACAGGATTTTCCAGTACAAATAAATCCAGTGCCTCAAGCTTAAGTCTAGTAACTCAGGGATGGGAAAGAGCCTATGAATCCCTAAGAAATACAAGCTCAGTGCACAGTATTATTATTCTTTGAATTACAATAGCACATAGAGGACCCAAGTGAGGCGAAGGTCCCATTATGCTTGGTACTAAACATACAGATAAGAAAAGATAGTCCCTGTCCCAAAAGACTCACAGTCTAAAGAAATAATAAAGACTAGGAGAGGGGCAAAGAAAGTCAATGTCATCTGGCAGAATCTGGAATAGTATGCAGATCTCCTGCAGCCCAGTTCAGAGCCCTGTCAGCTGGCCGGCACAATAAATACACCTATTTGTCCACCCAGAACACTACAGGTTTGTAGGTGAATGCCATGTGAATGGGACATATAGCACATTGAGTATATTAGATCATATGTTCATTTATGTATAAACTAAAAAATGTAGACATTCCCCTTTACATGTCACAATCCACATGCATAGTAAACATATTAAAAAGGAGATTATCTTTCGAGATCTCTCTCTCTCTCTCACACACACAGTCCCTTCCCCCATGGGGGAATCCTGCTCCAGAGAGCATATTTTCAGCACAGGCTAGACGGCAGGAATAAAAAACAACCATTCCCACTAATACATTGAAGAACACTTGGGGGAGAAAACTTCCCGTTCACCACCACCCCTTCCAGAAGCCTCATGCTGAGGAGATTTTATTTGTTCAGATTGGAAACAACAGGGCATGCCACAAAATAATGGAAGAAAACGCAATATCAGTGCAGAATCTTCTTCTCCTCTCTGATTCACATGATAGAGATAAATCAATGCAGAGTGGGGTACACTTTGTCTGCTTATAAGCATGTGAGTAGCATATATAAAAAAATACAGGGCTTCACATGATTTGCATAGCTGCATTTGCTTCATAAACCCATGCTTGACACTGGATTATGGAAGATTTCTAATTGCACAAGCCACTCAGAGACACTGACACTTCACTGTGTAGGTAAATGCCCTCCCTCAGATACGTTCTGAGAGCAGTTTGGTTGCCATGACCCTAATTCCCAGATGCCACTGGGTAAAGGACCTGATCTGTGTCTGGTTTGAATGGTGTCATCCACTCCATTATTGTTCTCTGGGTAACAAGACATCTCAGTGTTTAATTTGTCTTCAGAAGACACTTCTAGGTAATGAGAGAAGCAGAGTTACCCAATATCAAGGCAGCCTCAAGTTGACCTTACTGCTACAAAGACCAAGCTGTGGAACTTCTGCCTGGCCCAGTCTGCTCCTATTGGAGGCTGAGGCTGGTTTGATGGTTCGTGTACATTTAGCTGTTCACTGCTGTTGCTCGTCCAGGCTCAGGAAGAGCACAGGGGGACTGATGTGACAGAGCGTCATGGCCCCCGCAGCAGCAGCAATGAGATTCCTTCATCCCATTCTGAAATGCCAAGCTTCGTCTTTGTCCTGGAAGGTGAGAAGGTGAGCAGTGACCTCTTTGTGGAGATTACTAACCAAGTGGGCAATTCAGAATCAGAGGTGGCAGCTTCTGTGGACACACAGACCCATGTAAAGCTAGGATGAGTTCCACGAAATATATTAGACACAGGTTGTTATATTTTATTAGTGCTAAACTACTTGTGTCAGCTTGATTCCTAACCTGGCATTAGTCATTTATACATGCTCAACATGCTTCCTATTACAGCAAGCTTTGGAGAGGTATTGAACTGGATATTTCCCCGTAAGGCAAGCTTCACTTACTAAGCAATGATTATTACATATATTTGCTCAGTGACTCAGCATGCACACAATGATATGAGGCAGAAAAAAGAAATGGCCTCTGCCGTGTATGGTTAGGATGCACCATGTCATTTTGACTCATGCTGAGTCCTCTGGAATATCTTAGCTTGGAAATATCAACTTGGACACTAACGTGTTCAAAGTGGGAGAGACTCTGTAGAGAGGACTTGTCAACCCCAGGCTACTAAAATGCCAATAGCCTAAAAACCATGAGACTCCTAAATCAGCTGGTCTTCAGCAGACTGCAGCTCATGATAGATGGGCTCAGTATTGCCAACTCTCCCAAATCTGTTGTAAGCGACACAATGTTGGTGCTTTTCTTAAATTGCTCGCTGGTGGAATAACCAGTTTTGCATGAGAGTTTCTACTTTCATTTAAAAATACAATGTCTAAGGCCTCTCACATTCTGGCTAGGGGATGGACTGATGTGTGATTACTGAGCTCATGGCATTGATCATAGTGCCGCTCTTCACTCCAGTCAAGATGTGGCAGGGCCATTGTTTGTTTTCCCCTACCATCAGACAAAATAATTCCAAGCTTAATTCTACAGCTTCCCCATCTGTAGAGATGAGCTCTGCGTACAGGGTTCGTGGGATCAGTCCCACACTCTGCCTTAATAATTTGGTATTATTTTTAAAAATAGGCTATTCAAGG
>ML682025.1:25083555-25285186 GCA_007922195.1 Podocnemis expansa
TGACACCTTCTACTGACAGTCATGGGAATTAACTCTGGCCAGGCACTGTTCCCTTCCCTGGTGTCATCTCTCCCATCATCTTTTTGCCCTGTGTGCCCCCTCTCGCTACAGGAATCATAGGCTCCTCTTCACGCCTCTGCGCTCCAGAAAGATCACCATACATGTTCCGCCCCTTCAAGGGTATCAAAGTCATTTTTGACTATGAGGCTCAGGCAGTCTTCCTGCTCACTGCCCTGCCCCAGCAGCCTCATTTCACCAGTGGCTGGTAGGAGACCCAGGCCTACCCTCTGCTCCAGGTTCCAGCTCTGGGACCCTCTTTCATCTGTCCCATTCCTTGTTACTTTTCCCCTGAGCCTTGCCTACCTCTCTGGCTCTCCTGTTTCTCTGGATTTCCCAGACCAAACTTCCCCCTTCCAAGGAATAACTGTAGGCTACCTCAAGCCCCAGACACAGCTCCCTTTCTTCAGGCACTGGCTGAAAACTTCCCATCAACCCTCTAGCTTGCATAGCCCCCCCCCCCCCGCCCCCCCCATTCTAGCCCAGCTAAGCCTCTTCTAATTAAATCCCTGCTTCCTGTCTCCTTCCCCAGGTATAGCCTGGCAGTTAATTGATCCACTTATCCATCTTAACCCTTCCACGCCTTATGTGAGGTGGACAGCCCATCACACCTTCCCATATGTATGTCTCATGAAGCTGGATGCTAATAAAGACCCTCTCCATTTTTAGTACACACACATACACATACACAGTGCTTACAAATAGTGTCTGAGAAGTAATTAAGCACTGAGGCACAAAAGGGAAGCACATTTCGGTAAGTTCTACATAAATCTGGTGAGTGTTAACGATATTTTTGATTTACCCAGGGACTAATTGATGGAGTTTTTGATTCCTTAAGTTGATGCAGACATATTTTAATAATATTCAGACATGTCTGGAGCCTAAGCACTCCCACAGAGTCCCTCTCACCACTGTAAAACTTCCCAACATCTCACCCACCCTGCGACTGTTGCAGCTGTCACTGATCTTGGAATGGCATTTGGGCTCTGACTCAGGCAGGAACTGCATGCCAGACAATTTTGGCAGCTGGACCAATCCTTATAACACCCACAGTTAGAAAACCATTGCTTGGGAGGGCAGCGAGAAGCTGAGTCCCAAGCCTGAACAGGGAATGACCCTGCACACCAAGATGAGACAGAAGTGCAGGCTGTACTGACTACACTGGGCATGTGTGTGTGCTGGCGCAGCTCACCGGATGCCCGCGCCAGCCTGTGTTACTTTACTTGTATGCTGTCATTTCTGTTGCTCCAAATGAGGAATCCACAGCTACTTCCTCCTTCTGTTGGTTTAAAAAACATCCAGCCCCCCTCTCTGCTGTGACTGCATCACTGTGAAGGGCAGCTGGCTGTCTCTGACTCCCTACCAGTGACAATGGGCTATGCGTTCAAAGACAGATATACTTCCATACCAGCTGACACTCCCCCAATAACACTTTCAAATGGTGGCTTTGAGGAGCCTGCTGTGCTTGAATGTTGCCATGAATGTCTCTTGAAAGGGAGAGGGAAAAAAGAGCGACGTCTCACACACCTTTGTGCCAAGTCAAAGTAACTTGATTTATTTTGTTCTTGCTCTGAAGCATGTGTTGAAGACCACATGTAAATACATCTAGACAGTCCACATGCTGTGAAGCTCCTCAAATGGTCGAAAGGACATAGCCTTTGACTCATTCCTCACATCACAGCCAGACCTGAGGTACTGAGTTCCCAGTAAGTAAATAATCAGATCATTAACAGCAATTAATACAACCTCAGAGAGGCAGGAGAGCCTTGTGGTTAAGGCCCTGCTTGGGAATTCAGTTGATGATGGTTTCATCCCCATCTCTACCATAGAAATCCCTGATTGACCTTTGACCAGGCACTTAATTTCTGTGGCCTTCAATTCTCCATCTGTAAAATGGTGGGGTCGAGGTGGGGGGCTCCTTCCTCTGTCTAGCTAATCTATTTAGATTCTAAACTTTTCAGGGCAGGGACTGCCATTTAATATGTGCAGTTTCTACCAAAGAGAGGACTTGACCTTAGTAGTGCTTAGCAGTCCTAGCTATGAAATGAATAAAGAATTATGCCATTGACCAGCTTCTTCCACCCAAGGACTCAAAGGGCTTTGTAAATGCTAATGACCAGCACCACAACACTGCCTGGGGAACAGGTAAGTAATATCATCCCTGTGGACAGGTAAAAAACCTAACTCATGGGCACAAAGAGAGGAAGTGACTTGTCCAAGGTCACAGAACAGACCAGTAGCCTGGAATAGAAACCAAGCCAGTCTTCTTTTGATTCTGCACTTAAACCCACTAGATCATGTTTACTTAAATTGTTCTGCTTTTCTCCTGGAAGGCAGGTCCCTTGATACAAACTCTGCTGCGCCTGAGAATTCAGCTGGGGAGATTTATGGATATCAAGGAGACACTTTCTTAGTCCCTGAGTCATTTCCAGTTAGGAATTCTTTTAGTCTCCAGTTCTGTGTAAGTCTTGGTTTTTCCAGACAGTCTGGCTCCTCATCTGAATACCACCCCCTCACCATTGGGGAAACCCTGATCTAGAAGAAAGGATATTTAAACCTGATCTAGAAGACAGGATATTCACCAACCTAAGTGAAGAAGATTCAGAATGAGAAGCAGCTGAATTATCCAGAATACTGAAGGAAAAATGAAAAACCTCTGTACTTCTGTAGTGCACGCTCATTCAACAGGACGCATGTTAGAAAGGCCCCAGTATGGTCCCTTGGCTGTCCCATATTTGAACTCTAATGAAAAATTAGTTGACAGACTCCCTGCACTGCTTGCTGGGCTCTGAATACCACTTTTTATGTGGAAATATAGCAGTACATACAACAGGCATTCTTTTACTTTCAGTGTGAAGGGATCATGTATTATTTTGATAAAGTAGCATGGGGCGCCAGAAGGCTGGAGAGCAGAGACTATCAAAATGTCAGTTGCAACCAAAAAGAAAGAAAAGAAGAAAAAGCACAAGTTTTGTAGGGAGCTCTGCTCTGAGTCATACGGGAACACTGGCAGTGGCATCAGCATGGACCCCAATACCGCAACATGAGAAGCACTGCAGCTTCCATTCATAGGAAGGATGACCACAAAACAGAACTGATACAGGTAGTAGATTGCAACACCTGCCTGACAACAGTGGAGAGGGCAAACTAGCCAGTGGTACACAGGGAGCAATGCTCAGCAGTGAGCCAGAGGATTTGAAGAATGAATCTGCAAGTTGATGTGACCCTTCCAATGGATCCAGGAATGTGAAATTTGGCTTCTCTCAATACTGTGTGCAGTCAGCTTCTCAGGGATTGGCTTTGGGCAAGAATCCATGGAGCCCAAAGAAGGTTCCTTGACATGATGACCATAAATACATCAACTAGAGAAAGCTCCACCCATGGAAACAAAGATCTGATGAGACAGTGAACAGCAGAAGCTTGAAACGCCCCCACCCAGAACCTACTCACGTGCTGTTCAAACCTGGTCTCTGAGTGCTGCTATAATTACTGTGCCTAACTGGAAATGACATCCAGCATGCAGCAAGACTTGGGAGCCAGGCTAATTAACCCCATCAGAAGCAACTACATTCTCCAAAGATAGTCACACTGCAGCCAGTATTTATTAAGGTATCAGCATCCCATGCAAAAACAATCCAGCAACAAGATCTGCAGAGAATCAGTGTAGCAGTGAGAAAGGCTGGTAGGACTCAAGTGCTGCCTTAAACTGATTGTTTCAGTAGCAGTCTTGTGTATCAAAAAAGAAGACACAACTGAATTTATGGGACTGATGGATATCCAAGTGACAGACTATTTACAAACACCTGAGATTAAAAAGATCAGTGGGGTAACTGCACACTAAATAAGCCCCTCATACCAGAAAATGAAGGGATCCAAACACAATTGCTGATGCCTATTTAAAATGGGTTGGGGGATTGCATTCCACTTACTACTGGGCAAGAGGCCATCTCACTTCATCAGTCATCACAACTAGAACTAACTGGCCTTCTTGGTGGTCAATGTTATAGAGAAAACAAAGACTAAAGAGAATGGAGACTGAGCTCCTCTTTCATTCTGAGGGTTGTTCTCTGTATCACAAGGATAAGGCATTTTGCCCTAGCGAGGAGTGGGGGGGAAGGCAGGAATGCGAAGGCTAAAGGGACAGTCATTGCTGATGCCCTATTCTGGAGATGGAGAACTTCCACTTCCAGAGCTGTGCAACCAACACTTTACACCAGAGCCAAAATTCACTGAAAAACAGAGAAGGATTTTTTAAAATGTTATTCTGATAAAGGTGCCCTGTCAACCTGCAACCCAAGGAGAACCAAAGAGCCAGGCCCTAGCAGTGTGGTACTGTGGGGTACTGAGGACTGGCAGGAACTGAAAGCTGTCAATTCAAGTGGTCCTGATTTTGCTTGCAGGTAGGGAAGTGGGAACTCAAAGTCACTATGGATAAAGGCAGCCTAGAACAAAGTGGGATGAGTTGTGCTGTGCTGCCTTAGGGAGCAACATTAAATGTCTCTCTCTGGCTTTGGGTTTTCATGTTATCATGCTGAATTTTAAAAGTCATGTCATGTTGTACTTTTCCAGCACTAGTATTTATGTTTTTCTCTAACTTCTGTGAGCATATACATGAATGTAACAGATACTAGTGAGGGCATCCAGACTACCTGTGAGACATTAGTGATGCACATGCAACTGAGAGCAGCCTTGGCTAAACAAGAGAAACTGCCCGTATGCGTATTACCTCCGCCCCACTCTGCATGCACCCAATGGCCCCCTTTTCACTTTGAATTTCATCCATAAGCTACGTGGCAAATTTTCAATTTTCCTTTACGAACACCTCTTGTAACATACACTGCAACTCATTTCAAAGGTCTGAAGGGAACCAAAACTCACGTTATCCTTGGGTAAGTGCTTTGCTTGTGAACTGAAACATATGGTAATCAGGGTTAGCAGGCACTGAAGCTCACATTCACTTTGGCCTGGCTTCAAATTCACCAGTGATGAGTTCAAAAAGGTGAGATTCCTCGTTCCAGCAGCCAGCACTTCCATTTTATACAGTGAACCAAAACTGATCAAAGAGGAATATTTCAAAGTACTCAGTTCTAAAATTGCTTCACTGGCTGAACTGAACTTGGTTTTGTCAGTCAAAAGGCTGATTCTGTACAGGCTTTTCATAACTCATAAGTAATAATTACAGCATGTTTTCTTACACAGTGTGTGCAAGCAGCACACAAATGATTATCAACAGCAAACCTAAGATCTGTTCCTTGTTGTTAGTGCCAGCAACTCACTGAAATTAATTGCAAGGTGAGCAGCACTTGCAGACAATGAAAGATGGAATATCACTATAACAGAGAGCTCTGATGTAGGAAAAAGTGTAAATATTTATGATCTTTTTATGGAGAAATGTTTTATAATCAGACCGCACAAAGGCAAACAAATTAATCAAAAGAACCACATACAAAATGTTAACATGCACAACTTCAGACACGAAAGCCTTCTTTACTAGCACAATCCAAGTTCCAATTAATGTCTGGAGGTGTGCTGCACAGAAGAATCATCTTCCATTTTGTAGATACTTCTGGATTATTAATGAGGAGGGAAATCTAATTCTCCCTATCCTGAATCTCAGTCACTTCATTTTCATGCAAGTACAATGTATTGTCATGCAAGAACAAGAAAAAGATAGCTTACTTGAATGACTGTTACAAAGTCCTAGGATTCTGATCACACTAGCTAGCCAGAGTTAAACATTTAAATATTTTATAGTCATCTTTCTTAGTACCCAAAGCTATTCATACTCAAATAAGTTTCCTTGTGGCAGGAAGTTTACTGTCTTGTTACCTAGGCATTCAGGTGTGTGTGTGGGGGGGGGGTTGTCACTTGATTCCTTTCTGTTTGCTTTATTCTTTAGCAATAACAAACATTCTCAGCATCAGTGCAAACTCTGAAATCTTGCAATAAGTGAAGCATTGTTACCAGAAAATGTAATTACATCAGTTTATCTTGTAGGCTCCATTTAATTGTTTTCTATTATCCATAATCCCATACATTCCATGGATATGCTCAAAGATGTCAATTTCACGGTTGCATTTGTCAGTGCATTATGGATCCAATCATGAATCCACTAAAACCCTCAGTACAACTCCCACTGACTTAAAAAGCATAGGACCAAGCCCAGTTCAAATAATAAAATCTGTCTCCCTTTTTATTTGCACTCTAAAAAGCAAATACTGTTAGACAACAGTGTCCTGTTTCTGTCAGTTTTCCCCAGAATTTTATTCACAAGGAATTTGCACCCATAACTAAAGCCAGGACTTTAAAAGGTGCTCACAACACCCAGCAGATACTGTTGTACAGCCAATTACTTATTTTAGGTGCCTAAAGTAAAATTGAGCACTGCCAAAAATCATGTCCTTATCTCATGACAGGATGACCAGTTACTCATTTTGCTCTAAGAATGTTGTCTCATCTGTTACCAACAGTGGGTGGGGAAGGAACCTATTTAAGGGTGTTCACTATGGATGTGTGGGCGTGTGAAGTATTCGTGGGTGTGAAAGTAAGTTCCTGTGGACAATGGGAAACAAGCATGTGCATATATCAGGATAGTGCATTCAAAAAGGTGGTTCTACCCTGAACTTATTTAGCCAAAGCTCCTGTTGACTCCATTGAAGTCACATTAATAAATACACACCACGGATGCATAATAGGAAGAATTCACTGGCACAAATAAAAAATGGGTTGTAGATATTTTTCAGCATCGCTGCAGCCTATAAAGCAGTCCTTGGCCTAATTTCTTTCTGCCTTGCCCATACTTATTTTTGGAGTGCCTGGAAGAAGTATGTCGGGGGCAGGAAAGGGGAGTTGGTTGTTTTGTTTTATTTCTCAGTACAAAAAGTTTTTCTAGCAACTCAGGATGTGGGTGGGGGTTTGGTTGGTTTGTTTTTCTTACCCCAGCAATGTCTCTGTAATTCCAACAACTAAATGGACTTCAGTGGGACTCTGTTTTCAGACTGAGGGTGAAATTCACCCTGTGCCAACACAATAGCTTTGCACCATATATCTCTCGACCTCCAAAGATAGTGCCACCTGTCTTCATGGGGTGCAAACTTCACTTTGAGAGAACAGGGATTAAAATATGCATGAGAACCCCAGATTTAACCCCTTGTGATCCCAGAAGGGGAAGAATCACTTTCAAAATGGAAACGGTGGGTTGCCTACAGTAACCATCCTTCTTCGAGATGGGCTGCTCGGATCCCTTCAGTATTAGGTGTCTCCGTGCCAGAGCACCGGATTGGTCGGAAAAACTTGTCCTAGCCTGTCAGAAGAGGGGAGGTGGCCACTGCCCTTCACGCCACCCACGGCTACATATATGGCCGCCTCCCCACCCCCTCCTCGGTTCCTTGGAGGCACCAGCTCCAGAAGTGGGGACGGAGGGTAGGGACCTGAATGTATCTGAGCAGCCCATCTCAAAGAAGGACAGTTACTGTAGGTAACCCACCGCTCTTCTTCGAGTGCTGCTACGATGCATTCAGTATTAGGTGACTACTAGCCATGCTGACAGATGGCGGGTGGAGTTGGTACTTCCACCTTCAGCACAGCAACAAGCCCCGCGAGGCAGACCTTCCAGCAAGACACTTGCCGAAGAAAGCAGTGAGCGGGCCTAATGGCCCGGAGGGGCAAGGGCTGAGAGTCCACCAGAACAGGGTAGGCCCGAACCAACCGAGGCTGATAGTATGTAGGTTGGGTCAGAAGGGAGCAATCTAAGAATGGATTGCATGGGTGCCCTGCCTAAGAGGAAAGTTCAGGATGTAACTGGCCGACAAGTCTGGCCTGGGTCATGCCATGTGGACGCACAAGAGAACGTTAAAGGCTAGCAAATGGAACTAGCTGAATGGGTGCGTCTTGGGCGAGAACACAAAGGGAAAGGGCATAAAGCACTGAAGGTTTCCAGGAGTCACACAGTCATGGACTGGTTTGGCGACTGCTAGGTGCACATGAAGCAGAGGGAAATAGGCAATGGCAGTTATAAAGAATGCGGCCACTCAGGTCGTCTGAAAAAAGAGGGAAATAAGAGTATAAACCACAAGACGGCTTGAGGTCGACTGAGAAGGCCACACGGCATATGGAGTCAGGCCAAGCAAGAAAGGGCCTTTGGTGTGAATTAATGACCTGGTAGCACAGAAGCACATGATTTCAGCCAAGTTGGCACTATGACCAGCTCTCGCAGGACAGAGGTTGGGGAAGGTACTGGCTGCAATGTGACCTGGGCAATGCTGACAGGAAAGCCTATTGGTTGCTAGAATGTAGGGAAGGGCCCCCCCAGTCTAGGCCTGCCGGATTTGCCTCTCGAAACTCTCACTAGAGTGTGAGGGAAAATAAGAGGAGCAGAAGAGAGCTCTCACTATCGTCCAGTCAGCCCCTAGGTGACCGAAGGGATCGGAGGAGAGCTGGAATAAAACCCGCAGACTCAGTACCTATGGTGTTTGCCTGAAGGGTAGCGCTACCATTTTGCCAGCCAGGGCTGCCAAGGAGGACATTCCCTCAATACATGGATATTGAGGAAAACTACCAAGGAAGGTCCTTTCTAGGCTCAAGAAAGGAGCCTAAACCGAGTGGTCACGCCACGTTTGAAGGACATCCTGGCATCAGAGAACCAAACAGGGTCCCCTCCCAGACGGGAACTAGAGGCGAATAAGGCGGGGGGGGGTGAACCACCCGAAACCTCCATATGTTGTATAGGAAGAGGGTTCCCTGCGTATCACGCCATGGGAACGGCAGTGGTATCAACAGGGTCATTGAGAAAGGCAAGAGGAGACCACAAATCTGCCAGGCACCACCAACGCGTATGGGGAAGAAGCAGTAGCCCTAAGGGGCTGCTCAGGGTATAGTGGGTGGTCACGCAGGGAGGTAGGGCGGAAGGGGGGGGAAGGGAGTCGTGCCCTGCCAGGGGAAGATTGAAGGGCATGGGTTATGCAAGAGCCTTGGAAATAAGGGAGCCCCTGTCTGACATAGACAGCCATCCCGAAGGCAGTGGATATTGAGGCGTCTACTATATGTGCGAGGGCCCTCAAAGGGGTAGGCCCTGTGCAGTTTCCTGACGTAGGGGACACAACAAGGTGTTCCCCTTCTGGGATTTTTGGTGTCCCCGGCCATACTTTGGGGGGGCTGGGGTACCGTGGGCGACCCCAAAGGTGGTAGACCAAGGTGAAGGTTCCTGAGGTGGGTCCCCAGTTCCCACTAGATCCCCAGGAGGTAGAGATGGGGGGTTATGCAAGGGTGGGGAGAAAAAGGAGGGGGCGAAGTATGGCACATACAGGCGTAAACCCCACTCTATACGCACCTTCTCGATAATGGCTTCCCACCAGCTGTATTCCCATACAGATGTGTCCCCTTCATTGCACAGGATAATCCTGTTGGAAGGGGTTGAGGTCTCAGTGCAGGGGACAGCGGTGCAACCAAGGAGGCCCCCCCCCCTTCCCTGACCCAGATACGTGGGGTCCTACCTGGGACACGCATCATGATCACGGGCACAGTCCTATTACGGGGAGTCTTCGGACGTGCGCATCTCAGAGCCCCGCCAAAGCTAGGCTACAATGAGACATGTCTCCATCCCTTGGCAGGACTTTAGGGTGGGGAACACGGTGGGACGTATTCGGGAAGGGAACTGTTGCAGTGGGAGAGGGGCGGTTTCCGTTGAGGAAGTTGCTGCTTAGGGGGAAAGGGTGGTGACTACGGTGTTGAGTACATTCACCGTAGACGAGCACTGTTGTGTTGTCAAACCCCCGATGCTGCAGAAACCAGGCCAGAGGAATAAGAGGGTAGGGCCTGGAAGGTTCCTGGCAGACCTGTCCCCCCTATGTGGGGGGGAGGTAGTGGCGCCTTAGGTCCCTTGCACCCTTAAGTCAAGGGGGTAGCAGTAGCCAGAGAGCTCGTGCCCTTGAGGGTGAATGAAAGCCTTCTGCTTGCCACAAATACGACAGAGGAGCAAGGGGCTGACCCACCCAAAGAGTTGGGAATTAAGTTGGCGGGGTGGGACCGGGAGGGAGAAGGCTGAAATATTTGGCCTCTCCCCATGGATCTAGGGCTGTGCCCACCACTGAGAGAGTTTCAGAGGGGAACAGGACATTTCCTTCAAAAGGCAGGTCCAAGACCGCCTGCTGTGCTTTAGGGGGCACTCTAGCCTCCCTAAGCCAAGCTGCCCCACAGCGAGTAACTGCCGACATCATAGTACGGGCAGCAGTGTCCACCGCATCGCAGGCTGAGAGGAGGAGGTCCTGTGAGACTGTGTTACCTTCCTCCAGGAAGGCATCATAGTTGTCCCTGGCCTCAGGTGGGAGCATGTCCCTGAACCTCCCAAGTGACTCCCAGACATCCAGCAGGTACCTGCTGGTTATGGCCTGGTTGTTTGCCACTCGCAATTGAAGGGCCGATGAAGAATACACCTTGCAGCCCAGCAGATCCATTTCCCTGTTCTCCCTAGAGGAGGGGAAGGGGTCCCTAGGGGGATCTCCAGCCCCCATTGCCATCTGGACCACGTCCCGAGGGGGAACTGGGTGACCAGCAAGTGAGGGGTAGTCCGGTTATGATACCTGATACTTCATGCTCGCCATATCCAAAACCGGGGGAACGGAGCATGGGTGTTGCCACCAGGAGTGTGCAAGGTCCCATATGCTCGGGTGGGGTGGTATTGCTAAGGACGTCGTGGAGGTGAACGCCGGCCCAAACAGAGTATCAGGGGGAAGGCTCAGAGGCTCCACCTGCATACCTAAGTGGGCCGTAGCTCGGCACAGCAGGTTGAAGTGTGCTGAGAGGTTCCATATAAAGGCCTCCGGTGCTGGGGACAGCACGGCACTGGGGATTCATTGGGGAGGGGAGGAAGTTCCCTCGGGGGACCATTCTTGTGCCTGAAAGCAAAAGGGAGACGCTGTTCGGCGCTGGGGCCGTTTAGAGCCCCTGGAAGACCCTTCTTCCAGGCTGGAGCCAGGGGAAGGGGGTCGGAATTCCCGGCCCTGTGCCAGCGGTGGAGTAACGCCAGCCCCCATAGTAGGGGGAGAGGGGAAGTGTCCCTTTTGAACCCAGGCCTTTGATGAAAAGGCCGATTTGCCCCTCCTGATTAGAGGTGGGGCACAGGGAGTCAGGAGGAGCAGCAGTGCTCGTGCTGCTTCCATCACCTCTGTCGTGGATGGGACGAGGATCTCTCCCGCATGGTCTGCAAGCAAGTCCTCGCTGGGGAAGGGAGGACTGCTCGGACAGGAGGACTCCCACTCCGTCGGCACCGGACTCTGCGGTGCCGATTGTGGGGTTAGCCGGTGGCGAGGTGAAGTCGGCACCAGTGAGGCTGGGCTATGCCAGGTCGTCGGCACCGGAGGTGACACGGTACAGTGCTGGGGTGAGCCTGGTGCAGATGGTGCCGGGCTGACTGGGGATGACCTCAGTAGATGCCAAGGTGAGCGCAGTGCCGATGGTGCCAGGCTGGCTGATGGTGACCCCGATCGGTGTTGGTGTACCGAGGCGCCGAATCGGCATCACAGTGCCAGAGTCGGCACCGAGGTGGCACGGCGGCGGCGGACACCAGTGGGACGGTTCCGCATAGGTGCCGGCACCGAGCTAGATCTCGGGGCCCAGCTCAAACCTGAAGCCTCGGCTGAAAGGTGCTGAGCCTCCTTCGAGGCTAGGGCACAGCATCGCTGTTCCCTCTCCTTGATGGTCTGGGGTTTAAAGGAGAGACAAATGGAACACGCTGAGACCATGTGGTCTTTGCCCAGGCACCTGAGGCACTTCCCGTGGGGATCACCCCTGGGGAAGGCCTTGCCACATTCGGCACAGGGTTTGAACCCTGGCATGATTGTAGGCTTTCAGTCCAACAGCAGAAGGCTCTTGTAGTGGATTTAATTCCACGAAGAGATTCTCCTGGTCGGCAAAAAGCTGATCTCGAGAGACAGACTGCTTGCGATAGCAAGGAGCAGACATTCCAGCTCCGATGCGCAAGGAGGAAGAAATGAAACTGAGGAGGGGGCAAGGAGGCGGCCGTATATGTAGCCGCGGGTGGCACAAGGGGCAGTGGCTGCCTCCCCTCTTCTGACAAGCTAGGACAAGTTTTTCTGACCAATCTGGCGCTCCAGCACTGAGACACCTAATAGTGAATGCATCCGAGCAGCGCTCGAAGAAGAATGGCCTGTTTTCTTGCTTGTGTGTATTTCTTTGCAGCACAAACTCTAGCTAAATTAAAAATGGAGTCAAGTCTGCATTCCCCAAGCCACATAAACTCTGGCTAGCAACTGGAGAGCCTAGTCACTGTTTAAACCCACAGTGATTTGGTAGAGAGAAACCACTCAAACACACACACAGACTTGCTAGCAAATGTTTCAAGGAAAAAGAAAAATCTGACAGTCTCTAAAATAAGAGACTCTGCTTCCCTTCTGAGTCCCCATCACTTATTAATATCACAGGCAAGGCAAAGAAAGGGGAAGACTGTTGGGTAAGGGCAGAGCAGAACCAGACCTATGAATTGCTTTACATCCTGCAAAGATACTGAAAAAACATCTACTCCCTCTGGTTTTTGTGCAAACCAATGCTCCCAGCCACAAGTCCTAAGTATATGTGAACATTACACCGCTGCACATGTGATAGCAATGGGGATGGGCTGCCTGCCAAGCAAAGCATTTCCGAGTGTGATTGCTTGACGGCTGTGACAGAACCCATCAGTCCTAGCAATCAAATATCCCACAGGTCAGTAAAACTGACCCAGAGTACTCCATGCAGAAGTCCATCCCCTGGTGTTTGGTTTGGCAGAGATCCACATCATAGACATCTAATGAATAGAAGGTGCTATTAACTATCGTAAGCATTCAAGATGTAGCTGACCAGCCAGAGTGAATCTCTCTGCCTATATTCAATCAACAGACTCTTTTTAACCATGTCATTGGTTTGCATGGTTCTCAACCACAGTGTTGGGACACTTCACTGTGTCACCACACAGTGGTAAGTGTGTCACAGAGAGCCAGGGCAATGGCTGGAGTCAGCTTGGGTAGGGTGGGCTGGTGCGTCCTGTAGGGTCATGATATGCTACCAAGTGTGTCACGAGCTGCAAAAGGTTGAGAACCAATGTATGTTGCATCAGCAAAAAGCTTGCTCATCTCCAGCATCTTTCAGCTGAGGCTCTCACTATACCTTCATGAGATTTAATCAAGCCACAGAAAGCCTCTGGGAAGTAGGTAACTGTCACAACCTCTCTTTCAAAAACAGGTAAACAGGGGCATAGCTCTACCAAATTTCTAAGAGCAGCTCCTAATGTCAGGTGCTCTGATCCCCCCCCCCCACTGTTTTGCCTTATTTTCTTAGGTACTGAGGAACCAGAGAGAAACTCAGAGCATTACTGGTATGCTGAGAAAATTTACAATACTTCGGCTCCCAGCAGAAAACCAAAGTTACTGGTATAAGAAAAACTTTGGCTTAAGTGACTTATCTATAGTTCTTAAAGACTAAGATTTATTTATTGCATCAGCTTTCATGGGAGAAAATACCCCTTCATCAGATGCTTTGAAGATGGGGGAATTTACAGAATGGGATGAAAATAAATACAAGAGAGTGTAAGACATGGGATCAGGTCATACAGTAACAGCAAATCAGAGCAGTTGTTAAGATTCAAATACTGGGAAACAGCTCATAGAGAAGGGTGAAATCAAATTACCTGTTGTAATGGGAAAAGAAGCCATAGTCATGATTTAATCCTGCTTTCACACAATCTAATCTGCATATCAAGTCTAATTCACCTGTTTCCCTTTAAAGTCTTGATGTCCCATTGACTTTCTTGAGCAGTCATTAATAAATCATCTATAGAGTGATTTGAAAGATGGAAGTGCTCAGCAACTGATTTTTGCATGTTGTGATTTCTGATGTTAGTTTTATGTCCATTTATCCTTTTGCACAGGATTTGTGCTGTTTGTCCAGTGTATAAGGTGTGGGGGCATTTCTGGCACATGATGGCATAAATCACATTAGTGGGTAAGCATGGTGAATGAACCCTTGATGGAGGAGCTGGCTTGATTAGTTCTTATGATGGTGTCTTTTGTGCAGATATGTGGGCAAAGTTGGCAATGTGGTTTGTTGCAGGGGTTTCTGCCTGCTTTAATGTTTCTGTTGTTAGGTCTGTAGTTGCTGGTGAGTATCTATTTAAGGTTAGGGGGCTGTCTGTAGGCAGGGACAGGTCTGTACCCCAAGGCTTGACAGAGTGAGGGATCATCTTTTAGAATAGGCTGTAGGTCCTTAATGATCTGTTGTAGAGGTCAGATTTGGGGGTTGTATGTGGTGACTACTGGCATTCTATTTTCTTTTTTGGGCATCTCCTGCAGTAGTTGACTTCAAGGTACCACCTTGCTCTGTCAATGTTTTCTTACTTCCCCAGCTGGCTACTGTAGTTTTAAATGCTTGATAGAAATCCTGAAGATGTCTATATTTGTCTAAGGGATCAGAGCAAGTGTGGCTTTATCTTAGGGTTTGGCTGTAGACAATGAATTGTGGTGTGTTTTGGATGGAAGCTGAAGGGATGTGGATAACTATATCCCTGCTCTAACTCCACATTGTTTTTTTGTTTTTCCTGTAGCTACTGAGCAGTGAGCACCTCCACTGATGAACTATCAGGCAAGGCATCTGAGCAGATTAGGGAATTTTTACTTAAGAGAGGCAGACCAGAGTTTTGGAGTAGCAAGAGGGAATTTACTTCACATTTAAGTGCAAATATCTCTTTCAGGGTTATTGTGGGAGATCTGGTTTCACCAAAATGACACAATTTTGCAATGCCTATAGTTACTGCATTCCTACCATGCAGTTTAGGAAGCATCTGAATTCCCAAAACAAAATAAACATACCACATAGGCTACAGCTATTTAGACATTTCCCTAAAGACTCCTAAAGTAGCAAAAGCCTACTACAGTCTTCACCTCCCACCCTTTTTCTGCAGGTTGAAAGAAATTCAGTGCCTTTTAAAGGGACTGAGTCTACATAAATTCAGCTGAATCTAATTTGCTCCCAGCTGGGCCTCTCACCCTGACTTTGCACACATCAGCCTGGGAACTCACTCTGTCTACTTTCTTCCTACTTCTGCACAAAATGCTTTGTAGATTACACATGTAAATATAACTAACTAGGTAAGGTCCTATTTATCACACAATGGTGGGAGATAAAGGTTTAATTTGTGAGAATGATCAGGGGAAACTGGGACTTGCAGAGCAGAGCTGATGGTTTTAACACAGAAATAATTTGGACTCTCTGGACCAGGATGTTGTAGTAGCATAGGAGGAAGAACCAGGAAGGGGGGACAAGTAGAAAATGGTGTTGAAACTCCCCAATAAGCCAAAAAGCTCAGCAATTGGTCCTTAATGATCTCAAAATCACAGAGCAGCATTTGCACAATTGGCAGCATTCAAACAAAAATGTCACAGTCTTGCCAAATAGTAGGAGAGAGCATTATGTGTGATTAAAATAATTAGCCTTGGACAACACAAATGAGTCCTTGACACAACCTGGCAAGGAAACAAATTCTAGCCCACCATCAAAAGCCCTAATATTGTCTATCACTAAAGGAAGCCTGCTAGTTCTCAGTTTTCAGAGTTAAAGAAATGCCCTGACTCTTGCATTTGCACCCCTGTAAGGAATGAGGGCAAAGACCCCAAAGACAGGATGGGGCAAGGGAAAATATGTAGTCATTCAAATTACCTTAAAATAGAAGTAAACCTATGGATTGATTGAAGAAGAGAATTTGAGATGTGTGGTCATATCTCTCTGTATCCACCTCAAGATAAATTTCATAACACACAACAAATGTGGCAGGCAGTGCCTAGCTGTGCAAAAATAACCCAGAGAGTCTGCAGAAAACTTGAGATATCTGGTGTGTCATTGAGTGTAATAACCTCACTCATGCAGGCAAGGAGCAAGCAGAACAGGAAGAGGCAAAGGAAGCCTGGCAAGATGGGAATGTAGTATACAGGGTGCATCTTAGCACCACTGTAGTTAGCAAGCAAGACTGACCAAAGAAAAGGCCTGAATCCAAGTCTCCTAAGGAAAGTCCCCATCGCTCAGACCTCTGCTGAGCCCCACTGACTTCACGGAAGCTGCACACCATCCATGTGGATGGGCCAGTAGGTTCAAAGCTTTTGACTGCAAACCCACTGGGACAGAGACTTTGTCTCTTCTGTGTGGCATGGTGCAGCAGCAGCAGCACAGGAAGAAGTTGGTGATAGGTAGAATAGACTGCCTGAGGTGCCCTGATCTATCCACTGTCCAGACTAAGAGTAATTGCAATATGTACAGCGCCATTCATTCCAAAGGATTTCAAAATATTTTATACTGAGTAATACGCAGGCATCACTTCAGACCTCTCACTGAAATTCAGCTGCTTCAAGAGTGAAAGATGGCAGCTGTGCAAGAGCTCATAGAAATGCTGGGCCAAAGTTTAGGAGAGGTAGTAAAACAAATGTAGAATGTAACTACCCCGAGAGGAAATAGATTGGAATATGAAGCATAGACAGATGTCCAAATTCCTCTGAAACTAAATGCCTCCAAATATTAGGTACTAAGTGGAATGAATTTAAAACAAATGCCAGGCTTTACCAGAAAGGTCAACTGTCCCGTCTCCAAAGTTATCCAGGAAAGAAAATGGAACTGAGACGTATGTTATGAATGAAGCCAAAGCATCTGCCAGGGCAGATGTGCCATGGGTCAGCTGAAGGAACACATAAAAAGGGCCTGCCAAAAGATCCCTTTCATTGAACAGTATTTGGAGAAGGGAAAACTAATGGGACTTAACACTGAGAACATGTACAGAGCAGTACAGACTAGAATCATAAGTTTGGAAGGGATCTCAGGAGGTCATCTAGTCCACCCCACTCCTCAAACAGCATCAGTCACAACTAAATCATTCTATGCAGGGCTTTATCAAACTGAGTCTTAATGACCTCTAAGGATGGAGATTCCACCACCTCCCTAGGTGACCCATTCCAATGATGATGGAGCCTTGCTCATACCCTATGCAATGATGATGTAGGAAGGTTTCAGATTCAGAATTTCCCTCTACTCTTGCACAACATATTTTGGGATCTTTACAGGCTGATGCAAAGGCATTAAGTCAAAAGGAAACTTTCCATTCATGTCAGTTGGCTTTGGAGCATATCCTTATTGGTCAGGATGTCAGTGTTATGTCTCCTCCCAAAGCTGAATGTATACATGTATTTAGTTTTATTTATTGCAGGAGCTTTCATGGGAGAGAATCCTACTTGTTGGATGCTGTGTCTGATGAAGTGGGATTCTCTCCCATGAAAGTTCATGTGATAAATAAATTTGTTAGTCTTTAAAAGTGCCACCAGACTCCTTGTTTGTTTTGATAGACTACACTAAGGTGGCTATCCCTCTGGAACTCGTATTCATTTGTCAGTGGCCAGCAAAGCGTTCCGGCTCACTGAATGTAACACTGGAATGTCAAACAAGCCAGAGTCAGCCAGATCCAGTAAACCTTTGTAGTCTATAGTCAATTTGCTGCATGCTAGGCTCAGAGCTCTCCAAGTTTAACTTAGCATACCAGGCAGAAATAATGAGGAAGTTTTCAAAGTAGTGTGGGAGTTCAGTTTTCTGGGATGATGCTAGGGTGGAGTTTGGTCTGAAATAAATTATTAACTTTTCCAAGTGGTCCTGTTCAACTTTCTTCAGGGGGTGGGAAGGGTGCAAGATCTTTCTAAAATGGGATTGCTCTTACCAGTGTGAGAGTGGCCATGATCAAACTGTCTCTCTACCATCATCTGTAGAGGCATTGTCTGAAAATGTAATTTTATTTTCATTTCTCTTGTGTTCTTACTCTGTTTTATTTACTTCCTGGAAGGTCCAACAGCTTAGGCAAGATGTACCTTAATGAAATGCAAAAGACTACTTTCAGGCTTACAAGAGGCTCAAGTAATGAAAATGAGAAGCCATTATCTTTTGTAAAGACAGCAAATTTGTTGTCTGAATTAAGAGCTGATTTCAGTGATATATACTATAATGGAATACATCACTAATGAAGTGCTAAATTACTAGAAACATTCCTGTTACTTATTAAACACTTTGGCTAATTAGAAGAGGAAAAAATTCACAAGTAGAAGCACACTGATGCAGCACATAAGAGGTCAGGGCAGAAGAATTCAGCAAATGAATTAGCTCAGGAGCTCAGCAAGTCAGCTCAGGTAGAAGATGCACACTGCCTGATAACTTATTGGAGAAGAAAGCCTGTAGGTTTCTGCAGGGACTTTGTTTTTTGTTACTTGCTCACACTTAAAATAACAGTACATAACTTGTATTGTGATTATGCCTAGCCACCAGCATGGTGGAGGGTCCCATTCTGCTAGGTGCTGTATGCACACAGTATAAAACATATTCTGGAAGTACATCTGGGAAATTTTAAATTCTAGGAGCGCAGATAAGAAACCCAGGGCCTGATTCTCTCATATCTCACACCTTATGTAGTCATTGACACTTTTGCAAAGTGGATATAAAATGCTACTTTTCAGATTTAGGTGCACATTATCTTCAGTTTGGACACATGTAAATCATTACAGAAGGCTCTGAGCAAGAGAAAATCCAGGCCCTAGTTTGCAAAGTTTGGGTGTATTCTGTCCCTTGTGCCATATAGGCCTTGCTTACTCCTGAATTTGCACAATTGCAAACATCAGTAGTAGCCACCAGTACAAATTACTACAGTAGTAAAGAACAATAAATTGTGATTTGCATTAATGTCTTTTACCCCTGTTTCATGCAGACAAAAGCTCCCAGGGAGCAAACAGTCACCTTGCCTGCCCACATTACGGAATTGCACTGAGCAGGAACTCCAATTGCTGGCCATCAAATTGAGTTGTATCTCTGGCATAGATGAGACCTTCATCAGTTTTTGTTGTTTTCGAAAAATAAATAAAAAGGCAGCATACAAAATCATTTTGATTTTGCCTTCAGTTTTTTCAAAACACTGCACTAAATGCCGAAGATGTTTCTTGTCTGTTAATCCCTTGACAAGATCCTAACTTCTGTTTCAGAATAAAATTACCTTCCTGTGCTTTATTGACTGTTAGGAACAATATGTCGAAGATGCATGGTGGTGACATAAGTACATTACAGTCTTATGCCCTCTAACATGCTCAGCAGTGGCGGGAGGCACAGCTTGTGTTACAACAGCAGGGCTGGCCTCCTTATGTTCCTCCTTACTGTCATGCGGGCTTCAGGTACTTTCCTCCTGAATGAGCAAAGATTCTTCCTCTCTCCACCCCCATAGAGCATGCGTTTTAAGATCCATGCTCAAAGCTTGGAATGCATGCTCTGCAGAACAAGAACATCCAGTACTAGTTGCTCTGAGTGCCAGCATTGCTATTCATGATGTATTCTGCTTTATTTAACATCATAGAATACATTGAATGCAGGAAACAAATGCCACAGCTAGACCATTGGAAGGTCTCAGTCTTCTCCTGACCTGAATGTCATAGGTTCGGTGAGGAATTTACAAGGTTCAGCTGCTGAAACAGTGAATGCTACTGGCAACATCCTAGATGTGCAATGAAAGAGGCAAGCAGCCCGCACAGCAATCTCCTTCCTTCAGCAAATTGGGAACTGAAGTTATTTTAATCAGCTTTGAAGTCAAGCAGCATTTCATGAGAGCAGCACAATTTAACTACTCTGCTGTCCAAAGTGCACCTGCCTGTGCTGTAATTCTGTCAAATCTTACAAAATAAGCAGGGGCCAGGTGAAGCCAGTATTTGTATGAGAGAGCTCCAAGGAAGAACCAGGAGAATGGAGGCCATTAGCAATTTAGGAAAGGACACAGTTTGCCTCTAAGTATTGAACCAGTGCCCCAGTGTGGAGTTAGGAGGTGTTGTATTTGGGATGAGATATGCAACCTAGGCGCTAACTTTAATGAATGTATGATTACGAAAGATTCCATAATGTTTATAATAAGAAAGATGGTATTCATTCAGTGTCCTGGCTAGATTCCAAGCCAGGTAATTGCATTCTGCCTCCCTAAATTCTCTCTGCAGGTTCAGCTGGGTGCAGTATCTCCAGGCCTCTCTTAAATTTCTGTGTAACATTGCTATGAGCTGTTAGTCAGGTGCTGCACAACATTCTGTCCTGAAGATGAACAGTGGGATCCAGTGTATCTTTACTATTTTTTCTCTTTCCTTGTTTATCGCACATTTGTTGTCTGAAAATTACCATTCATCATCTTTAGAGAAGCTGCCTTTTACCAGTCATTTTCTGGACCTAAAAATAGTAGAAATAAAGTTGTGTTTTCACTAAACAAGGGTCAAAACTCAGGGGTTTAATCTGAAGGTGTTCAAATTCCAGTCCTGAGGGCAGGGGTGTCGCTGGCGCCGGGCACTGGGTCTGGCGGTTCCCCCCGGTCTCCGGCCCGATTGGGCTGCGGATCCGGGGCCCAGCTGCCCACGGCTGTGGGAGCCTCATCCCCGGCGGGGGATCCAGGGCTTAGCCGCCTGCAGCCACGGCGGCCCCATCCCCGGCCGCTCCCGGCCCCATCCCAGGCCGGGGCCGTAGCCTGCGGCCAGGGGACGTGGCCTGGGCCCGTGCCCTGGGTGCTTCCCTGGGGTAGCGACGCCTCTGCCTGAGGGCCAAACTCTCCCACAGAGTTTTGTTTACCACTCCAATCCCAAAGTGGGAGGGATGTAATTTTTCCAGTTCTTATTTGGATGCTGATATTTTATGATCCAAGATGATGGAAATCACACAAGAACAGTTCAAGAGATTTCTCCATTGCTGAATCCAAACCTGAACACCAAACTTTAGCCTTTAATTACTTCTCATCTAAAGTTGAATGCTGGGGGCCAGAGACTCTCCACTGCCTTGTACGTTGAACTGTCATTTATGCTATCCGTAGTTGGTCCCTGGGAGGAGATTAGGTTTAGTGCCCTGGTGTCAGAGCAGGTGGGCTCAGCTGAACTATTAAAGGGGACAGAGCTGCATGAAAGGCTAATAAAAGACTTGTCAGTCTTGCTAGAAAGGCAGGACTGATGGGGCAAGTGGGCAGCTGTGTTTATGTTGAACAGAGGTAACCTGTGTAGTGGGGCTATGTGCCTGGAAAGGTTATTCTGGACTTGCTGTTCCAGAAAACATGGGGTATAGCTACACAGCAATAAACACCCATGAATAACTTGTGTCAGCTGACTTTGACTGTGGGGCTACAAAACTGTAGTATAGACATTTGGGCTCAGGTTGGACCCTAGGTTTCAGGATCCTCCCCTCTGAGCCTGAATGACTCCACTACAATTTCTGAGTCCCACAGCCCAAGTTAATTGAAATGGGCTAGCTGCAGGTGTCTACTTGAAGGGTAGGCATGCTAACAGGCAGCAGTGAGCAGAGCTGATTGAGAATGGTGGGCTCTGGTACTGTTTGTGTTTGTTTTGCTTTTGCTTGGACAAGTACCTAAAAGGTTGTTACAAGGTAACCACAGCCCACCGGTGCCTGCAGCCCCTCAGCCACATGGCAGCCTCCACCTCAGTGATCCAGATGGCGTGCCTGAGGATGAGGCCTTTCCAGATGTGGCTTTCCACAGTGTTCCACATATGGAGGGACTCCCTGAACAAGGTACTCTCTGTTCCCCAGGACACTCTGGGGACACTTGAGGTTTGGCGAGATCCCCATTTTGCCATGGGGAGCATCCCCTTCAAAAACCCCAGGCCCTCAGTGACCTTAATAACGGATGCTTCGAACACAGGGTGGGGGGCCCACATCTCTGGGGGACTCTCCACCCAAGGGCTCTGGTTCCACAAAGACGGTCCTCTCCACATAAACATGAAGGAATTAAGGGCTGTCAGGCTAATTTGCATGACCTTCCTGGACAAGATACGGAGCAGGTCTGTCCAGATCCTCACGAACAATACCACAGCCGTGTTCCACATGAATCAGCGGGGGGGGGGGGTTCACTCCCCACCACTTTGTGAGGAGGCATGCAAACTCTGGGAATTGGCCATATGACACAACTTCATCCCAGTGGTTTCCCACCTACTGGGGTGGACAACGGGTGAGCGGACTTGCTAAGCAGAAAACCGTTAGCAAACCATGAGTGGTCCCTCCACGACAAAGTGTTCTCCCTCCTCATAGATAAATGGGGTTCATAGACTCATAGACACTAAGGTCAGAAGGGACTAATATGATCATCTAGTCTGACCTCCCACACACTGCAGGCCATAAAACCTCACCAACCCACTCCTACAATGAACCTCAAACCCATAACTGAGATATTAAAGTCCTGAAACATGATTTAAAGATTCAATACAGAGAATCAACCAGCAAGTGAGCCATGCCCAATGCTGCAGAGGAAGGCAAAAAATCCCCAGCGCCACAGCCAATCTGTCCTAAGGGAAAATTCCTTCCCGACCCCAAATATGGTGATCAGTGAAACCCTGGGCATGAGGGCAAGTCCACAACAGCCAGGTCAAGAAGAACTTCTCTGTAATAACTCAGAACCCACTCCATCTAATGCCCCTTCCCAGATGACTATCATACCCATCACCAGTAGAAAAGATAGACAATGGCCAGGCTACATTGTACATCATATCATTTCCTCCATAAACTTATCAAGCTCATTTTTGAAGGCATCTCAGGTTTTTGCCCTCACCACTTCCCTTGGTAGACTATTCCAGAACTTTACTCCTCTGATGGTTAGGAATCTGCATCTAATTTCAAGCCTAAATTTTCTGAAGGACAGCTTGTATCCATTTGTTGTTGTGTCCACATTGGCGCTGTATTCAAATAATTCCTCTCCCTCTCTTGTATTTATCCCTCTAATGTATTTATAAAGAACGATCATATCTCCTCTCAGCCTTCTTTTGGTCAGATTAAACAAACCAAGCTGTTTAAGTCACCTCTCATAGGAAAGATTTTTCCATTCCACGAATCATCCTTGTAGCCCTTCTTTGTACCTGTTCCAGTTTGACTTCATCTTTCTTAAACATGGGTGACCAGAACTGTACACAATATTCCAAGTGAGATCCCACCAGCGTCTTGTATAACGGTACTAACACCTCCCTATCTCTATTGGAAATACCTCTTCTCACGCACTCCAGGACCGCATTAGCTTTTTTCACTGCCACATCGCATTGGCTAATCATTGTCATTCTGTGATCAACCAGTACACCCAGGTCCTTCTCCTTCCCTGTCACTTCCAGCTGACACACTCCCAACTTATAAGAAAAATTCCTGTTATCTGTCCCTAAGTGCATGACCTTGCACTTCCCATTGTTGAATTTCATCCTGTTTCTAATGCTCCACTTTATGAGGTCATCCAAATCATTCTGTATGCTATCCCAATCCTCCTCTGTATTAGCAGTGCCTCCCAGCTTGGTGTCATCTGCAAACTTAATTAGCACATTCCCACTTTTTGTGCCAAGGTCAGTAACAAAAAGGTTGAATAAGATGGGTCCCAGGACCGATCCTTGGGGAACTCCACTAGTAACCTTCTTCCAGCTAGACAGTTCACCTTTCACTATGACCCTCTGCAATCTCCCCTGTAACCAGTTCTTCATCCATCTTTCTATTTTCATATTAATCCCCATCTTTCCTAATTTAACTAATAATTCCCTGTGTAGAACTGTAACAAATGCCTTGCTGCAATCTAGGTAAATTAGGTCCACCGCATTCCCTTTATCCAAAAAATCTGTTATCTTCTCAAAAAAGGAGATCAGGTTGGTCTGGCATGATCTACCTTTTGTAAAGCCGTGTTGTATTTTATCGCAGTTACCATTCTCAATATCCTTAAGTACCTTCTCCTTCAAAATTTTCTCCAAGACCTTGCATAATGCTGAGGTCAAACTAACAGGCCTGTAGTTACCTGGATCCCTTTTATTCCCTTTCTTGAAAATAGGGACTACATTAGCAATTCTCCAGTCATAAGGCACAACCCCTGTGTTCACCGATACTTTAAAAAGCCTTGCTAAAGGGTTGGCAATTTCATATGCGAGTTCCTTCAATATTCTTGGATGGAGATTATCCGGACCCCCTGATTTAGTTCCATTAAGCAGCTGAAGCTTGGCTTCCACCTCAGATATGGTAATTTCCACTTCTACATTCTCATTCCCATTAGCTGCCCAACCTCTGTCCCCAGTCTCACATCACCCTCATTAAAGACAGAGGCAAAGTATTTATTTAGATATTCAGCCATGCCTAGATTATTCCTGGTCTCTGTCCCATCCTCAGTGTATAGTGGTCCAACTTCATCCTTCTGTGTTTTCTTTCTATTTATATGGATGAAGAACCTTTTACTATTGGTTTTGATTCCCTTTGCAAGGTCTAACTCTGCTTGGCTTTTGGCCTTCCTCACTTGATCCCTACATGCTCTGACCTCTAAAAGGTAGCCCTTCTTACCTATCCCTCCCATCTTCCACTCCTTGTAGGCCTTGTGTTTCCTCCTAATCGCCTGTCTAAGATGTACATTCATCCAGCTTGGTTTAGAACCCATGTCTGAAAATTTTTTCCTCTTCCTTAGAATGCAGGCTTCAGATAGTTCCTGCAGCTTTGTCTTGAAGCACTTCCAAGCATTCTTAATGTTCATATCCATGAATTCTTTGGTCCGGTCCACTTCCCTAGCTAATTCCCTTAATTTTTTGAAGTTAGCCCTTTTGAAGTCAAAGACTCTGGTTACAGATTTATTTTTGTTTACCCTTCCTTTCAGTTTAAATTGGATTAGCTCAGATAGACTTGTTTGCTACATGGCAGAACTGCAAGTGTTCCCAGTTCTGCTCTCTCAGGGGCCAGGAGAAAGGGTCTCTCACTGACACCTTCCTCATCAACTGGTCGGGGCCCCTGATATGTGCCTTCCCACTGGTTCCCCTGATACAGAAGGGTTTTTTTTGAAAATCGACAGGGACGGAGTGAACATAATACTAATAGCTCCGGACTGGCCCAGACAGCATTGGTTCCCACTCCTGCAGGACATGTCCATAGAGATTCCACTCCATCTCCCACAGTGGGTGGATCTCTTGACGCAGGACTCAGGGCACCTTCGGTACCCAGACCCGGGCCACCTACACCTGATGGCCTGGATGCTCTCTGGCTCAGCGAGCAGGAGAGGCTATGCTCAGACAGGGTTAAGAAGGTCCTGGTTGGTAGCAGAAGACCATCCACCAGGTCTACATACACAGCCAAATGGAAGTGATTCTCCATTTGGGCTTGGGACAAAGGTGTAGACCCTACATCAGCCCTGATACACCTCATCTTCGACTATCTGCTAGACCTCAGAGAAAAAGGCCTCTCTCCCTCTTCACTGAGAGTCCACTTAGCGGCTGTCTGAGCCCTCCACGAGATGGTGGATGGACAATCAATCTTCTCCCATCCCACCTCTGTCAGATTCCTAAAAGGTGTCGAGAGACTAATCCCCAACTCCGTGAGCCCACCCCGCCTTGAGACCTGAATGTCGTCCTCCAGGCAATGACAGAGCCACCCTATGAGCCTTTGGACTCAGCCACCCTCCTGGTCCTGTCCTGGAAGGTGGCTTTCTTAGTAGCAAACGCCTCTGCCAGAAGGGTTTTGGAGTTGAAAGCCCTCTCCTCAGAACCCCCATATACGAGGTTCTACCCAGGTAATGTGGTTTTGTGTCACCACCCATCCTTCCTCCCTAAGCTGGCCACCCCCTTCCACCTTAACCAGGAAACTTGCTTGCCAGTTTTTCACCCAGGTCCCCAGGCTATGCAGCATCAGAGGAGGTGGCATACATTGGACATGAGGAGAGTGCTTCTAACTTACATCAAGCATACCCAACCATTCCGCAAGCCCCCCCAACTGTTTGTGGCAGTCGCCGAACGTAAGAGGGGTTTACAAGTATCCTCACAGTGTATCTCTAAATGGATTGTGAGCTACATTGAAGACTGCTACGGAAGGTCAAACATGCCCCTTCCTGGAACTGTTAGAGCCCACTCTACCAGGGCCCAAGAGTCCTCTGCCACCTTCCTTGCCAAGGTCCTGATCCAAGAGATCTGCAGGGCCACCACGTGGTCGTCGATACCAACCTTCACAATGCACTATGCCATTGCCCAACAGACTAGAGATGATGCCGCTCTGGGCAGGGCTGTACTCTGTGTGGGTAGACTGTAACTCCTCCCACCGTCCATGGGTAGAACTAGTAGTCACCTGTAATGGAATGATGTGAGCAGCGCTCGATGGAGAATGGTGGGTTACTTACCAGTAACCGTCCTTCGTTGACATGGGCTGCTCACATACATTCAGGTCCCTCCCACCGTCCCCACTAAAGGAATTGGCAAAGGTATATGGGCTGGGAGGGTCAGGGCCACAGTCACCTATATAGCCATGGTCACTGTGTAGAGGGGGCGTTGGCCACAGGCCCTAACCTGACAGGCTAAGGCTGAAGACTTTCCGTGCTACCGTGCACTGCAGCACATAGACACCTGTAACTGAATGTATGTGAGTAACCCATCTCCAAGAAGGATGGTTACTGGTAAGTAACCCACCATTCCTGATCCAGGAGGACAATTTTTTACAGGCACTTTGTAGTAGAAGGATCAAATGTCTCCACAGCGTGCAGGGCCATAGTGGCTCAGACTATGTCAGTTTAGCTTGTCTCTGTGCCCTATTGCTTGTATGGTTGGGGGGAAATTTTGGGAAGAAATCACCTATAATTTTGATAAATACCTGCTATCACAAAGACTGAGGTGTGCCCTTTAGGGAGGCAAAGAGGAGTCTATACTCACGTATAATCATGAGCTTGGGCAGGATTATTGCTCAAATATGCATAAAGAAACATGTAAATGTGAAAATCTCAGCTGATTCTGAGTCGTGTTACAAATTTGAACCTCGGACCAAGTTCACTAAAAACTGAACCATTTAAATAGACCAGAGATCTCAGTTTGTGATGGTGTCTCAGGAAACCAGTGAAATTAAAGATTTAGCCTAGAAGTCACATGACACTCATTCAAAGCCAAACACTCCATGGACAAACCCCATATGAATTGTTAAATGAAGAAACTTTTCCATGAAGCCCTGAAAAAAGGAAATGGATGGATTTCTCACAGTCTGATTGATTAAACATCTGTAAAAATCTAATAGAGTTGATAATGGCCATGCCAGCCCCAGCTCTCAAGGAAGATAGAGTTTCTTATTTTGATGTACTGAAATCCCAATTACTCTTAAAGCCCTCTCTCTTCCTTCCTCCCCCACCCCCTGCCAAAAAATAAAAAAGACTTTTTAAGCAGAGGGGAAATCTCTTACCTAAGTGATCTAATCAGCAGCTCTGTCATTTGGATAATCATAAGTCTGGTTACTTTCCAAATTTTTAAACAGCAGTCAAATGTCAAGTTGTGCTCACTTCACCAATTTTTAAATATTTGGTTCCATTTCAAGGCTTCTTAATGCTAAATTAGTCTTAAATATTATTTTATTATTGTTCTGAGGGAGTTTCTAGGGGCCCCAATCAGTGCTTGATTGTGTGCTAGACATTATAGAAACATGACAAACAGCTGGTCCTAACCCCAAAGAGTTTATAGTTTAAGTATATGAACAGGTGAATACAGCAAACAGATGACAGGATAAATGATAACAGCAGAATAAGCAGTGGTCACAGCACACCCACTACCTAATCATTAAAGCATGCTTTCCTAGTATCTAGCTGCTTTATACCACTCCCATTACTCTCACTGTACAGTGGTCATTGCAGTTTAATATTCTCAGGGAAAAGGAGATGGGGGGAAGCGGACCAGCAATAGCTGGAGATTCAAGTACTCTATCTTAATTTTTTAGCAAAATCTTTTAAAAAATAATTTTTAGAGAGTATAGTACGTTGAGGGGGAGATAGTCTTCTCTTCTATGAATTACTATGTATTGAGATTCTAATAAATGTTCGTTGCATGGGCCGTATAAGCCTCTTGCACAGAAAGAAAATAAAGCTTACCTTGATGCAAATCTCCACTTATCATGTGCTATTCATCCTCAATAGATTTGTTGAAAACACTGAGTAAGACTGTCTGCATGATCAAATTTAGTTTAGTGAACTTGGAAAACTAATGTCACTTGCAGGAACGGTGCTGGGGATTGTGCCCCCCCCCCCGCAGGAGAGTGACGCCGGTGCATCCGAGTGATGTCATCAGGGGAGCACAACGGCGCTGTCCCCTTTTGGCGCCCCTCAAATGCTGGTGCCCCGCTGCAGCGCAGGGGCTGCTTACCACCTAGCGCCGGCCCTGGTCACTTGTGATGAGCACAAAAGGTCATCTGTAAATAAAGTCCAAGCAGTATTTGGTGTGAAATACCCAGATAGCAAAAGGTGAACTACATGTAAATGATTCATTTGCTAGGCTAATGGGGTGGTTTTAGTTTTCTTTGTGGATTGAAGAACTAGAGGTTTAAACGAGTTTGTATTCAGTCTGGCTCAGCCACACCTCTGTTATACCGCTACATATACTCAAGCTAAGTCAATGAGCACTAACATGGGTATGTGTACATGAATAGGAGAATCGCATCCTTTGCTTGTAGTCTAGATGAGCAGTTCCCAGCCTTTTCTGTTATGCAGACCACTATATTGTCATCGAAAGATGTTGTGGACCACCATGTAAGCAAGCCATTTTAAACATTTTAACATAGCCTATGGCTGATGGAAGTCAAAGTTACATATCAAGGGGTATTAAAAATGCATCTATTTCTAATAATTTATTATGCTCACTCACAAACATATTACACTTGTCACAC
The DNA here is from genome assembly GCA_007922195.1 of Podocnemis expansa. NCBI lineage: Eukaryota > Metazoa > Chordata > Testudines > Podocnemididae > Podocnemis > Podocnemis expansa. Next base: position 25,112,311 of record ML682025.1, read on the forward strand.
TACATTTTACCTGCAGTCCATTTACTTGCCGCAATTATCTACCCCCACCCCACAGACCACATGCAATATCTTTGCGGACCACCACTGGTCCACAGACAACAGGTTGAAAATCACTGGTCTAGTCAGCCTACATTCTGGTAGCATACAGGCTTTGATGAGGTTCAGGCCCCATTGTGCTAGGTACCACCACATGAATGCACAGTAAAACAGGTCCTCTTCCAATAAGCATGCACTGTAAATGGATTAGGTGGGAAGGAAGTACTGCTGTGATCCCCATTTTACAGATAGGGCAACAGAAGTACAAAGATGAAGTTACTTGTCCAAGGTCGCCCAGAAGGTCTGGCAAAGCCAGGATCTGAACCTAGCTCTTCTGAGTCCCAGTCTAGTTTGTTAAGCAGAATTTAGTTACTGAAATAGCATCCAGTTTCTCTAGATGCTACTTTCTTTGATGGAGGTTGGGATGGCATCAAATGAGAAGGTTACTGAAAAGTTTTTTTAGTGGATGCTGAGTCTGAGTAACAAATCAGAATTAATTCATGAACTTTCTTCAAAGGAGGTGGGGGGAACTCAGTCTATACCTTCTAACTGTAATGTCAGCTTGACCAAAGCTAAGTCATACTTTGCACCTTGGTATGTTTTGTGACTTTTTAATGGGCTGGGAAACATTTGTTTGCTTCTAAAGGTCTCCCTTTCTCCCCTCAGGTTAGTAGTGATTACTAATGAGAAACCTTTGAGAAGTGGTTTGACTTCTTCCCTCTAGTCCACCCCTTTGAAACTTTCCCCATGGCTGCTCATCTCTGCAGCAGGGCCACTGATGGATTGGGTCACTGACAGTAAAAAAAGTGAATGTCTAAAGGTGGGGCTCTGGGGATAATCATAAAGAACTTCAGTCTCTTGTGTTTTCACTCCAGACTCTTGAGGCATTGAGGAGTCGCCAGAAGCAACCCACTGACTCTCCTTCTCCAGAATATAAGCAGTGTAAAATATCAGTGAAGAAAGTAGTACAGCCCAGGCAATCACATTATCCCAAGCTCTCTACCTCTGAGCCAAAGACTAAAGTGGTATTTTCCTGCAGACCAAAAAGTGGGAAGGAACCATTTGTAGGTCCAGTGATACTGCAGTCTGTCACACCTTCCTGTCTCAACAACAGCTTGTTCAAGTAGCAATAAGTGCTTTTATGTAAGCCATGAGGGATTTTTGGATCTGAATCTTCCAAGATCTTTAGCTACAGCTAAGGCAAAGAAGCTAACACCCCTTGGCTTCAAATGTTGATCTGATGTGGATAACATATTTCTTCGTAACAACTTTGGAGGCTGTAGTAATCTTTGGGGAGGAAGGGGTTAACACTCTGGTCAGTGAATCCCAGGACAGCCAATAGGAACAAAGCACAGCTTTTTGAATTGGAGCAGCAGGCTTGCCTGTTCCTGTTTGGATGCAGCAGAGCTCCTGGGAGGATCAGGAGGAGGCCAGAGGGGCCTGAGGAAGGATCCAGTGACATCCTTGCCAAAGATATGCTCAAGTTTGTTACTGACCAGGTGTGAGTAGAACAGGGAATGTTTACTTAGACACAGTCAGGGTATTTCTTTGTTTTTGGTTTGTTTTTGGACTTCTCTGTGCTGAGCACATGTACCCCCTCCCCCTACCCTCTAACTTCCTAAGTTAAATCCCAGAGAAGCAACTCTCTGTGTTTTCTTATCTGTTCTTTTTAATTAAAGATTTTACCTTTTAAGTAAGTTCTGCTTCTGTGTCCTGAAAGGCAAGAGGTTTGTGTGCATTTGCCTCAGACCGCACAGCCAGCTACTAAAGGGGACTCTGTTCCAGTTCCAGCTCATATTGCAGCTGGGGTTCAGTCACTTTCCTGAGGGAGAAATAAAAGTGATTGCAAGTGCCTCGCAGGAAGGAATTCCCAAGTGTGCCTTCCTGGGTTTTCAAGAGGTTTTTTGCATTTGGGTGGTGGCAGCGATACCACTCCAAGGCCAGGAATTGGAGGTCTTGGAGAGTTTTAAGACCAGACTTTAAGGCCAGTGGCTTTTCAGGTCTGTTGCGGGTCTCCACTTTCTGCACTCAGAGTGCCAGAGTGGGGAAACAGCCTTGACAGAGGCACATTCTGAATCTCTGCTGTAGTGTTTTGGATTGCATTAGTGTGATTGGGGTTGCCATAGCAATAGCAGGGGAAGTTGTCTTATCTGTTAATCTGGTTCTAGATCTGTTTAATAAAGCTACAGTAAAGAGCTCCAAGCATGTTTATTCCATAATCCCATAAATACAAGATTCTACACAACATCTGTGACCTGTTCATTGTCAACTAGATTAAATTGGTGGCCAACTCTAGTGGGAAGATAGAATGGAGAGACAGGCTGGGATAAGAGTCAGCAAGTTCCACTCCAATTTTGCAGGGCAAGTACAGAAGCAATGGTAAATACCTTTTTACAGCTTGGTAACAAGCATGACACTGCAGAGGCTGTAGTCTTGGGTAAAACAGCTGATGCTAAGGACTACAACATACCGTGCTTCACCAGGGCTCTCACAAAGTGAAAAGAGACATTGGATGATTGACGTTTTTCCCCTGATGAGTCAAGGAGACAGCATCCTGGAATTCTGCTGCCAATCAATTACATTTATGGGCTGTGTTGTGACAACAGTTAGTTGATATGAACCTCATGAGGGAAGGGGTGGAGGGGCAGTTTCCTTTTTTGTTTTGAGTATTAATGGTTTGGTTTCTTTGGATTTTCTCTGCGTGGCCAGAATAATGCTGTGAACTACTCCAACTGCACTACAGACATGGAGTGGCAAGGAGGAGAGAGAATTCCAACATGGAAGATTTACAGCTTAAATAAGCAACACATGTTCATGTGGAATAGGCATGTTTCATAGACAATGCTATAAATAAAACAATTCTGTTCCTTTGCTGAATGTTCTGACTCTTGCTTAGCAGCAAAAACAGGAGCTGCTGCTTGAATCAGACCTACCATGTTGCTTAGCAATACACATGAGGAAGGGTCAGTTTTTCACCTTCCCATTGTTGTTCAGCCCAGTACAGTAAATTGAAGCCCTTTGTGCTCTTTTTCTGAAGTCTCAAGAAATAAGGAAGGTGCATTTGGATTTTGAAATGTCTTTTGCTTGTATGCAAAGCAAAAGGATCACAGCAGAAACAGAATGCCAGACAAAGTGGAATTCTCTCCCACGAAAGCTCATGCGATGAATAAATTTGTTAGTCTTTAAAAGTGCCACCAGACTCCTCCTCTGTTTTCCCAAACTAGGCTGACACAGCTACCCCTTTGAAAAGAGAAATATGGGTGAACATGAGGGATTGTAGGTGAAATCCTTGTCCATTTAAAGTCAGTGGGAGTTTCCCCATTGACCTGAATGGGATAAAGTTACCATCCCATAGGTACATCCTTGATGTAACTCAAGTATGCCACAGGCCAGGAGTCCGCAACCTGTGGCTTTTTGGCTGCTTCCTTGCGGCTCCAGAGTCCAGGCTTCCTTTGCCACTGGGGGACCCTGCAGTCAGCCTGTGCCAGGCTTTGGACTCCCTCCAGCCACCAGGGGACCCTGCAGGGAGAGGGACCTGTTCCTGGCTCTAGGCTCCTGCCTCCCTGCCAGGATACCCTATGGCAGGTGCCTTGGCCCAGCTCCCTGCCCTGTGTCATAAGGCTACACCCATTGCAGTTCTCCAAACACTTTGCTATTGAAGCCATTTTTAAAAATGACTCTTATCTTTCGGGTTGTCAACCCTTGCCATAGGACCATTCCAACAGGGTAAAACAGAAGCAACTTGGTCTTTTTCTTTCAATGAAGCATCAAAGAAATAGGAGTCACCAAATGATTTTAAACCTACTGCCTTAAACAAAAGCAAGTAGTTCTTCATGCAACACACAGTCAACCTATGGAATTCCTTGCCAGAGGATGTTGTGAAGGCCAAGACTATAATGAGGTTCAAAAATAAACTAGATAAGTTCATGGAATGTAGGTCCACCAATAGCTATTAGCCAGGAGCTGAGATGAATCACTTGATGATGATGTTCATTCAGCAAATTTCCACATCAAGTAATAATTGGGTATCTATGACATGTAAACATGCTGAGGCAGCCAGAAAAGTAGAGACCCTAAGGCTGTGTCCACACATATTTTTTTATTTCGAAATAACACAGGTTATTTTGAAATAAAAGGATTACGTCCAGACGACATTTTCTTATTTCAAAATGATGGACTCCATCATTTCGAAATAAGAGGTGTTCTTTTGGAACACCTTAAACCTGGTTCCCTATTGAAATTGCCCTTATTTCGAAACTGTTGTTTTGAAATAAGGCCATTAGGCCATCTTGTTTCGGAACAAACAGTTCCAAAACAACGTTGGACCTTCTTCCCAGGGTGCTTAGCACCCTGGGAGGAAAGGCCACCTCCTCAGCACCCTGGCCAGAGAGCCCTCAGCATCCTGACCAGGGTGCTGAGGGGAGACCCGTGGGAGGCTGCCCCTACGCCCGGTGGGGTGCTGGGCACCCGGCTCTCCCCGCTGCTGGGGCTGCTCCCAAGCCCCGTGGAGGGTGTGCGGGGGTGCCCGGCTCTCCCCCCCCCCCCGCAGGGGCTCGTGGTAACCCCTGCAGCGGGGTGCAGGGCACCCTGCCGCCGGGGCTGCAGCCACGGGGAACCGGTCAGACCCAGCTCCCCAGCGGCCCAGGGGCTGAGTGGCTGCAGCCACAGGGAGCCAGGTCCCACTGGCTCCCCAGGTCCCCGGGCTCAGCCGCGGCAGCAGCTGGGAGCCCCACGGCTCACCCCGCTGCCAGCTCCCGGGGGCTTCAGCCCCCGCAGGGTGAGCCACAGGCAGAGCCCCCTGAAGCTGGCAGCAGGGTGAGCTGCCCGGGCTACAGCCTCCCCGGGGGCTGGAGGCCCCGGAGCAGGGCTCGGGGTAAGCCACTGGGGCTGCAGCACACCCCATGGGGGCTGGAGCCCCTCGGAGCTGGCAGTGGGGTGAGCCGCCAGAGCTGCGGCCAGCTTGCAGGGGCTGGAGCCCCCCGAGCAGAGGCTGCAACCCCCGAGCAGGGCGCAGGGTGAGCCGCCGGGGCTGCGGCCACCCCAAGCCCCTTGCAGCTCCCCTGACCTGGGCAGCAGAGCCTGGGGATGCCCTGGCTCCCCAAGCCGCATGCCCAGAGGGCATGCAGCTTGGGGCACCCCCAGGCTCCTGGCAAGCCCTCCCCCCCCTGCCCTGGTTGTTGGCAACATGGCCCGCAAGGGGCCATGTTGCTACACCTCCCAGGGTGCCCCTCTCCTGAAGCAAAATAGCAGATCCACACATAGGACCTGCTATTTTGTTTTCAGGTTTTCCCTTATTTCGAACTAAGTTTATTTTTAGTTTGAAATAAGCCCTTCGAAATAAAGGTTTTATTTTGAAATAAGTCATTTCGGAATGACTTATTCTGAAATAAAACCTCGTGTGTAGACATAGCCTAACAGTGAGAAAACTCTGGGACAAAATGAAGCCGCTTGGACAGTATTGGCCACCACAGTAAACTCATCAGAGAATAACTGTTCCTGATTCTCTTTTAGAGTGGAGCCATCTATCACAAACCTGGGGGATATCTTATTAACACTGAAATCTACAGGAGTGGAGTTTGTACCTCATCAGTCTGATGAAAGGTACCTAGCTTTTGGAAAGTTTTCTGAACAATTTTTGTTGCATATTATGGTGGATGGACTGCAGTACCTACTGTGGGTGCTGTCTGGACTAGTATGGAGATTTAGACATTTTTGAACTATGTTATTTTTCTTGGATGAAGCCAGGGACTCCTAACCTTTCTGGGCAACCGCATCAGTTTAAAGTACAGACTTGAAACTCAGATGCATGCATTTCTTTACATATGCAAATATCCAGGTTTGTCTATCCAGTGTTTTCATGCACATGACTGATTTGCATGCATAATTTAAGGAAAGGCAATTACAAACACCTATGTTTAAAAATCTGTATGTAGCAGACTCAGCAGTATCAGCCTTCTCCTATTTCATTAGGTGGATTCTAACCTCCTAGGCAAATAGGCTGTTCTCTGTCACGTGGCTGGGGCCTGGAGCAATTGGAGTTCCTTGCCAAGCACAAGGATTTTTATAACCTTCTTCTGGGTTCATAAAGTAAATGGCAAACTCAAGTGCATGGTACACGTAGACATACTTAATTACTAATTCTGTGGATATATCTGACACTCATCCTAATTCTGTGAGAGAAATATATTGCAGATATTGATTGCTAACTTAATTATGAGTCACTTCCTCCTGGGAGATGACACTTGTGGCTGTGAAATTCAGGGTGTCCTAGTTGCAGGTTAAAGAAAGAAAATAAAGGGGTGATGTGCTCCACAGGATGGGAATTGCCACTTCATTTGCAGACTATCCCCTTATTCCAGAAGGCTAGGCCAGTGTTTCCCAACCAGTGTGTCACGGCACACAGGTGTGCTGTCAGGTCTAAGCAAGTGCACCACAAAATTTTTTGAAAAACAAAGAGCTCTGGATTGGCCCATTGGCTCATAAATATTCATGATTTTATTTGGAAACTATATAGTGGTGTCCCTCAAATTAATAAAGTTAGCAAGGTCTGCCCCCCCCCCCCCCGGGGCAAAGAAAATGTTGGGAACCACTGTGCTAGGCTACACTATCTGTGGCACCTCCCACAGCATAGCATTGATTGTGCAAGTTTGATTGAGTGTCTGTGAAGACATGCTTAATCAAACCCAGAATTAGCCAGAGGTTGATTTGTTACAGCTACATGGCAAGTAGTGTAGCATTGATTTGACTGGAAGGCATTTCCAGTTGACTCAGTATTGTGGGGTTCCTGTGATGAGTAGGCATTATGCAGTCAAAGGGAGATATGCAAAGTATTTGAAGAAAATTGTGTATCTCCCTTCGAGTACCACTGAAATCCCCCCACAATGTAGACCATGGCCTAGTGTAGCACTGGCTTTCTTTGCAAGGAAAGTCTCCATTCAGTATAGAAGTGAAGCACTAGAGCAGTTATAGGAGTGGGATGGAGAATCCAAAAATGTCCACAGACAAGATCAGAATGCCATGATTTAAAAGGTTTTTAACACTCCTGTAGAGTCAAAAGAAAAAAAAATGTATTTAGCTCTGGCATGAAGTCTACACTTAATAAGTTTTTAAAACAGTTTGACCTGGAGCTAGGCAGGTCTGAGTCTACATTTTGTGCTTGCCTTACATTTTCAGGACATGATTTCTGCAGATAAATAATACTTAATGTTGCTTCTATTATTCATATAGTGTTTCACACATCTGTTTTATGTTTCACTAATGGCACAGCAAATGAAACTATCAACTATCCTGCTTCTCTATATTCGTTCAACATGTTTAAAAAAGGGGGGAGATGATTGTCTTCAATCTCACAGATCATGGAGCGAGAAATCAACTTCTTTGCTTATAGTCCATGCAAATCATGCCAAAAACACTAATCATAGCATTTGAAAATAGCAGTCCAGTGCACATTGTAATTTAAGAGCAAATACCATTCTTTAATCCACAGAGGAGCAGTTCAGAACACATTATGCACTAACTAAACCTAAGCCCTGCTGAAAAAAAAGTAACCATGGCACACCAACCAGAATAGAAAAGCTTAATGGGAATGAGAAACTGGCAAGTCGACATTCGTTCATGAGATCAGAAGATTTCATGAGTTGCTTTTAACCTCTGCATTACTAGAGCTACCACAATAAAGCCATGTTACAAAATGTATTTTAAAGCTGAATTTCAAAAAAGAAAAGTGCTCTAAAATAGAGTGACAGGTTGGCCTTTTCCTTAAGGCACTAGAGAATGGAACACAAGAGATCAGTCTTCAATTCCTAGGATAGCCACAACCATCCTGTATGGAAGCACTGATAAGTCACTAAATCTCAACTCCTGACAGCTAAAATGGAGTTAACAGTATTTTGTCTTGTTTAATTAATGTAAACTCTTCCAGTCAGGCACTGCCTCTTACTATATAATTGTAAGTTTCTTAGATGAGCCCCTTTCCATAATACAAATAAGGACTTTGAGATATCTTCTATTTCAGTGCATTTTTTATTCTTGACTATAATAATTGAAATGACATGCAGTCAAAAGGAAAATTTCAGTCATTTGTCCACTGATAGCATTAATCGAGTGTAGTGAAAACTACTACACAAAAATGTTGCATTGCTTCAACTGTAATAAAATATGGATCCCCTACATGTGAACAGAATATATAATCTTCTAATTTTGGAATATGCATTTTTATCTTAAAACAAAGCACACAACTATAACAAACCTGGTAATTAAAACTTGATGAGAGCCCCAGATAAAAAGCACACTCAATGCATTCCACATATAGATCATAGCTATGTTTCAACAGCAGATCAACGTGCAAAAGCAAGTCCAAGGATGTTACATCTCACTTAAGTGGGGTATCTTAAATAGCTATGGCATGATGTGAGGGTGGAGTTTAGCAAGGAAAGAATATATATCCAGGTGGAATTTCTTAACTGGATAATCCTAAAACCAGACCATATGGGGATACTGAACCACAGAAGTTGTCAAGTGATGAATCAGTGGCAGAAGAGGGATAAAACTAAAAAATCTTCATGTCCAATCCTCTGCTCTTTAGGTCAATCTTGGTTGATTTTTGTTATTAAAAGTTTACAATACAGGTTGTTCCTGAAATGTTAAGATGCGGGTAACACTTCTATAATTTCTGTTTTAAAGTCAGTTTTAAAATAGCTGCTTTCCCTGCTCCCAGCTCCCACTACATGTGGCTGATCTGAAATTTTTCATCTTAAAATAATAATTTGCTGCTGAGCTGAAGCCTTGTGCCCTAAATTTCAAGTGTGAGCAAATGTTTGTAGCCAAATTATAAAACCCTGAAAACAAAAGACTTGAGTGGAAAGGAGGATAATACTGAATATACGGAACTCTTCTCTCCTGATCTCCTTTTTGAAGATACTTCTGCACAGGTTAGCAGCACTCTGCCAAATGCAGTAATTTCTTCAGATGTTTTACCTGACCAGAATTGTGAAGTCTTTTAAAAGTATACTGAGCATTATTGACTCTTCCACCTGTGCCTTTCCACAATGGACTCCACTTCTCTTCAGAAGGAGCTACTGCTGTGCAGATGGTAGACATCTGCAAGAGAAGTACATCATATGACATCATCTGGTATTGCACATGTTATTTCTACATATAGTGAGCTATCTGTTTCTTAACAACCTAATTAAGGTGAAAATCACTAGAGCCCTGCACGGATAGAAATAAGGGGATCCGTATCCGATCTGCATCTGCAAGAAATGGTCCGCGGATATCCATGTTCTACCCACGGATGCGGATATAATGCGGATATCCGTGGATATCTGCATATTTGCAGGGCTCTAGCTCTGTGCAGATAAAAATATGTGGATCCATATCTGATCTGCATCCGCAAGAAATGATCCGCGGATATCCGTGTTGTATCTGCGGATGCAGATATAAGGTGGATATCTGCGGATATCCATGGATTTGCAGGGCTCTAAAAATCATCCCTATGCATAGAGCTACCACCAGTCCAATGCATCATATAATTCTTAAGTAGAATTTATTTGATATAGAGGATCTTTCATCCTTGGAAGGTAGCAAGAAGCAAACTCTTCCACAGCTGCTCACATGACCATGTTTTGTACAAAAAAAACTTTACCCTAGGAAACAAACAAGGAGTCTGACACTTTTAAAGACTAATAAATCTATTTAGCTCAGTAGCTTTTGTGGGAGAAAAGATGGTCCCCATCTTTAAGCATCCAAGGAAGCCCTGCAAACAGTAGAGTGGCTTGCACCTCTGCTTGATATGCAGATAATCCTAGGTTCAAACCCCAGGGGGTTGGACTTAATGATTTCATGAAGTCCCTCCCAGCCCTATGATTCTATTCTAAGTGGGACTCCTTCCCACAAAAGCTCATGTGATAAATAAATTTGTTCATCTTTAAAAGTGCCACCAGACTCCTTGTTTGTTTTGCTGAACTAGACTAATATCTTTACCTTGGGAAGAATTTTAGTACAAGAACAATGATTCTGCTACACCAGCAAAAATTTGCTGGACTCCCTTTTCACTGCATTCTGCCACCATCATAAGATTCACAAACCTATCTCCTTGACCATAATCTATTTCAGAACTGTGCATAGCTTGCCTGAGAGTGTCAAATACTGCAATGTGAGACCAAACTTCCATTCCCCACCCTAGGCTCTCAAGCCTCAATTTCAGCTAGAATTTGAACCATGGCAGGAGAAGAAAAATGAATCATCTTGCCCAGCATCTTCTGCTTACTGATGATTACCAAGTAAGACTCCTTTGTGTCTAGATGAGTGATGAATGCCTGCTACCAGTCTCTGAATTTCCAGTGTAGCCAATAGTAGTATTTAGCTGCCTTTAGGCTAAAAGAAGTTCCAACTATGTTGAAACTGGTGTAGCATTGAACATTCATATATATCACAATTGCTGTACTTTTTTAGTTGGTAATATGATCCCTGTGGGTAATGTCTACTATAGCAAAGTGTTGAGGTGCTATGTGAGAGCTAGGTATTAATAATGTAAATCAAGGGGAACAGAGAGGGTTTCCATCATGAAGCTGAAGACCCTCTCCCTGGAAGGATCGAGGTGATTTTGAGAGTGAAGCTTCTTAGTGCTAAGTCATGTAAGGGAAAATCCTCACTAATCAGGGATCCTTTGAGGTCACAGTGTAAAGGGGAAGCTAGAGGAGGAACTTTTCAAAAGATTTTAATACTCTGTAAATGACACATGCCTTTAGCAATGTGAAAATTATCTGCAAGGCTGCTGCTGTCTTTTTAATGGGATGCTCAGCAGTCCCTTCCCACCACCACATTTCCATATTTCTTATTATTCGCTTGTGCTTTCATTTTCCTCATCTATGCTGAAGTCTTTGCTCTTTATTTATTAGCTTTCCTCCCCCTTCACCATCTGCATTGTTCTCTCACTTCGGATGATTATTCCTACCTGCTTGTGTGTACATTTCCTCCCCCCCCCCCCAATGTGCAGGCTGACATTCGTCACAGTGGTTTGGAGAATGCAAGGAACTCTTATCTAGTAGGGGGTTTAGTGTAATTGTGTGGGAGGAGAAGCCCTAATTGAGACACTTATGAAATTGGTTGGAAAGGTCACCTGCCTTGTCGAAGTCATCATAAACTCTTGTGCTGCCTTCAGTGACTTTTATTTAGCAACAGCACACAACACAGTTTCTGGCCTTCATTTTTAAATAATAAAGCAAAAACCACATTTTTTTCATGCTGTTTCAGCCCCTGGCTTTATTTGCTGTCGTAAAAAACCTCTGATCCTTCTTCTAAGTAACACGTGAGACCATCAAGCACCTCCCTAACCGCAGGTTTCCAGAGCATATCAAGGAAAAATAAAATCCTTTCTCATTTATACCTGCAGTGCATCGGCAAAGCTGCCAAAGAACAACTTGGGACAGTTGTCTCCCTCTAATAGCATCTACACTATGTAATTCTGCAGTAGGAAGATCATATATTTTTTTCCTGATAATTACAGTGTAACTGCCAGCTGCTTCCTTTGCATTGTTTGTGGTCTGCGGTCATGTTAAGGTAGCTTGCCTCAGTTTCCCCTTTTGAACCAGTCAAATAAGTTTCAGAATTTTCCTTTGCAAAAAAATACACACTTTGCAGCCTGGGTTTATGAATATGAAAAATAAAATAAGTCCATTTATAAGTTCTCACAGCCCAAAATTTCTGGTCCTTCTCTTAGGCCTTCCTGCACAGGGCCTTTGCATTCCCTCTCTTGCTTGGCTAGGGTCTTTCCCTGGAAACTTAACTGGTCTCAGGGTCTTCCCTCCATGAGCCTTTCCTCACTCACTGTAGAATTTGCCATGGCTGCTTCCTGATCCTTCTTTCACCTGATTCTTCTTGGGTGAAGTTCATCCTGTAATTGAGCCAATTCTAGGTCTAAACCCTCTATTCCTTAAGAGAGAGCCACCGTTACAGAGAAATCTGTTTCTTTATATATTTTTCCATTCCAAGGCTCTATTTGAATGAAGACAGCTGAACGAGACAAAGCTAACTACAGTAATAGAGGGCTACAATTTGACCTTCCTTCAGATTGTTACAACTGAACAGAAAAAGGCCTCTGGATTCTAAATGTCTGATAAAACAGGAAGGAGGAGGTTACCGCTGTGGCTAAGATGTTTTTGTTTCCCAAACAGCAACTATTTACAGCTCACTCTTACTCTTGATAGTGCTACAGAAATCAAGAGGAAAGATAAATTTATCTTGAATTAATTATTAGATTTCCTTAACACTGGAAAATTGTGACTGTGACTGCAAAAGGATTGAGCTGTAATAACAGCAGTAAAGATAAAATTTTCCAAAGTCGACCTGAGAGTCTAGGTGGGTAGCATTTGTGAATGCAGCTCAAGTGAGCAAGTTAATGCCGGTGAAGAAACAACCAAACTTCCATCATGTGTTGGGGGCATTTCCAGATTAAGTGAGATAATAGCTCAACATATTGTGTTTACCAAATGCTTGTCACAGATGTTTCCATGATCCAAGCTCTTCACCACAGGGGTCTAATGCTGAGAGCTAGAGTTTGGAAGCCAGAATTCTGAGGGTCTGTTCCCAACTCTGCCTCTCATTCAGTATGTGATGTTGGGCAAATCACTTAAATTCTCTTTGCCTCTTTTCATCCTTCTGTAAAATATAAGTAAGCAGTGTTTGTAAAGTGTTTTGAGGGCTGTGGAAGAATGTGGTGTAAGTGCAAAGTGGCATTGTTTGCTTTGAGAACTGTCTGGAAACTTTACAACAATATTGCATGGAATCATAGAAGATTGGTGTTGGAAGGGACTTCAGACGGTCATCTAGTCTAACCCTCTGCTCAAAGTAGGACCAACCCCGACTAAATAATTGTAGTCAGTGTTTTGTCAAGCAGGACATTAAAAATTTCTAAAGATGGAGATTCCATTACCTTCCTAGGTAGCCAATTCCAGTGCTCACCACCCTCCTAGTGGAAAGGTTTTTCTCTAACATCCAACCTAGACCTTGCCCTCTGCAATTTGAGATCACTGCACTTTGTTCTGTCATCTGCCATCGCTGAGAACAGCCTAATTCCATCTTCTCTAGAACCCCCTTCAGGTAGACAAAGACTGCTATCAACTCTCCCCCCTTCCCATCCTTCTCTTCTGCAGACTAAACAAGCCCAGTTCCTTCAGTGTCTCCTCATACGTCGTGTGCTTCAGCCCTTTAATCATTTTTGTTGCCCTCTGCTGGACTCTCTCCAACTTGTCCACATGCTTCCTGTAGTGTGTATGTGTGTGCGCAGGGGGTGGAAGACCAGTTCTCATGATATGAAGTAGCTGTGGAGAGCAGGAAAGATCAGACTGTGGCAGCCCTTATTAGGAACAGCAGAAATAATAATTAACATAATGCCAATCAAGTAGGGAGGTACTGACCATCAGTAAATTTAGCACAAAATATTCCTTTATCTTACTCAGAGAGAGAATGATGCATTATTATTCTTGGACTCATTAGTAAGAGAAAGAACTTCCTCAAATCTGAGTTATTTAAAGGAAATTCCTGCTTGGTTCTCAGGTTGTAATACCTAAGATATTTGCCGTTGTTTGTTGCCTCTTGGAGAATTTTTATTAGCCTTTTAAAACTGTCCGTTAAGATGTCCCAGAGGAGAACTTTCCAATCATTTGTTTAAGAATTATTTCTTTGCAATGTTTGGTTTACCCTAAGTATAGCATAGAATTCCACGCTGATAAGATTTCTCAGAACTTTCGTATTCATTTGGTCACCCATGTCAGGCACATTTATGTATTTTTAACTAAAAACAAGCTGATGGATGGATTTACCTGTTAAGAGAATCATGTCATAGTTAATACCAAATGTCTAGCAATAGTGAATCTAATCTCACATAGTAATCATTCTACTCTAACTTGCAGTGGTTTCAATAAGTACAATGGAATTTCTTCTAATTAACACCCATTGTAATTAACAGCAGAATCAGGACCATTGTCTTTCTAAATGACTATATACTACAGTGGTGGAGGCACTGTAGCTGGCATATAGATACTTTGGTGATAGGCATGTTGTAAAGAGTGGCTCATAGTAAGAATACAAGAAAACAGATTGCAATGCATGTAGTGTAAGAACATGAGCAGAGTAGAACAGAATGGAAGAAATGTAAATACTAGTAGTTTATTTTTTTGCTACGTCATGCTCATGTTGTCTGATTCTCCTAAGCTCCAAAATCTGATTCTCCACTTGCTTAACCATCAGAATAGATGGGATGAAAAAAAATTTAAAATGATGGAGATAATTTTTTAAAAAAAGGATATATTCTTGAAACTTCTGTGAGCATGGAGGCTGTATGTATTGCTGTATAAGATCTTCAGTGCAAAGCCAGACAACTTTTTTCTTCAAAACCCCTACAAACTAAATGAAAAATACTTGTTAAAATTTCCCATAATCCTGTTATATTGATGACAACAATTCCATCACAATGCAAGCTGATAATCTGTCATTAAGAAGTCTATCTTGCTTCTTATTTCAGTATCTGATTTATTACTGATTTATGTGTGGCTTTTCACCTGTGTGCATAAATTAATGCATCATTGCCTCAATGACTGTCCACTTGCATGAATATGCTGAGTGGTATCCCAAAGCAGGGCAATCACATTTGGAGTTTGTCCCAGGCATTTATGTAAAATTTAAAAAAGGCAGCTTTTGAATTTATGCACTGTAATATCTCTGATGTTTGACAGCTGCTGTTCCTTATGGCCCCACGTGATGCTCTCGTGACATTGTTATTAACAGAGAATTTGCAGTTTATCCCATCATTTCACCCTGAATACCATTCACTAAACAGAGAAGGGTGATACTAGCTAAAGATGCGGCTGTTTTGCAATTAGTTCTATAAACATACAACACCATCCATGCTGTAAACATGTCTATCTAGTGCATTGCCTCTCTAGTTCTTAGAAGTAGCATGCCTTTGATATACACCTATTTTTATGTCCTTAGTTTAATTGGACCAAATCTTACAGGTCTTCATCTTGAACTAAGCAAATTATGCATTGAAGCTGAAAATAGCGGCTTGCCTGAGTGATTTTCCCTCAATATTTTATAAATGAGTAAAAACCTGCACATGCATGGCCCAGGCTCTTATATGCTGCTGAGAAAGATCCTGTGAAATGAGTCAGGTATTTTGTTTACACAGAGCACGTTATTCAAACTTTGATAAATTATAGGACCAGTAGAAACCACTGTGAAAATCTAATCTGAGCTCCCGTATAACAAAGCCGTAGGACTCCTGGATTAATTTCAGTTTGAACAAGAGCATATAGTTTAAAATAAAAACAATCCTACCTTGATTTAAAAATTGCCAGTAGCAGAGAGTCTACCATAACCCCTGGTATGTGGCTCCAGTGATTAATAATCCTCACTGTTGAAGCTTTTGCATCTCATTTCTAGAGTGAATTTGTCTAGCTGCAACTTGTAGCCAGTGGATCTTGTTATGCTTTTGTCAGCTAGATTGAAGAGCCTGTTTTCAATGATTTATTCCCCCTCCCCAATGTAGGTACTTACACACTGTATCAAGACACTCCTTAGCCTTTCCTTGGTTAAGATAAATAGATAGACTCCATAAGTACAATCACCAGAAAGCAGATTTTCCCCATCTTTTAATCATTCTCATGACTCTTCTCTGGACCTTCTGCAATTTGTCAACTTCCTGCTTGAGTTGTGGACAGCAGACATGGGCACAAAATTCCAGTAATTGTCTCAGATGTGCCAGATACAGAGGTAATAGGACCTCCCTACTCCATTCAATATTACTCTGTTTATACATCTAAGGATTTTGATAATGACCCTACAAGCACCTAAAGCTGTTAGCAATGAGACATTCTCTGTAATACTGACTTCAAATTTCAAGAGGCTTAAAAATTACACTGAGAAGCTGAGTTCTGTGGGGTCTCAGTTCCTGCAATAATTTTAAAGGAAAACAAAAGGAGTTATTCATTTTTTTGAGGAGTCAGCTGCAGGTGAAAGTGCGCTCCCCAGTTATTCTTGGACTCGTCCAAGGGCAAGTGCAAGGAAAGGTTATGGGTGCTGGCTTTTTTCAATGATCATTTCCATTCCTGTGCTTTCTGCTCCTCCACTGTTGCATCCCAAGTTATCTGTGGAACTACTTGTAGAGTAAGGTATTGCTTAACGAAAATGAACTTAGTTAAAGGTTGAGATATAAATAATGCTATCAGAAGTTGTATGAGCCACCTGCTGTATAAAATTGGGCCGCATTATCTTTATTAAATATAATTCTTGTTCCATTCTATTTCTGTATGTCAGTGTTGTATAACTTTCTGACAAAAGAACCTTTTTAAATCTTTCAAGATCAATTCATAGCTATAGCATGATGTAATCGTATAATAGAAATATAATTGTGCCTATGCTGATAGCCCCTTCTCTAGGGCAATGGTTCCAAATGAAAAAGCTACCGTTGCCCAAACAATGTTTCCTTCTTCATGGTTCAGTGAGTAGAAGACAGGATTATTTTGTGTGCACGTGCACAGCTCCTAGCACCATGTGATTCTGATCTTCTGTAAGGGCTGTAGGTACTACTATGATATTAATTATAATATTGTAACATGACAATTCAGCTTTTTTTTTGTAGTGGTATATACTAATGCTAAGACACGGTTCTTGCCAGATAGATGTGTAAGGCAGGTCTAGAAGCTGTGCCTAACAGCTTCTGGGGGTGGGGGCAACTAATCTGCATGGGTTTTGTATTGCATGAGCACAAAGATCATATTAGCATAGTTACACCATGGGTGCAGGACAATATGGGTAATGGTATTTGGGTTGATCTGATCACAAATCTGTCAATATGTGTAATTCTACTGAAGAGAAACGTGAGATACTGTCTTTTGTAATATGCTACTCTCCTCCTTGTTCAAACTCTGTTTAGGTGGGTTAAAGGACAAAAGCTACCCTTAGGAAAAAAGAATATTAAAAGAGGGGTCACCCCCTCCTTCTAGCCTGGTGAAGTCAAAACAAGGGTGGGCGTTTAGCATTAGCTCAGTCTAGAGCTATGCCTCAGGCTCTGCTTCACCCCATTGTCCCACTGTCAAAGGATAGATCTGGCCAGGCTTCCTGTGAAGCCTTTCTTTTGTTATTTTAATGGGAGAAGCTGTTTGCGGCTATGTAAGGTTTAAGAGCTGAATTTTAAAAGGGATAGCCGTGTTAGTCTAGTCCAGTGAAAAAACAACAAGGAGTTGTGTGGCACTTTAAGACTAACAGATTTATTTTTTGCATGAGCTTTCGTGGGAGAAGATCCCACTTCTTCAGATGACTCTTCGAAGCATCTGAGGAAGTGGGATCTTCTCCCACGAAAGCTTATACAAAAAATAAATCTGTTAGTCTTAAGAGCTGAAATCATTGAGAGAGGAAAACCCTCTCTCTGAGATGAAATCACTGAAGAGGAGGAGCGATGGAGTAAGTGACCACTGATGGCACTGGTGGACAGTGGGCGGAGCCAGTGTACGGTGAGAGCTGAGCATGAGTGACTAGTGGGTGGAGTCGTGGACAGTGGGCAAAGCCAGTGGACGGTGAGAGTGGCCAGCGGAGGGCTGTACGTGTGTGAACAGTGGGCGGAGCTGGCGGAGCCAGCATATGGTGAAAGTGGCCAGCGGAGGGCTGTACGTGTGTGAACAGTGGGCGGAGCTGGCGGAGCCAGCGTATGGTGTGAGTGGCCAGCAGAGGGCTGGACGTGTGTGAACAGTGGGCAGAGCTGGCAGAGCCAGTGGATGGTGCGAGTGGCCAGCAGAGGGCTGGAGAGCGTGAGTGACCAGCGGGTGGCGCCGGCAGACAGCTGGTGTGAAGGACATTCCCTCCATGCCCTGTGTTTGTTGGGAACCTGTTCTGCATTGATCCTCCAGATCAGTGCTGGTTTTGCTATTGAGCTCACAAGGTCTGTTACTGTGTGTGGGATCATCTTGTGTACCTGCTCCACACTGATTCTCCAGATCAGTGCTGATTTTTGTTACTCGGCTTTTTACATTCTGTTTTTATTACTGTTAAAAGTTCTGTATACTACACTCAGATTCGTGCTTGCGAGTGGGGAAGCACTACCCCTTTGGGGTGCCTAGGGAATAGTGCATGATTTCCCAGAAGACTGGGTGGGGGCTTGAGCCAGTTGGTGCTGTAACATTATTTGGAAACCCATAGATAAAGAACCTGTCCCTTGTTCTGTCAGCTTGCCCTGGCAGAAGGGTTACAGATGAATGGTTATCTGAAGTCTTCAGGTGTAGCTGCAGGCTCACAGATCCAGCTGAAATCATTCAAGTAACAAACATCCAGCAGCAGAAGATGTATCAAGGTAAGTCAACCTGGTAAAATAAAGGTTATCATCTGAGGACCCTTTTGACAGGTCAGATTCATTGAGGAGGTTGATGAGGTGGCCCCAGCGGATGAATAGATTGCCTGACATTGTATCTTCCATATTTATCAAACAGTGATTGAAAGGATAGAGGACAGAACATCTTGTGAGGTTCTTATGATGGATAGTAGATGGAAATTCCACCTATCCCTACTGCAGCCACTAGCCGGCTTCATCTGCTAGAGTTATACAGTTCTTGAAGGAAATTCAGAATGCTATTCTTAACACAGATGAGGAAAAAGTCTGTTTAATGCATATACAAATTGGCCTACACTGTGCAACAACAGATCGTGCCATCATTTCTTAGCAGTTTTTTTCACCTAGCATATACACACTCAAAAAACTGTTGTTTTTCATTGAATAGTAGCCAGCTGAGGGTGCCTAAAACTTTCAGATTTTACAGAGGTGCCTCTCTGATTAAGGAACCTGAAGCAATTCCATTAGCAGGAAAACCTCTAAAGAAGGCAGTCTTGGGGATTGGGGTATGTACATATAGTGAATTGGAGGAGGGGGGAAGAATAACAAAATATTGAATGGCAATGGCTGAACAAGGTTGCTCTCTAGAGATAATCATTTCAATATGAGACCAAGGGTTATGATGGACAAAGAGGTGATGAAGGAATGTTTTCAATCACATTGCAATAAGTAATTTAGTGTTCCTTTAAGGGAGGAGCATTTTTAATAAAATGGGGAGGGGATTCTATTGACCAAAAAAGGAGAAAAATTAGTTAAAATAAAGTGGTATGACATGACAAATTAGGACAACATTAGCAAAATTCTGGAATTTACAGTTTCTTCTAATGTTGCCAAAACATTTTTTGTGTCTTAATTTATTCAACATGTGAAAGTCCTGTATGTTCCACATTTGCTATAGTTTCCTTTATTTAAAAAAAAAAAAAAGATGTATTCTGCAAGAAATGACATACATTTCCATGCTCTATTAATGAAATCTCTGACATTAGGAGTTTTATGTATTCACAGAACTGTCTATGGTATTTATTTTAAATCTCACTTTTTATACAGAAAGTACACCTAATCACATAAGCCAAGTTATTTTACATATTGCACCAAGGGGATATTTAATATGAAATTCTTTCCTTTAACATTTATTAAATGAGAGCAAAGAATGAAGACTTTACCTGAAAGAAATAACCATGTTCTTTTTTTTTTTTCCTTTAACAATTAATTGATCCTCACAACCCCTTCTCCTTCGACTTTTAAACAGATTTTCCTGCTGGGCCACACAGCAAAATTGGATGACACCACACACCTTTCATTGGGTGATGTAAAACTGCATTCTTAACAACTCCAGTATTTTGCAAAGGCTATCCCTATGGCTATCAAGCTGTGACAATCTGAACATGGGAAATTAAAACAAACCCCAGTCACCTCCCAGTATGAATCTGGTTTTAAAGGGCAGTTTACCAGTGCTGACCTCAGGTTTTGCAAACACGGTATAGTGCTTACAAATTTATACCTTGTAACCCACAATCTTTCTGCTGGCAATTCACTGTAGGCCTACAATATTGTTATTATTTATTTGATTAGTGTAGTACCCGCTACATGCTCCCCAAGCATTCAGAAATGAAGTTGTCCCTTGAGATGACAGTTTAAGGACAGACAGAAAAGCAGACAGAACTTGGGGAAAATGAAGAATGAAAAGGGATTCATCATACAAGTGAACAAGATGCACAGCAGTTGCTGGAAGTGAGGTTTAATAGTACAGTAGTTTGTATAGGGGTCTTGGTGGATGAGCTCTTAGGAGGATTCAGCCAAGAGCAAGGGGCTACATGGAAGAAGGCTTGGGGAAGCACTTGTGTGAGAGGTTGACAAATGGGCAGATTAGCAGATTATCTAAGGAATCACACTTCCATCTCGAATTTATCATACAAATAACTGGACACAATTTTTTTGCTTTTGTAAAACCGCTTGCAAAAATCTATGGAACCATTGAGGCCCTGTTAAGATTTGTCTGTGTATTTCTGACAACACATTGCATAAAGCTTTCATGATAAGATGGAGATGCTTTAAAATCTGCCTTCATATAAATGCAAGAGGAATTTTCTATGCAAGTGAGTGGGAGATCATGTCTTAAACAATTCCAAACTCTGAGACCCCCTTTCCCTCCATAAACTTTGGCTGTTTGGATAAAATTCTTCAAAATGTCTGATGAAGTGGGATTTTCTCCCATGAAGGCTCATGCAAAAAATAAATTTGTTAGTCTTTAAGTGCCACAGGACTCCTTGTGGCTTTTTTTTTTTTATTATTTTTTTTTTGGATAAAATAGTATTCTGATCCAACCCAACCTGTTGACGCAAAATTTTCTTGTTCCAAGGTTTTGAAAATAATATGGACCAAAACCAGAACCACTGCTCAAATCCACACCAGACTTTGGATAAAATGGAGCTTTAGATAATTTTGTTTTTGCAAAAGAACTTGCTGCCACTGCCTGAAAAAGCTCTAGTTCCATCTTTGCCCATCAGTGTATTTAATTAATGGCAACAGCATTACACTAGACATATTTTTTAAAAACATGTCTGAAATGCTTATGGATTAGTCTAAAGACACATCTCTATCTCTCCTCTTTTACAAAACGCTATCACTGAAATGTTTACAGAGTGTGAGTGACTCCAGATCCTAGGAGAGCCAGACCATATTTTACAGGCGACTGCAAGTGCTTTGCTCCACAGTACCTCCTTGATGCTTATTGCACTGTACTATTTGTGGCCAGCATGGGTGGAAGAACACTGTGAGGTGAAAGTCCGCCTTCCAACCTCACCAAACCAAATCCAGGACGGCGTAGTGATCTCTGTAGTGTGTGTGCTTAGGCTAGGACTGTCATTCATTCTCTGATCAGCTCCTGAAAGCAGCTAGAGAGCAGCTGGCAAAAAACAATTCCGAGAAAAAAAAATTGCATTGCATCTTAGTCTGTCTACCCACCCAGGCTCCTACTGCAGGAAAATATATTTGCAAGAAACTTCCACCCCACCAGCAGTTTACAATGCTGCACACTAAGGATCTCATCTGGACTCTGTTTTTCCTTGGAGCTGCAGGTACATGAAAATATGTTCTTTTCTTTCTTCTTTTTTTTTTTGGAAGGTGGGGAAAATTATTTCTAATCACTTCTGAATACTGCTAGGTGATACAATCTCAGACTGATCTGGAGGAAGAGGGGAATAGTGGTTTTTTTCCTCCCTAGAATACAGTGTTTTTTATACCGATGATTCGTTTCCCTCAAATATTTAATGTGCTTTCCCCTTCCCACTTTGTTTCTTTTGGCTCAATTGGGCACTATTCGTAGAGGCTGGCAGCGTTGCACTGTGGCTGGTTCAGCCCTCTTGCACTTTTGCAATTTCCCCCCTTCTTCTGCATTTCAAAGGCAGCAATTTGGTGGAGAAACTGGGAGTTGAGCGAGAGGCGCTGCTGCGGAGGAGGTTTGGGAGATGCTGGCTGAGCAAACATTGGGCAGAAAAGAATAAACCCCAGATCCTCCAGCTGAACAAAATCAGCATCTTTTAGAGCAAGGGCTGAATCCAGGAAGCCTCTTTTTGTTGCCGAGTGGTCAAGTCCTTATTGATAGTTTCCTTGCCTTGGCTCCCCAAAGGCTACTCAGTCATAACGGGTTGCAATAGAGGGGGAAATTATAAAAGAGAGCCTTGTTTTTTTTCCCCCTCATTTCCTGTGCTACTTTGCTTTACTAGATGTCTGGTTAGTTGGAAACATTGTTCACAATTGTGGAATCTGACTGGGAAAAATGGCTCAGTCTGCAATTTGACAGGAGAAAGTGAAAGGGGTGGGTGGTGGGAAGGTGAGGAGGGCGTGAGCCAGGGACTGGTTTTGCCCGCTGATGATGCCAGGGTATGTGAATGCAAGAGCTGGAATTGCACCTCTTGCTTCAACCCACCCCTCTTGGGATGAGGGGTCTGTGTGTTGCAAATCGCAGACAATGGAGAGAGGAAAGGGGGCAGGAGAGTGACATGGAGAAGGTGCTGGCTGCGCTGCCTGCGTGCAGCCGCCGTTTGAGGAGCCTGGAGGGGGCTTTCTTTTTTTTAAAAAAAAATCTCTGTCGGAAAAGCGGAAGGAGGGTAACGCTCTTGGCAAGCGATGCCTGTGTCCGTGCGGGGTGGGAGCCGATGCAAGGAACCAAGAGCGGGGGGAGATGCAGTTGCAACATGAAGGAGAGGGGAGAGCGGCTGCACAAAAAAAAAAAAAAAAACCCCGAAAAAGTGGGGGGGGGGGCGGGCGCGGCCGCGCGCGGGGGGTAGTGGCTGCAGCTGCTCGGGGAGGGAGCTGCGAGCTGCAGGGGGCAAGCGCGGGGGGCGGGGGTGCAGTAAGTTCGGCAAGGAGAGGAAGCTGGTGCAGGGAAAAGCGGCGCGAGGCTCATGGGGCCGGGCGGTGGACGGGCGCGAGCCCCCGAGCAGCCGGGCGGGGGGTTCGATTGCGGCCGTGGCCAATCAGGAGGCGGCGGCCCCGAGCGGGAAATGCCGTTAGGGGCTTCGCTCCCCAACGTTCCAAACGGCCGCCCCCCGCCTTGGGCGCAGCCCCGCCTTTCCCCACAGCAGCCCCCCCCCAGTGTCACCAGCGCCCCTGCCCCATTGCCCCCACCCCCCGGCTCGGCAGCCCCACGTGCCCTGGGACCACGCCCCGCCTCACTGGGGCTCCCCAAAGCCTGCCTGGCGTTTGCTCCCTGACCACCGTCACCCCACTTCTGCCTGCTGCTGGCCAGGCTGCACCCCGATCCCAGCCTCCCCGCACAACACAGGGCTTTGCCACCCCCAGCTGGCCAGTGCGCAGCTGGACCTGCCGCTGCCCCACCCTGCACGGTGCCCAGACCCCAGCTGGTCTGGCTTGTCAGCCCCCAGTCGTCTCTGCCCCGCCCGAGCCACCATCGCATGGCTGCTCTCCACCACCCCACTGCAACCCGCCACCTCCCTGTTCTCAGCGGCCGTCACCATCCTGACCCCCAGCTCACGCTCAAGCCACTGTCCTTACGGTGTCCGTCAGCTCCACAAACACGGCTTTTGTACACCTCAGGCGACAGTTGCAACACCCCACCACCCCGAATACCTCTCCACCACATCATCCCAGTCTCCTCCACCTTGAATACCTCTCCACCACATTGTCCTAGTCCCCACCACATCGTCCCAGTCCCCAGCACCCCAAATACCTCCCCACCACATCATCTTAGTCCCCACCACCCCGAATACCTCTCCACCACATCATCCCAGACTCCTCTGCCTTGAATACCTCTCCACCACGTTGTCCTAGTCCCCACCACATCGTCCCAGTCCCCAGCACCCCAAATACCTCCCCACCACATCATCCTAGTCCCCACCACCCTGAATACCTCTCCACCAGCACATCCCAGTCCCCACCATGCCAAGTACCTCCCTACCCCATCATCCCAGTCCTGACCGCGTCATCCCGGTCCCCACCACTCCGAATACCTCTCCACCATGTCATCCCAGTACCTACCACGTCATCCCAGTCTTCGTCACCCTGAATACCTCTCCACCACCTCATCCCAGTCCCCACCACCCCAAATACCTCTCCATCACGTCATCCCAGTCCACATCACCCCGAGTACCTCTCCATCACATCATCCCAGTGCCCAGCAGCCCAGGTATTTAGATGCATCGCCACAACATCATCCTGTGTTGATGATTCTCGTCTCCCCAAAAGCAACTATTACTGCCACTACTCCACCATTCAACACTCCTTCCCTGCTATCATCACCATGCCATTCCCCTGCCACCAACATGCACCTACCCCACAGCTGCCTCAGACCCTACACATCTCAAAAGTCTACTGCTGTATCCCAGTGTCGCCCCCCCCCCCCAACCCACTGTTAGATGCACTCCCAAGCTCCAGGCTGCCTGGTGAGAATCAGCATCTTCCCCATATCCCAGGTATGCTCTGCAGTTTGAATTTTCTATTTTTTACTACTACTTACTGGCATAGAACACAAGTATGAACAAATAAAGAGATTTTCAAATCCCTGCCTCTATCCTTTATCTCAGCCACACCCTCCAGTCACGATTACCACATATGTATCTTCTCTCCTGCAAAGCATAAATACCTGCCTTTCCCCCACACTCACCCTACATACACATTCACACAAAGCATTTCCAGCTGTTTGGGGTGGGGGAAAGAAAGTGGGTTTTTCCATGGAACATGCAGATTTGTGTAAATACATCTTCACAAAAAGGAAAAGAATATATACACTGATCTTCCCCTGCCTCCTTCAAAGTGATGCTTATTTGTTAATAATAATGAATGTCAAGGTGCTTGAGGTGCTGCACAGCTTAGATCTAACAATTGTTAAACCTGCATAAAATGGAGAATATCAAAACCAAATAAAATATTAAAAAGCCAAAACAAAGCAGCAACACAGCATACAACAAAAGCAATACCCAGCACATCTGTAGTGCCTACCATGCTAACGAATCCTGCTTTAATTTACTAATCCTTACCTCTTCCTTTCCCTGCCGCCTTTTTACCTCCCTTCCCACCCCCTACCACCAGCCACCCTACCCCAGAGAAGGAAAGACAGAGAAGTCTGCAGGGTGGAGAATTCAGACAGATGAAGGAAAAGTCAAGGCAGAGAAAGAGCTACACCAGCCATGATAATGCTGATGGAAAACCCCATTCTCTTTTTACAGTAACTTAAATGTAGTAAAAAGCAGGGGATAGATATGTACTAGTTAGGAAACCTTGAATAGAGAATTGTCTGAGGAGTGGTCACCCGGTGAGGTGGGAACAAAGGCATCCCCCCTGCATCTTTTAAAATAGCTTCTTTTGTATATATTTCTATGTCCTAGGACAGTAATGCTTTGACTTATTCTTAAATTAAAACTACATTCTTTTATAACTCAAAGGCTGATTTATAGATACAACAGATGGCTCATCTCCTTTTGTGTATATCTCAAGAACTGGGGTTTCTTAAATAATAGAGAACAGTTTTGTATAAACTTTACAGTATTGATGTCGGCACTTGAAGACTCAGGACCTGACCAGTTGATTTTTTTAGGACATTTAATTTAATATTAATATAATGAATTGCCAGTGTTTGTCTTTAGGAGTGTTAAAGGACTGTGGCTGCTCTCCAGACTGAAATTGCCTCCATGCTTTCTTGGCTGGCCTCCAGAAACACATTTTACAGATAGACAGACCTTCCTGCGTTAAAGTATAAGAAAAGATTGGCTTCTTGTTCTTAAAAGAAGGCATGAACTTCTCTTTTCTTGTCTTTTCTTTTTTTTTAATGCCATGGATTTGTGTTGGCTGAGTGTCGGGAAAGCAGAACCAATTCATGGGGGAGGAGGTGGTAGTGGGGGGAGCTCTGCACCTGCTGCCATCAGTCTGCAGGGAACGCAAGAATGGCTAGAAAGAGACAAAAAGCACATTTTATTTTCTTGTTAAAAAAGCCCATCCTGCATTTTTATTGATCACCCACACTTCTGACTGTTTATGTAGTATATGCAAGTTATTTTTTCTTTATTTTTGTTTGGCTTTTGACATACTGTTTTTTGCGGAACATACTTTAGTATGAATTCTGTTCTGTTCTATCCCATCACAAACCTCAAAGATAGGAAGCTTGTAATGAACTTGTATACAGCCAGTTTGGAAAGAATCTGTTTTTTAGGGACATATGCAGTAATTAATATGAAGGTAACTGCCTGAAGAGTTTAATTAGATCCATTATAAACGCTTTTTCAACTAAAAAAAAAAAAGAGAAATGTTTGTTCATGTTATGATGAAGAAATAAAAACTGAGGAGAACGTAAACAGGCTCCGTTGTTAAAATTGTAGTTTTACAAACATTGGACAATTTTTTGGTCCTTCTCTAATACAGAGCTTGTCTGGGAGTAGCCTGTCAAGGGTGCGGCTGTGAAGGGAACTACAGCTCCCAAGCCTCTCTCTGCTTCTGAATGAGATTGCTTGCGCAGGTCTGCAATGGACTTGCAATTGCTTGGGGGGTGGGGTCGAATGAATCTGTCAAATATGGGACAGGAAAATATTAGGCATGCAGACTTTTGTTAGGTATCAAAACTATGACAGATGCAAATTTGGAGGTCAGATTTGTGCTGGCTATGGTCCCTTTTGTTTGGGAAAGCACATGGCTAAATCTTAAGGCTGTTGCTGATGTAAAGGGATGTAAATTAGTTGGGTTTCGCGGCGGTGCCATTATATTCTTTCAGCTCACGGTGTTGAAATACTGCCTCTCTGCTTGCAGCTGCTCATTAATAGTGTTGCCTTTTGATGTTGCTCTGAGAGCCAAATGGTGGGATCTCAGACCTTTTAATGCATTGCATTAATAACTGTCTGAGGAAATCACTACTAACTACTGGAATGAAATTTTTCACATGTAATTCTAAATTCACAATACAGAAGGTGGGGTGCCATCCTGAAGGAAGAGGAATAAGTAGGGGATCAAGTGCAAAATTTGAAAATTGGAATAATCTTATTCCAGATTTAGTTCTTTATACTGGGTCTCAAATTCAAGGACAGGCTGAAAATACAGATATTCAATCTGTTGGATGAGTTACACCTGGAACTTTTTAAAGCCTGTTGAATACAAATGCAGTCAGAAATTGTGCCAAAACACATGACAGTATGTAATAAAGATAATAGTTACTTTGAAAATGAACAAGACTTTGATTGTCACTAGCTTCCCTTGAGTCAGGATTGTAGCTCTGAAATCTGAGGTTACTTCTGTTTTGTCACATATATAATGTATTGTGGGATTATTGACTGACCAGACAGTTAATAATACCCTTAGTCCAAATCAGAGGCTTAGGGTAGAATAGACAGGCCAAGATTCAGTCCTATTATAAACAACTGCAAATTCCCTTGAGATTATTGTAGATAAATTCTGATTTTAGCCATGGATTTCTTTATTGTTCTCTCTCCAGCGGATGAGGAATTCCCAGTATGTATGGGTGCTGTCTTTTTTTGGAGATGATACTGTCAAGATTAGGCTGGGGATGAGATTGTTTGTTTGTTTTCTTTTAAATAGTGGTGCTCCTTCTGCTGTCGTGGTGCTCAGAGATTTTGGACTTGATCTTTGCAGTTGATGACCTCTAAGATATGCTACATAGACTCATCTGTTCTCCCAGAATTTTCCTGATGTTGGGAGTGAGTGGGAGATACAGAATCTTCATAGTGGGGAAGGAAGCTTGTTTTTGAGGACTTTTATTTTTATGCATTATGTTTTGACAGCGTGTAATTCTCCTAGAGCCTGAGATAGGAGAAAATGAAATAAATGCTTCATTTAGTTTTTTAGGCAGTCATCCCTTCACACACAGAGCTAGAATGTCATAAAATTGTACATCAACAGCTACACTGAAGGAGAGGCTTTGGGGAATAATCACATAGTACTTGCTAGCTAAATGAGTTATCCAGCTTCTTAAGCCATCATGTTTAAGAGGTGAATAATTTATACATGTATCTGGTAACCATTTGGTCTACTAAGAGACAGTTATATGTTGATTGAGTTTAGAAGGAATTGATGGAGCAGAGGAACGAAGAAGCTGAATGGAAAAATCGAGACCTGCAGATGGAATCAGCATCAATGAGCGCTGAGGGGAGAATATTAGGTGAGGAAAGTGGCTGGTGGAAGTATGTGACTATGAGAACCCAGTAGAGGAACAGACGGGCTTATGAAGGAGAAACAGAGCTCAGGATAGGTTTGCAGAGTTGGAAAATGAAGGAGGAGCACAGTGGGTAGTTACTGAAGGCAGGAGAGCAAGGAAGAGAAGAGCATCTAGTTTTACATAAAGAGTGGATAAGCCAGTGGAGATACAGCCAAATAAGAACCCAAGAGGACACAAGAATGGCTGCAGAGGATTGCAAAGGACAATACTGGACACGATGTCTTGCGGACAGAAAGAACGGGATGGGCCAAGGAATCACACCGTTACTGAAGGAATGCAGGTCTAAGTGATTGAGGACTCCCTGCTGAGAAGAACAGGTATGCTTGTAATCACAGCTGTTCCAGAAAACAGAAGTGTAGGCTGTCTGACAAGAGTTGTGATATGGGATGTGGATCTAAGGCTGAAGAGGATTTTAATGAGAGCAGGAAGCAGCCCACTCATTGTCCTTCATATGGGTACAAAGGGCATAGTTAGATTCTTGCTGGAATGTATCAAAGAAGACTATGCCAGGGAAGAGTCTTAAAGAAATCAAGGCTCAGTTGATCTTCAGTGGGATTCTGCCTGTCCCTAGAGGAGGATGGCAAAAGCATGACAAGATTCTGGTGATCAAAAGATGGCTAAGGTGGTGGTGCTTATAAGGAAGGCTTTAGGATGTGTGGTTAGCAGGAGGCATTCATGGACACAGGACTGTCCTCAGGGGATGGACTTCATGTAAGTAGGGAGGGAAATGCTTTTCTCGGATGGAGGTTGGCACCACTGCTTAAGAGAGCATTAAACCAGGAAGATGGTTGGGAGATGCTGAGATAATCTCCATGCCTGATTTTTATCATTGAGAGGCAGGAGAATGAAGTAAGAAAGGACTCAATAGTGGAGGAGAGTGGACAGTAAGAGGAAGAGTAGTGTAGATACCAGTCTGAAAGATGATCTTGGCAGTAGAATGACTATGCCAAATCAAGCGAGTAACATGAGCAAAGCCAAATAAGAACAATTAAAGTGTTTGTATACAAATATGAGGAACCTGGGTAACAAAAATACAGGCGCTAGAGCTAATGATAGGAGAAGTAAAACCAGGTATTACAGGGATAACAGAAACATGGTAGAATAGCAGTTGTGACTGGCATGCAGATATTGAAGTTTATGTGCTGTTTAGGAAAGACCGATATAAATGCAAAGCTGGTGGAACAGCATTGTATATCAATGATTCAATAGACTAAAGAAATTAGAAATGATGGAATTGGTGACAGAGTCTGGATAAAAATTGCATTGGGGAAGAAAACTATTAGAGTTTCCCATGGGGCATTGCTTGGGGTGTGCTACAGATCGCTGGGATTTGATATGGATATGGATAAAGATCTCTTTAAGGTTTTTTATGAAGTAAAAACTACTCAGAACTATGTGATTATGAGAGACTTTATGGAGTGTAGGCCATGGGCTAGTAGTAATACTGGGGCCCAGATTTCCCTGGACGTGATAGCCGATGGACTCCTTCAACAAACAGTTACTGAACCAATGAGAGGGATGCCATTTTAGATTTGGTATTAGTAAGTAGTGAGGACCTCACAGAAGAACAGGTTTTAGGTGACAACCTTTGCATGAGCAACCATGAGCTAATTCAGTTCAAGCTAAATGGAAAGATAAACACAAATAGATCTGTGACCAGGGTCTGTGACTTTTAAAGGTCTAACTTTAAAAAATTAAGGGAATTTGTTGGGGAAGTGGAATTGACTAAAGAATTCATAGATTTAAAGGTGGAGAAGGAGTGGAATTACTTCAAGCCAGAGTTGCGGGAACTATCTGAAGCCTGCATCCCAGGGAAAGGAAAAATTCATAGGCATGGGTTGTAGACCAAGCTGGATGAGTAAGCATCTTAGACAGGTGATTAACAAAGAAGAAAGCCTATAAGAAGTGGAAGATGCAAGGGCTCAGCAAGGCAAGCTGTTTCTTGGAAGTCAGAATATGGAAGAGTAAAGTGAGAAATGCCAAAAGCCAAGTAGTGTTGGATGTTGGAAGGGGAATTAAAACCAATAGTAAAAGGTTTTATAGCCATATAAATAGAAAGAAAACAGAGAAGTGGGAATGCTAATCTCTAGCGATGGAGTGGAGGTTAAGGACAATCTGGGCATGGCTGACCATCTAAACAAATATTTTTCCTCCCTTTTTAATGAGGCTAATGATGAGGTTGGTAGCTTGGTAATAATTAGTGGTAGGGTGGCTAGAGGGATTGAGGATATGGATGTAGAAATTACCACATCTGAGGTAGAAGTCAAACTTGAACAGCTTAATGGGACTACATCAGGGGCTAGATAATCTATGTCTTAAGAAAATTGAAGGAGCCAGTGCATGAAACTGTGAGCCCGTTAGAGCAGATTTTTAAAGAATTTGTAAATTCGGGCTCTTTTGTATAACTGTAGAATTGCAATGTAGTCCCTGTTTGGGGGGGGGGGGGAGGAAGTGATCTGGATAATTACAGGCCTGTTATTTTGATCTAAGGAGTATGCATGGTCTTGGGGGGAAAAAAAGTGAAAGAGAAGATAGTGAAAGATATCAAGGTTAATGGTAATTGAAATAAAATGCAACATGGCTTCCGAAAAGATAGATCATGTCAGATGAACCTGATTTTTCTTTTTCTTTTTTCTTTTTCTTTTTCTTTTCTTTTTCTTTTCTTTTCTTTTCTTTTCTTGAGAAGGTGACAGATTTTTTTTAGACAAAGGGAATGTAGATCTGATTTATCTAGATTTCAGTAAGGCATTTGATATGGTTTCACATGGGAAATTATAACTTAAATGGGAAAATATGGGGATTAATATGACAATTGAAAGGTGGATAAAGACCTGGTTAAATGGGAGACTACAGAGGTTCATACTGAAAGAAGAACTGTCAGGCTGGTGGGAGGTTATTAATAGAGCTCCTTAGGGATCAGCCTTGGGACCAATCTTATTTAACCTTTTTATTACTGTCTTTGCCCCAAAAAGAGGAGTGTTCTAAAACAGTTTGGAGATGACCCCAAATTGGGAGGCATTTACAATATAGAGAAGGTTCAGGATGTCATACAGAAAGATCTGGAAGATCTTGGGATGAAATTTAACAATGGAAGGTGCAAAGTCATGCATTTAGGTACTAATAAGAATTTTTCTTGTAAACTGGGGATGTATTAGCTGGAAGTGACAGGGAAGAGAAAGATCTGGGGTTATTGGTTGATCACAGGACGATTATGAGCTGCCAGTGTGAAGTGGCCATGAAAAAATCTAATTCAGTCCTTGGATGTATCAGGTGAAGCATTTCCAGTAAAGATAGGCAGGTGTTAGTATCATTGCACAGAGCATTGGTCAGGCCTAATCTGGAATATTGTGTGAAATTCTGGTCCCTGATGTTTAAGAAAGATGAACTCAAACTGGAACAGGTGCAGGGAAGGGCTATTAAGATGATCTGAGGAATGGGAAACCTGCTTTATGAAAGGAGGCTCAGTGAGGTTGGTTGAGGGGAGATATGATTGTTTCTGTATAAATACGTCAGAGGGATAAATACTAGGGAGGCACAGGAATTATTTAAATTTAGCTTCAATGTGGACACAAGAGCTAATGGCTATAACCTGGCCATTGGGAAGTTTAGAATTGACATTGGACTCAGGTTTCTATCCATCAGAAGAGCGAGGTTCTGAAATAGCCTTCCAAAGAAAGCAGTGGTGGCTAAAACTAGCTTGTTTCAAAACTGAACTTGATAAATTAACAGAGGGAATAATATAATGGGACAGCATAGTTTGAAAATTGACTGAGCTTTGGCTCCTGGTGGTAGATGTGCTGATGGGGTAATTGATGGAGTAGGTTCTGAGCTGTTACAGAGAACTCTTTCTTGGGTGGCTGACTGATGAGTCATGCTGAAATAAGGGTGCCATGGACACTTTGGGCAATCAAAGTATTTCATCCTGAAAGGCAGTATGGGTTCCCCTCAGCTTTAACAGTATATTCCTAGTCAGAGACATGATTTAAGCAGAAGGAGCTTAGTTTTCAGATCTGCCTTAAGTGGTCATCTGTTTTTCATCTGCAGTCAGAGATTTAAAGTTATCTTTACTCATCACTGCGGTATCTGAGATGCCTGGTTATGTAGTGATCTGATCCAAAGTCTATAGTAACCAGAGTAAGTACATCTATTAACTTCAATGGGCTTCAGATCAATGCCATGGTGATCTAAACTGCAGGCACAAAAATCTGAGCCTATATTTATTTGCACCTGTAATTTATGGCCCCAGAAATGGAGGCCAGTATCTGAAAATCTAGTGCAAGTTTAGAAGACGAAATACAATAATGCAATATCTGCAGACTGCCAGAGTTAGTCTTCTAGCTATTTACATCCTTGGTCTTGTGAAAAGACAAACAGCTGTAGAGATCTGTAGAACAGGAATGTGAGAACAGGGAATGCCCCGACTTACAACAAACAAGCTAGAAAGATGTGAAGAAAAATATCTGTAAGAGTTCTCATCCTATCTTAGATCTTGTATGAAATTATTTCCATAAGTGAATAAAATGTTTAGAAGGCTGTGCTTCTTGTTAGCTGTTCTACAGTGCAGTTTAATTTTAAATCCTGTCGAAAAGTTAATTGAAACATAAACTTTAAAAACCCAAATAAAATAAAAATCTTTGGAGACTGGCAAGAAGAGAATCTCCTAGTAAATAGAGAATTTTGAAATCTGTTGTAGAGATATTTTAGTAAAAAGAATTTGATCAGACTACTTATAGACTTGGGCTTACTAGATAGTACTTATCTTCAGTTCATTGTGAAAAAATATTGGAGTGTACCTTGAAATTTCTAGTTATTCTAAGTGACAGTGAAAATATTTGTGCTATGCACTTTGTCAGAACTTTGCTGACACTGAAGATTTTTTGCACAATTATAATCCTGTTTATCAATGCTAATATTATAATATTCCTGTTAATTTTCATCAGGTGTTTCTAGGGGAAGAACTTTATTAGCACAAATAGTTCAGATCTATTTGGACAAAGTAAACACTTAATTCTGAAATAAGTAAACAGAAGAAGTTATGAAGAAGTAGTAGCCAAATAAATTTTATTAAGTATTTTGAACAGTATTTGCTTGAATATTCAGACTTGTTATCCATGTCTTTTCTGAACCAAAAGCACAGCTTTGTTTATAGATAAAAGATGATTATTTTGTAATAGTTGGATCATGAAAAATCAGAGTAGACTGCTTTTCGTGGGCTAATTATATTGGCCTATATAGTACGTAAGATTTGCCAATTTTGCTTAACGCAGATTTTGGTTGTGAAAACAGAAGGTAGTGGACAGTTATTTAAATATTTCAGTTACAGTTGCAATTTTGTAATGTATGATGCATGAGTCAACCCTGAAGTATCAAAGAAAGATAAATTTTGGATTAATTAATTTCTCACACTGTTTTAAGTAGAACATGAAGTTTATTTGATTGGTAGTTTGAAGTCTTATCCCAAGGAAGAAGAAAAATCTTCAAAACTGGTTGAAAACAAAAAAGGATGGTAAATCAGAAACACTCAAAAGAGTTCATAGTGAGAAATGAGTCAGCTATCGTATTCAAGCTACAATTCGAGGTCATTTTGGGCAAAGTATGGTTTATTGGCACTTGAAGTGGAAAGTTCGTGGCACAGGAGGGTCCTGGCCTGGTTGTATAAATGAAGTGATTTTGACAAGGTAACAAGAAGAAGAATAGAGAGTGGTGAAAGAAAAATGATGTCTGATTTTCAATAGGCTTTTGTTTCTTGCATAACTGTTCCAAAGACCAATAAACATTACGAAAAAACATTTTAAGACATTTTATACACGGTCATATGTTTGTTTAAGCAGCAATGCCTTTGCTTTTAAAGGTCATTAAAATTACTGTTATATACTAAATAGTGGTGGTAGGTATGTTGGATGTTATGAAGTAAGTACCTTGTTTTCTAAAAGTGTGAAGATTTCTTGTGTACACATAACTAGTTATTTCTAGGTTTAAATGTAATAACTTTTGCTACTAAACTGTAAGTAGTAGTAAAGATGAACAATTGTTAAAAGTAGATTTTTCTTTGTTCTCTTTGCTGGCGGGAAAACAGAATCTACATTTAAATGTTTTGTATTGTATTTAAAACAGTCAATTTGGCATTGTTTACAAAATATTGGTTAGTTGGTCCTAATGTGTGGTATTATTGCATAATCTTATGTTTAAAAATAAACAGTGGAAATAATTGAAGAAACCTCAGAGTTTAGAAACTCTTGTTGGTGGTTCTTCACACACTGCAGTAAAAAAGCAGGCTGTCTTTGCATATTAATCACTCTTTGAAAGGAAGTTTGCCTTATTTGCATTGTGTATGCACTGAGGAGTCCCATAGTGAGCCTGAGAAAAAAAAAGGGGGGGGGAATTGTAATTGTTGTTCTGAAAAGGGTATTTATTCCATTCAAGTGGAAAGGCTGAATGCGGGAGAATTAGTGCAGTGTTTTGTGGAAGAACAGTCCCATTTGGTCACTTCATTTCATGTGGAGCAGTCTTAGCTTGTAAGGAGCTCGAACACTGGAGGTAGGGTTAAAAGGGGAGTGACTCATCATTGTATGATGTAATCTACAGCACTAAAAATAGTCTCTGTTGCAAGTACAAGTAATCATTGAATCATCAATTAAAATGAAATTTTGGTGAAGTTTATAAAATGTAGTGTTTGTCTTCTTTATTATTGTCTTTTTATGATGATGACTGTGAATTTATCAGAAAAATCTGTGGAATTCGTAGTGGTTTGGGAAATTTTCAGGCTACATGTTTTTTCAAAAAAGAGGTTCTAAGACTGGATTCACCAGCATGAGACTCACAGTTATGCAACTGTAAAACTGGTACTCTGATGTAAAACTGGAGAAGTGCATTGGTGAAGCAGTTTCCTTAGCTACGTTTGTCACATTTTTGTCCACTATGATTGCAGACTCAGAAAATGAAAATACAGTATAAGGTATTCTTACTTTTATGTATGGGACAGGAAAATTGGAAGTTGGTGGTTGAAACATTACATTTTCAAGAAGGTAGTGAAGATATCATTTGAGATTATAAAATGGGAACCGTATGAACCAATAACATTTGAAGAGTGAGAGATATCTCTCTGGCTAATTTTCTCAATAGTCCATGGAGAAGAGTGATTATATTTAAACTAATCCTTTTGCTGTGGTGGAACCAGGATTTTAAAATGGGTTGTCCCAAAATGAGAGATGTGGGGCCTGAGATGGAGTTAGGGTGGATAATCATGGTTGCCAGTGGCATTATAGACAAACAACTGCAGTTTTAAAGAGAGATGTGTCTAAATCTAGCCTTATATTTAGGTAAGTTCTAATATTGCTAAAGAGCAATAAAGACATCTATCAAGAAGAGAATTTATTATTCAGATTGAAAATGAAAATGTTTATTATTAGATATCCTCCCAGATCCATAAATCTAATCTTGTATTTGTATTTAATCAATACTATTGATTACTATAGTTTAATAAAAACTTGGCTGAAATGTCTTTGGTTGTTTAAATCAGTGGTTGGGAATCTTCTTGTTCTAAAATTAGTTCAGTTATGAGCTGAAATTATTACTTTGAATAATTTGAGGTTGAAGATGAATAGTGTAAATTTGAAGGCATTTGAAATATAATTATCCTCCTCTGAATAATAGACTGCAGAAAAATACTTGGGCTTTGATATTCTGATTTTGGGTGAAGCTGCTTGAACTTGAGAGTCTTGCCACAAATTGATCAGAGGAACTGAACCACTGATGCTTTCATTGTTGTCCTTTGTAATAGGGAAGTGTGAAGTGTGTGTGTGTTTGTAGCTGAGCAACTACAATTAATGTTGGGAATATACTTGGGATCTGTTTTTAGCACTGCTACTTATCTAAGAAAAGAGGAAAGAAATATGAATGTTTCTTTAACACGTTTTCTCTTCTTCAGTTAGAAGTTTATGATATGTAAAGTACACATCATTGCATATCTACTGTAGTTTAGTACAATTTGTGTTGCTGATGTAGAGAAGAAATTGGCTTAATAACGCAAAAACTAAGTAATTTTGCCACAATGTATTTGTAAGGAATACCTATTGCTTTTGGGGCTTAAAAGTTATGTATAGTTATTTTTTCTCAAATATGGTCTAAAATGACATATACATTTAAGAGCAGTTTTGAAATTAATTATACTTACATTATATTTATTGCATTATTGTGATAGCTGTAACATACATCTTTCTTTCTCTCTCTCTGTATATATACATGCACAACTGATTTTTTGTGGGTATTTTGAAAAACTTCTGAATAAACATTTTGTTTTTATGTTCTCAGTACTTGATTTTCTATATGATGCTTAATAACACACAAGCTTTGCTTATAACTCATGCCTTTTTACAGAATATAATTCAGGATGAAAAACAATAGCTGCAGATACTATCAGATAATTAAAAATGTTCAGAGAACTTACTGGTGAAAAACATCGTACTTGTCTGAGACTCATGCGTGCTGGTTCAAATGTAATGAGCAGTTGCTTTTCGAAGTGCATTGTCTTTTACAATTTGTTTTAAACCCACTAAATTCAAAAGAAACTATTGAAAACATATTTCATTTATGGTGTTTCCAAAACATAATCCCTTAGAACTATAATATGGCTTTAAGGATTGTGAACTGACATACAGAATTACTGCATTTAGGAGACTATGGAGTAGGAGTCTAATCTCTTCATGATCTGTGGGATGCAACATACTACTTTGCTACAGGCTTTGAGGTATTTAGCATTTATTATGTACTCACTGGTGGCTTGATAGTTGTTGGCAGGGGGAGGCTAAAATACCATTAAACAACCAACAATATATAACAATATTTATTTAACCTTCAAAGGGTCTGATAGAGCTTAGAAAAATATTTTATCAGCAATAAAATGGTGCATATTATTAGGGTTTGATGATGCATTCTGGGCTCTTCTTGGCCTTTGTCCCCTCTTTATAGCCAGTGTCATTTTAGGTGAGCCTGCCGTTGTCTCTGTCATCATGATCAATGGCATATGCAGATACACATTTCTGCATCATTGGATTAGTGAGGTTACTATTGTAAAGTTTTATTGGCTCTTCTTCAACTCACTGGCTATGACTACATTGCCCTGCAATTTCAAAAAACCTTTTTTCGGGATAAGTATTTTGATGCAATTATCTCGAAAAACCTTTTTTTCAAAAAATACTATTTTGGGACAACAGTCGAAGGACCGCTTGTTGTCCTGAAATACTGTCGCCTTTTTTTTTTTCCGAAAAAGAAAGTCTACACCGGACTTTCTTTTTGAAAAAGAAAGTAAGGCAACGGATGAGATAGGCTTTTTCGGGGGAAAAAAAAGCCTTTGCCGTGTCCAGGGACGGCTTTTTTTGAAGAAGCTAGCTTGAAAAAGGCTTTTCTTCTATATTAAATGAGGTTTAACGAACCCAAAAACGTGCTCCGGTATTTTGAGATACCGGAGCGCTTTGTCGAAAAAGCTAAGCCCACCAGCTTTTTCAAAATAAAAAGCCTTTTTCGAGCTAGATTTTTTGAAAAAAGCCATCCCTGGACATGGCAAGGGCTCTTTTTTTTTTTTTTTTTTTCTTTTTAAGCCTCCCTATTTCATCCATTGCCTTGCTTTTCTTCGAAAAAGAAAGTCTGGTATAGACTTCCTTTTTTGGGGAAAAAAAAGCTGCGGTATTTCAGGACAACGGACTGTTGTCCTGAAATAGCATGTTTGGAAAAAAAGGTTTTTTGAGATAATTATTTCAAAATACTTATCCCCAAAAAAAATTATTTTAAAAAATGCTGGGCAATGTAGACGTGCCCACTAAGTTTCCTATTCTAAGTGGTCTTTTTTGCCAGCCAGATCTGTCCCTAGTGGAGTGTTAGGAGATCACAAGTATTAGGTAGAACAAGCCCCTTCTATCCTGCTGCTTTCACCACTTATCAGTATATAGAATTGCCGCTAAGTTACTGTTGTTTGGTGCTGTGCTAGGTACAAGGAGCAGGGCAGATACTCTAGTGAAGGCAGCTATGTAAGGTAGATATTGAAGATTCTCAACTTTTTTTTTTATTTGAAAAGTTTTTTGTGTTTTAAAAAGGAAAGTAATGAATTGTCTATCTAGTCAAGATCAGAATAGAGATTTAATGGACAAAGATACTCTAACAGTTCTGAATTTGCAGGGCCTGATGAGTGGCCACACTTAATTGTAGTAGTTTGTCTACATTAAAATATCCCCTTCCCATCCCACCCATCCCAGCATAATGTCTCATCTAGCAGCCCCTGACTGTTTTGAGATGTTTGCCTCTCCCATGTACTCGCGGGTCCCATCCATTGGTTATGATTTCAGTGGTTCTACTACAAAATATTTGAAATAATTGGAGAGGTAAGTGAAGTTGCATGTACACCTGCAGACTGGCCACACATTCTGCTTTCACAAAGCAGGGAATGCCTATGAATCGCAAGTAGATGTGATAAACTCCTTACACATGCTAGAAAATAGGGA
Source organism: Podocnemis expansa (assembly GCA_007922195.1). Classification (NCBI taxonomy): domain Eukaryota; kingdom Metazoa; phylum Chordata; order Testudines; family Podocnemididae; genus Podocnemis; species Podocnemis expansa. The sequence continues at coordinate 25,150,895 of ML682025.1, forward strand.
TATTGATCAATTGCAATAAAAAATGTAGCCTATGTGTAAGCAATCCTTCTATTTAAGTTGCAGTAATGCCAGCAGCTAATGAGCATATGAGTATATTCCATAGAATTTTAAATGAATGTTATTTAGTTTCAGTAGAAGCAGTGAACATTTGGACTCTTCTACAACTGTCATCACTGTTGTAGCTGAGCACCTTCCAGTAATGCATTAAGGAGGCACATCTAGCATGTTACCTGAGAGATTTTTCTTTCTCTTATCTGCTCCTCAGGAAGTGAATTGGAATGCTTCTAGTTTTGGAGAGTTTAGTTTTGTTAAATATACATGCTTCTGCCTGTTAGAGCAGGTTTGAAGAAATGCGTGGTGCACTTGGAGTAGAAGGTGGCAAGCTTGCGATGATCTATTACTATATATACATAATCAGGGGCTAAAGTATAATTTTGCGGGGCCCAGAGCCCTCCTAAATTTCCATGCCTGCTTCATGCACGTTCAGGCCCCCTTCATGCATGTGCAGGCCCAGGGTTTAAAGTAAGGGGGGGATGCATCAGAACGCAGTTCTGCGGCCCCTTATTTTAAGGCTTGCAGTGTTCTGGGGCCCCTAAAAATAGATGAAGGCACTGAAATGCTGCGTTCTGGGGCCCCTCTAAAAACAGCAGGAGCAGCCAGACCACAGCATTCCAGTGCTCCACTTTAAGCCCTGTTTCACCTTAAGCCAAGCCAGCAGGGAGCTGCAGCAGGCAGGGAGTTTGTGAAACTTCCCCCTGCAGGGCAGAGCAGCTTGTGGCTGGAAGCAGCTTCAAACTGGTTGCCAGTGTACAAACAGCCCAGGTAAGGGGGGGACCTGCGGGTTGTGTGTGTCTGAGGGTTGGGTACTGGGGCTGGGGGTGGGTTCTGGGGACAGGGATTGGGGGGCCCCACCAAATTATATTTTAACACCTGTGTGGGCCCCAGCCCAGGTAGGTATTTGTAACCATTTTTCAGTGCCGCATGCATTAGTTATTGCTCTGCTCAACACCTCCCCAGCTGCATGCACCCCCCACATGCACCCACACCCAGCTACACACACACACAGGCTCCGCCAGCTAAATACATGCCAGCTACACACACACACATACCCAGCTACGCATGCACATACCCACACCCCCAGCTGTACACACCCACACGCTGTTCCACATAACCCCCAGCAGCATTCCTTGTCCCCTAGCAGCTCCATGCCCCCTCAGTCCAAGAGGCCAGCGCCCCACCATGGGGCTCCCTTGGGCCCAGCAGAGGCCTTACCTTGGCTGTTTGCACTTCTCCCTGCTCTCAGCAGTGGTGCGTCTGGGAGATTCTGGCTGACCAGAGAAGTTTTGGCTGTGAGCTGCTTCCTGGCCTCAGGCTGCTTCTGATCTGAGCATGCATCTGAGCATGCTTGGGGTGGGGGGGAGATTTACAAACTGCCAGCCTGCCACAGCTCCTTGCCAGCTGGCCTACAGAGCTTAAGGGGGAATGCACCATAACACTGTGTTCCAGCTGCTGTTTCGATTTTAGGGGGCTCCAGAACGCTGCGTTCCAGTGTGTTCCCCTGTTTTTAGGGGGCCCTGGAATGTGGCCGCCTAAAAACAGGAGGCCCTGGAATGGCGTTCTGGTGCATTCTCCCTTACTTTAACCCTGTACATAATAAATGCGTAAGTTAAACTTAAAAATGTATCTCTTATCTTTTCTGCTAACAGGTTAGGTGTTTGCAGTTATGATGGAATCAAAGTCAGACTGAAGTGTTCTATTTTTTTGTTCCCACTTTAATGCTAAAAATCAGCCACATTGACCTTGTATAAATAAGATGAGCTAGAACTCTTAATAATACATTATCCTTTCTGATAACATTAATAGCAATTGTATTGAGGGAAAATGCCAATACCTTGAAGTAGGGGACGTTTAGTTGCTCCTATGCGTTCTTGAAGAATATGCACCCTTGAAGAAAACTTGAATTAAATAAGTACCTATAGATGAAGATGTTACTGTGTATTGATTTTAAATTAATTTTGAGCTTGAAGAAAGCCACTACAGATTGAGAATATATATATTTTATGGATGCAATACAGACTTTAAACTAAAACCACAAACCAAATTGGGATCAAGTCACTGGAATTTGTGGTGTTAGTAGACATGAAATGAGGATTCTGCATTTTCATGAGAGCAGCTCTGCAGTACTATTAGTGTATCAGGTTTACAGAATGGTTAATACCATGTCTAGTAGCTTCTCATGGTATTAAAATGGTAAATGCAAATGAGTCCTGAAATCAAAATGATAAATCCCATATTATAGTTGTCTTGTTTATGTTCAGGCCCTGCATTATTTATCTCTGCTGTGTCTATTGTCTGCAAATGCAGTCGTGATTTATTATTTATTGGGCTGCCCGCTGTAAGTTTAAAAAATGGGGGGGGGAGAAGGTTTCCTTATCAGAAAAATGGCTTTATCTCATCACTTTGTTCTTGAAGATTGCATTTGAGCATAGGGACCACAAGGATCTAGTTTAAGTGATGAGTGAAATAACAGGACTGATTCCCAATTTAGCACTTTAAGTGGATTAGAACTAAAAATAACTTTGCCTGACATTGTACCAGATCAGGAAACATTTTAAAATATCTGCATTTGTATATTTGAGGTAAGTAAAATATCCATGCTTTGGCCCAAGGAGTGCATCCTAAAACCATGGGCTCTCTGTAACTGTTTTGTTCGTGGAACACCTGGATGGTGATTGTAATTCTAAGATAAACATGTATATATTTGCTAAAAACATTCGCATAGAACAGGCATTTCAGAGTGAACATTTAATGATAGCTTTCAGTGCAGTGTGCGGTTCTGTTCCTTATGTATCAAAATTTTAACAAAGCAACAGAATGTTAACTGTTTGTAATTTTTCTTATGTGAGGGTAAGCAGGATTGTTTGCATCTTAATTGTTAGGTGTTTATTCAGCACTATAACATAACATATATATATTTATAGAACAAATATAAATAATGCGCCTGATTGCCTAGTGCAGTCATTTATACCTTTTGCGAAGTGAGCAAAAAGTGGATGTAAAATGCTAGTGAATTGGCATGGAGTAGGGAAAGATTTATACCAGTAAGATGTTGTGATTTGCTATGATTACTTATACGTGCATCCTAGAAATTATAAGTGAATTTGATTTTTTTTTCTGTGTAAGTCACTGTGGTGGCAATAATGAATCGTAATGGTAATTAATTCACCTTAATTCCAACACTGGTTAAGTGGCGATGCATGAGTGTGACATCATGTCTTGAGATGAATCCATATGTGTGTGTGAGCATGTTAGAATTGAAACAATATTTTTAATAGGGAAAACAAAATAAACATTGTCTACTAACTTAATCTGAAAATTTGGATCTTTGTTATCACAAATGACTATCTTATGGTTTAAATTTCATTATATGCATTTGATCTGTTTGTCTTTTATATTGTTTGTTAAATGTTTGGAAGAGAGAGACATACTTTTGGTTGCTGGGATGCCATTGTTGTTAGCTTTAGTTTTTATAACTGGGTTCTGGTCTCTCATTATCAACACCCAAAAATCTTAATCAGCAGATGGACTGCCAGATACATGTCTCACTTCTGATTCATACTAATATAAGTCCACTGAAATCACTATAGTTATATTGGTATAACTAGTAAAGCCTCCTTATATGGGCATCTCATATTAGAATGTCTTTTGTCTGATTCAGGTCTGTAAAGGATTCTAAAACACCCATAAAGAGGATTCCTAAACAAGTATCAGTCCTTGGTGTTCTGGGTCTACCATGCCTGTGAATTAAAATTTATAAGCAGCTGTATGCCAGTATTAATACTATGCAATATTAATTTTTTATTCTGAAATAAATTAGAATTTGCTTGCCTTTAAGTATTTGTATTAAATGCTATCATTGCAGCCTGTGTTGAGGAAAAGAATCAGAATCGTTCTTATATAATGCTAGTTGTATACAATGGACACAAATATATTTTTTTATGAAAAGAATGATTTTTTAAAATAAGAAACACATTAAAATGGAATATACCATCCAACTGAGTTAATGAGATGAACAAAGCTTACCATTATGATCCACTATGTAATCAAATGAATAAGGAGTCCTGTGGCACGTAAAGACTTATAAATATATTTATTGCATGAGCTTTCGTGGGAGAAAATCCCACCTTCTTAGACGCTTTGAAGATGGGGGAACTTAGGTTCTCCCATCTTCAAAGCATCTGACGAAGTGGGATTTTCTGCCACAAAAGCTCATGCAATAAATATATTTATAAGTCTTTTACATGCCACAGGACTCTGTTTGTTTTACCGAACTAGAGTAACATGGCTACCCCTTTGGATCTCTGCAATCAAATGTTCCTCAGGGTAATACTTAAAGGAGGTTTATTTCCTTTTACAAGATAAGATATTTGGAGTTAGTGCCTCTCTTGGAAGCTACCTCTGCAAGTGGAAGGTATATAAATACACCCACATATGGAGTTATTTACTTAGTTGGAATATGTACAAGAAACAACCAACATTGCAAAGCAACAGCCTACCTATATAATAAAACAGAACAAGTAGTCCACAAATATAGCTTACAGGAATACTTTAAAAATGCTATTTCTTATAGAATGTAAAATCTAAAAATGCAGTTGCCTGTTGTGATGGGTGGGCCCTTCCTATGAAAAACTCATATGCCAGGAGAATTAATGCTTATGCTTGAACAGTTGCAGTTCATTGATACGGTTTCATAAAATAAACAAGGAGTCCTGTGGCACTCAAAGACTAACAAATTTATTGCATGAGCTTTGGTGGGAGAAAATCTCACTTCGTCAGGCAAGGGAACTTGTAAGTTTCCCCATCTTCAAAGTGTCTGGCAAAGTGTGATTTTTTTTCTCCCAGGAAAGCTCATGAAATAAATAAATAAATTTGTTAGTTTTCAAAAAAAAAAGTGTGTCAGTCTTTAAAAAATAAATAAATACATTTGTTAGATTTTAAGTTCTACAAGACTTGTTGTTTGTTTTACTGAACTAGACTAACATGGCTACCTCTTTCATAAAGGCTATCTTTGGAAAATCTTTGTTTTTTTGAAGACAGTAAGAAATCCTGTAAGTCTGAGGACATCAAGTTTCCTTGCTTGAAGGAGATATAATTTGGTAACAAAAAGGATAAATATTAGTTAGTTGCTTTTTACAAAGTCATTGATTCCGTTGCGGAAAAAAGAATGGCAAACCACAGTCTAAGAAACTAGAATAATCTTCATGGCTCTGTATAGCTGTATGCCATATGCCTTGGTTTGATATGCAGGATATCAAGTGGAAGAGACAACACTTGTCAACAGTAAACCCATAAATTGTATAGAGCCACATAAAGCAAGTTCTTTCATTTGGAAATTTCAAGGATACTGCATTGGGTGAAGCATGTCTGTTATATCTTTCAGTTGTATATCATCCTTGACATTTAAAGCGAAGCTAGAACTCTCACAGCATTCTTAATCTTCTGTCTTCTAGAAGAATAATTACAAGGTTTCTCTTGTCTCATTCAGAACATTTGGAGTTTACTACATCAAGATATTTTGTGTTACTAGACACATGCAAATCTATGCTCAAATGTATTCTTTTTTTTTCCAGGAGGAAAGGTGGAAAATCTAGAAGGGTTCAAATTCTTTTATCATTTTGTTTCTTTTTCCATGTTCCTTAAAAACATCAGATGTCAGATTATGGAATCAGTTTGAATTACTTGTGGTTTAAAGAAATGTAGACTAGTATTTTCATGAACAATTTTTCAATCACATTATGAGCTTAAACTCTCAAAGGTGATGGCTTGTTAGAAATTACGTGTATCCCCAAACCAGTGAGGGGCACTTACGGTGAGTGGATGGTTATAAGGCGAGAAACATGAGAAAAAGAGTAAAACAAACGTAGAATGAGTTTCATAATTTGAGAGTTGAACTTCTCCACGTTTATGGCATTTTGAGTACTATATACTAGACCTCTAAGTCAGTTAATATTCAATTTGGAGGTACGTACTGCACACAGAGGAGCACATAATATTTTTGGTATGCTAGAATAGAAGATTACATATCTGAAGGAGACTAGAATCTGGAACCATATAATCACACCATGTAATAATTTCTTTTTTCTGGTTTAATATGGCATCCTGTTGTGAATATCTGTTTATTTTGCTTCTTTTCAGTAAGTAGCAAAAAAGCATGGTTAAAATTGATACAGTATTTGATCTTTTGCTGACTATTGTGCTTATTTGTTTGGTTTCGGTCCACATGAACTCTACCTGATTGCAACATTTCTGGCTGTGTTTTTAGGTATGAGTACCTTTTCAGGTGAGGATCTAGAAACATTTTACTTGTCTTCCTTTATTGTGCCTACTGATTTTTAGGACAGAAGGAAGGATTTAAAACTATAGCACAGCTGCTGCTACATTTGATTGTTCAGCTGTGTGCATTGCAGAAAAACTCAGTGGGATAGTTCAGTTCAGTTCATATTAATACTTATAGGGGTCATAAATTAAAGACAGGACAACCAGAAGCAGTAATGACTGAAAGCACTGACACAGGTGAAATTCTTTGAGCTCCACTAGATGGCACTAATTTATTGTAGTGTGAATGATGCTGTTGGCTGCAGAAGCCCAAATGGACCTGCTGGTAATTGTTGGAAGATATTAGTTATGAAGCAGTGAAGTTCAGTAAAATAATGAAAATCTGTGATGTGCATGAATTATGTACATATTTACTTGATGGTACTTGAAAGGGCATGAACCTCTTAGCTTTCAAGCAGTGTGAAACCCCAGAAAAATTAGGTGATGTTTCACTGTGTGAGGAGAATAATAAGATAAGCAGAATAGAATTCAATACATGAGGACAGATAAAAATGCCAGAAATTAAAGTTATTACATGGATGTATTGATTTACCACCTTTTGGATTCATCATGCTCTCCATTCTTCTACACAAGAGTTGGGTTAGATTTTATTAGATCAACTGTTTAAGAACCATACCAAGGAAACCCCTTTCTTGAAAGTTTGTTTTTGTGGAATGGCAAATTGCACATTTGTTACAGACTATAAATTTCTCTGTTCAGGTGATCTCCAAGAGTTTGACCTCTGCAGTCATAATTATTCTTTATAAGTGTGGCTTCAGTGAATTCTTCAACATGAATTAGGCTCTTTTCTTCAAAGTAAAATTTCTAACTACCCATTTCCAAAATTGTGGTATGGTTAACTGCACCACTCATAACTGACATTGACTATTGCATAGATAGTTATAGAGTTTGAGGTCTTGAGTAGGAAAGATTCTTTGTATCCAGCTTCTTCCAGGCCATTGATAGATATACAAGTTTTCCATAATTCTTTCTCAGACACTTTAGCATCCAGGGGCTTGGTCCAACACCCAGAAGAGAAGTGTTTTCATTGGAGTAATGGATTACAAATTCTACAGCTTCAAGTCCTAGCTTTGATTAATGTCAAAATGGAATCAACACAGAATGTGCTTAAAGCGCTTGGTTTCATAGGACCATATTTTATTCAAGCAGCATTGATACTAAAGGTTATTACAGCTATTTCTGTTGTCAGTGAATACAAAGACTGAGTTCTCAAGATGTTCTCTGTGTCATGCTGAGCCAAGTTATATTAGTTTGTTCAAAGATGGCTACCTGATAAAAAATTATATTGGTAAGCTCTCTGATCATCCCCAAAAATTGTTCTGAGAAGGTGTACTTGTAGCTCCGTTGGTTCCAGGGTATTAGAGAGACTGGGGTGTGTTTGGGGGTGAGGTAATATCTTTTTATTGGATCGACTTCTGTTGATGTGAGATACAAGCTTGTGAGCCAGACAAAACTCTTCTGAAAACTTGTCTCACCAACAGAAGTTGGTCCCATAAAAGAGTCTCACTCACTTTGTCATTCTCAGAATGAGCACTTGAAGTCCTTTCTGAATCAGTAATACAAGTTTTTAGGTCAATGAGAAAAGAGATTTCCCCAGTGAATTCATTTGGACACACTGTTTTAACCGGAATAGATCATCATGATTCTGAAAAAGATTGGTGATTGTAATGGGTAATCAGCTGAACATGAGCTCCCAGTCTGGCCAACAAGGGTAATGCAGTATAAACAGGGGAATCAAGTAAAAGTAGAGAGCTGGTTGAATCTCTGTGATTGGTACTGGTGCAGCCACTGCTGGAATACTGTCCAGTTCTGGTTTCCACAATTCAGGAAGGATGCTGATAAATTGGAGAGGGTTCAGAGAGGAGTCAAACAAATGATTGAGGGATTAGAAAACATGCATGATAGTGGTAGATTTAAGAGACGCAATCTGTTTAGCTTAATGAGCAGAAAGTTGTGATGACTTGATTACAGTCTCCAAATGCTTATGTGGTATTTACTGTATTAAAGGTCTCTTCAGTGTTGCAGAGAAAGGTATAATACGATCTAAAGACTGGAAATTGAAATTAGACAAATTCAGACAGGAAATAAAGTGTAATTTTTTGACAGGGTGATTAACCATTGGAACAGTTTTCCAAGGGTCAGTGTGGATTCTCCATTATTGACAATTTTAAAATCACTATAGGATATTTTTCTAAAAGATCTGTGCTAGGACTTATTTTGTGAAAGTTCTCTGACCTGTCTTATGGGAAGTCAGACTAGAACACAGGTCTCAAACTCAAATCAGCAGGAGGGCTGCGTGAGGACTAGTACAGAGCTGCATGAGGGCTGGTATGTTAGACCAAGAGCAACGCCACTGAAACCTTTTCATATAACAGTATTGCAAATATTGGTAACAATGATGTCATTGTGGGCTGCAGGAAATAGTTTTAGGGGATGCATGTGGCCCATGGGCCACATGTTTTGAGACCTCTGGACTAGAATTCGATCACAAGGTTCCTTCCTGCTTCAGAATCTATGAATATGAATTTTTTTTAAAGGTCAAGATTATTTTATTGGTTACATTTGCAGCAAGTTATTGATTTGTAGATTTTCACCCTGTAACAACTAGTCCTTTAGGCACTTTGTTGGTTATCCCCTAAGTCTGCTTTAGATTGGTATGTTGTGTGGGGTTCATAAGTTCCTCAGCTATGAGCCGGCCAGGAAGTTTTCAGGGTGTTTTGATTCTCAGGGTCAGGTAATGGCCTATTCTCCTAAATATCAATTAATACTTTTCATCGAAACTAAATTTGTCAGGTCAGGGAAGAGGCAGTTCCATACTTTCTTCCCTGAAAGATCCTATTTGGTAGACAGAAGTCATAACTCTTGGATTTTTCTGTCTAGTACAGCAAATTTGAAGCAGAGTTAATTTTATGATATTTCTTTTAAATTAAAAGCTCCCTCAGCTGATATGCTTGCTAAACTGATAACCACATTATGATGGTATTAAGAACCCAGGAGCCCACAAGCTGTGGAAACATTGGATGTTCTTAGCAACTAGTTAGCTTGGGGTGAGCCCTCCACCTTATTCTGTCTGGTGACTCACAGGCACTGTTATCACCCAACCTGACAGCAGGTGGCACCAGGCACCCAGTTCAGTTCAAGGAATGCTTTCCTGCCACTCATGAACCAATAGAGATGCCTCAATTGACTTCCTGTCCAGGGACTCCAGGATTACACTATCTAACTCAGGTCAAAAAGCCTCGCCAGTAGAGATGATTATCCAGTGCTTCCTTCCCTCAAAGTGGAAGGAACCTGCACCAGCTTTTGTTACTGTGCATTCAGTCTAAGCACTTCATATAAAAACACATTGGTCAAGATAAAACATTAAAAAACTTTACAGAACAATAGTTTTTAAGCAAATGTAAGGAGATTAAAAGTAGTTACCCAAAGAAATAAACCTAAAATCACAGTCTGATTTCTAGGCAGAGGATTCAAATTAGCAGTGCCTCACCCTGTGAGCAAACAGATTTAAAGGTTTCAGTTCACACAGGGAAACACTGCTTACACCACATGGGACTCTTTCCCCAGTCCAAAGTTCTTTGTCTTTCAGCTGCCCCTTCAGGTGCTGAGTTGTGGGGAGAGTAAAGCCTAGTAATGATGTCACACTCCCACTTCTATAGTCTGATTTATGTTGCTAGAGCAATCAGATTTTTGACTGTGGAGGTCATTCTCATTGGTCACTGAAGCCCCACTGCAGACATGCTTCCTGCAGTGAAGTCTTCACTGTAAACAATTCCTGTTTAGTGAAATCTATTCTTGAATGGGTGAGAGCAGGGCCAGCCCATCCATATAAGTGCTAGGCTGAATGAGTGCAAAATTAGATGGAAGTGATTTTTTTTTTTGTTTTGCTAGTTAAAAACTACATTAATATGTTACCTCTGTTAAATGAACGCATCACGCTCTGTCAGGGGTGCAGAAATCATAGTTTGCCTAGGTTGCCAAAAACCCATGGGCCAGAACCTGGATGAGAGCTAGCCATTAATACTGTCTGGCCATTCCATTGTTGTGCCTGAGAAGCTGTTTTGTGTGAGTTTCCCTTGTAACATATTCTAGTACCACGTTCAACAATGTTTCATAACTTCATGTATAATGATAGCACATACAATTGGACAAGATATTAACACTTAGCGGATCAAGACTTTTTTGAAATAATACCAAACAAGGCATATGTTGTACAGAACATATCCTAATTATGTAACATTGGTGAATATGGATTTTTTGGGGTTTTTTTTTTTCAGTCACTGTATCACACCGACCTTTAATATCTCTTTCTTTGAAGCAAAGAAATTTCCTCTTCTCTTCTGTTCTACATGAAAAACCCTTTTGCATGCAGTTCTTTCTGCCCAAGAAGGCAGTTTTTCTTCATTGTTTCCCTGGTAGTTTCTTCTTTTCTGTCCAGCTCAGCCTCTGCTTGGCAGGGAGAATTGAGGCCTTCCATAAGGTAGTGATGCACACAAGGAGTCTTGTGACACTTTTACTTACAAGTTCATTCATTGCATGAGCTTTTGTGAGAGAAAATCCCACTTCCCACTTTCTCCCATGAGAGCTCATGTCATGAATACATTTGTTAGTCTTTAAAGTGCCACAGGACTCCTTGTTTGTTTTGCTGAACAAAGCTGATGCAGCTACCCCTTTGGAATGTCTCATATGCTAGTGATAGATCACTAAGGGTGACCAGTGATTGTGAGCAATTGAATGGTTCAATATATAGTATCAAATGTTGCCTGCTTTTGTTCCTATAAAAGGATTTTTGCATTTGGAATGGAGCATGTCACTTGAGGCAGATTGCCTAATCACCATATATTTGCCCTGAGCTTTCTAAGGGGACATACCAGGCATCTGCTCCTCCACTTTGCTGCACAGCGTATTGGGTGTTCCAGAGCATTCTGCAATATGTTTTTTGTATATGACACCAGATGTCAGGATCACCATCCCTCCATTGTCTTGGTGAGTATTTTGAAATCACCTTGTGAAGAGCAGTTTTTTGAACCAATACTGGAATCTGCTTCCTACCAGAACCTGCATCAAGATGCCTGATTTGACTTTTACGAGTACAGACACACGATGTACGTAGTGTATGATGGAATTAAATTCTATTTTCAGTTTGGTTGGATATCTAATACACATACATTAAAAGCTTCTCTAATACACATACGTCAATGAAAGATAGGTAATCACCGGAACCAGTTTTAGGCATATACATATCAATAAACTTGGTTGATGTTTTTAGACTGAAGTATTTCCTGAAAGCTTTTATACCTATGGTCGTTTTTAAAAGTGCACAGTCATTTCAGCCTGCCTACCATTTAGCAATGTTTTTTCTAATTTTCTTTCGAATGATCAGAGCATTTCTGTTTTTAACAATGCATGCACAATCTTTTATAACATTTTTTTTTGTTAACTGGATTGTATTAAATACAGCTACTAATGGTTGGGGATATTTTCTCTTCTAGGCTGATTGGAGACCAGACTGACTGCAATTTGGGCATTTCACAAATCTAAATATAAATTAGTCTCTAGAGGGTAACTTCAGTGGGGTGTATCTAGCTCTATTTGGATTGTTCTATTGAGATAATCAATCAGGATTTACAGTTGAGGTGAGTGGGACCTGGTGGGGACAAATGCAGAGTTCCCTTTTCCAGAATACCTGGTGAAATAGTGTTATCTGATATTCTTTGAAAATAGGTGAAATAATACATCTTCTGAGTTTGCAACTGAAAGCTTCAGGGAACTGCTTCTATCTAAACATGGTTTCTTTTTGTTTTTTTTTTTTTGTTTTTTTTTTTTAAACATGGCTAAAAACAATCAATAGCTATAAGGCTCTTCTGGTTATTGGAGACAAATCTATGTAATACTTAGCTGGTTTTTGTGTTCCGGTGGTGATTAAAAAAAACCTGGCTGAATGTATTAAACATATGAAAAAGCATGAATATGAGAACAATGGCTGATGAGGGCTATGAGCTCAGTGACTTGTGTATTGTTCTATAGAGCACAGCCTCCTAAGAATACACTTTATATTTGTTTCACTGTTTCAGGATTCAGCAAAACCTGAGCACCAACTCACTGTGGCACCTGGCAGTTGTAACCTGGCACTTAGCTGCACCAGTTACTTTAGGGAGTGGAATGCCTCCTGGTGCCCCCCACCCCTAAAAAAGCTGTTGGTGCTATCAGTGGTTCCTGGCTTTTTTTTTGGCAGGTCAGTGGGGCACTTTGCCCCAGACCAGGGCTGTAACTAGGAATTTTGGCATCTGGGGCGAGGAGCATGAAATGTGCCTCCTCAAATCAGCTAAAGTTACATGAAATGCACCCCCTCAGATCAATCAGTAGAGTTACATGGTATGTCAAGCAAATCAGACCCACTGCATAATTACTGCAAAATGCACCAGGTCATTTCACCATAATTTCTGTACACGTATGTAACTAACTCATCTACCACTGTTGCTGGGATTTAAAAATGGAGATATCAGTAATTTGAACTGTGAAACTAGATTATTTTTTCTGTGCACTTTTTTCACACAAAAGGCCATCTGTTTTGTTGTTGGTTTTTTTTTTTTTTTAAACAACCAAAATAACTCACCACCCCATCCCCCAGAGCAAAAAAGCACAACCAGGGAAAGGAATATAAAATTTAACTTTTACAGAAGCAGTGGTTAAAAGTGAAATGTTAATTTGCTAAAAATGTTCATGTCAGTTACCTTGTTTAAAGTCATTGTTACTATTTACAATTCATGGACTTTTTTCCCCTTGCCCCTCCTTTGGAATTTGAAGATCATTAATGTTAGCATTTTTCATCTGTTTCCAAAAGCTGCCTGTGTCAAATTTAGAGTGGTATTTCATCACAGACTGATCTCACCTGAAGACAGGTACTTTAGACTTCAGGGAAAGTTAGAGGTAAATCTAGTTCCTTTCCTTGATGATTTGTTGAACAAATATAATCTCTATTCTTACTATATACAGCTTCCATAAATCCAGATTGTATCAGTGCAGTAGTTCTAAAAACATTGATAGGAGGTATCATAGTTTCAGGCTTACTGTACCTCTATTCCACCCCCCCCATCCCTTCAAGGGCATCCACTGAAAGGGGTCCAACTCCCAGCCATTATCTCCCCTGAGCAGAGATCAGCGTCTCACTTCCTCTTAACTAAGAGTTTTAATACAGCACAGCATTAAAGAGAAAACATAAAAATTACAAACATTCCCATAAGCATGCTAAAAGTGTGTCAGGTTACCTATAAGTTTGATGGGGCTTCAGTGAACATAATTTTTTGCAACCCTTGTGCAAGGGCTGGGGACCACCTTGCAGAGAAAGTCCTGAGTGCTGAATCAAGAAGAGCAGTCTGTCAGTTTAAATGCATTCACATCCATTTATCCTTCTAAGAATCATTCCTTTCACTCTTCAAAAGTGACACAGGACTCCTTGTTTGTTTTGCTGCAGCACACTAACATGGCCGCCTCTTTGAAACTTCACAATATTCCAAGATCCAAAGGGATAGCTGTGTTAGTCTTGTTCAGTAAAACAATCAAAGAATCCTGTGGCACTTAAAGACTAACACATTTATTTATCGCATGAGCTTTTGTGGGAAAATCCCACTTCCTCAGATGCTTTGAAGATGGGGAACTCACAGAATGGTAGGAAAATAAATGCAGGGAAGGGCAAGTCATTGAATCAGGTCAGACTGTAAAAGAAAATCAAGGAGTCTGATTAAGTAGGATTTTCTCCCTTAAACTCATACAATGCATAATGCATTAGTAAACTGCCACAGGACTCTTTGTTTCCCCTTGTTGGCTCACCCAGGTCCCTGGCGGCACCAAGCCCCTGAGCTGAGTGGGTGCCCTGCACCGGCTGGCCAGCAAACCTGGCCAGCCAGCAATACAGGGTCGGGAGTGGGGTGCCTCCCTGGCTCCGAAGCCTGGCTGGCCATCCAGCCAGGGTTCATGGGGTACCTCTCTCGCTGGCCAGCAAACCTGGCTGGCCAGCAATACAGGGTTGGGCTGGGGTGGGGGAATGACTCCCTTGACCACTGACCAGCCAGCCCAGCTGGGCAGGTGCCTCCCCTGCCCCCATGGCCAGCAAAGCCTGGCCACTTCGCAACACGGGCTTGGGGAGAGAGGGTGCCTCCTTGGCTCCCTTGCCCACAAGCCAGCCAGCCCAGCTGGGCAGGTGCCTCCCCTGTCCCCACGGCCAGCAAAGCCTGGCCACTCAGCAACACAGGGTCAGGGGGTGCCTCCCTGGCTCTTTCCCCTGCCAACCAGCCAGTCACCCAGGGCCAGGAAAGTGCCTCCCCTCTACAACCAGCCACGTACTGCTGGTGCTCAGCCCCCAGTGCACCGCCACCTTCTCCTACCTGGCTGTGGGTCTGGCAGAGGCCAGAGTAGCTGTGCTGGCCGCATGGCTGGTGGCCCGACTTCTTCTCTTCCCTTCCCCACACCAGCATGCACCTGACCAGATCTTGCATGCTTGGGAGTAGGGCGGGAGATGACCTCCTCCAGCCACAGTCTGGCTCCAGGAGGAATGTACCTTCCCCAAGGCACATTCCTCTTCGGGGCTAGGCAGGGTTGTCTGTTGCCCTGTGAAATCTTTCACCCAGGGCCTTGCCTCTTTTTCCTGGCCATAGTTACGGCCCTGCCCCAGACCACCACTTTACAAGTGTTTATAGTGGTGCGGCTTTTGTGCCCCAAAGTGCTGCCAGTGTCTGTGGCAGCGGTGTTTTTTTGGTGGCAGGCAGGGTCTGTTTGCTCCCTACCACTGCTGAAAGTGGCGGCAGCAGGTAGTCCCTCTAAAGTGCTGCACACCTAGGCTCCCCAGTTTTAGGGCTATCGCTTAGGTCTCTTACAATGGTGCAGCTGTACCTATAGCTGCAAGTTTTAAATATGGTCTAGCTTTGAGATACCTTCTGCAGTCAGAAGTTCTTCCATTACTGTAGCCTTCGCACGACTGCTGTGAAACAACTGGTTTTGGTTTTTGTTTCTGGGAAATTTTAGTGTTAAAAAGATGCCTAACATACTATACTGCAATTTGTGATAATAAAGCTGACTGAGTCATGGAGATGGTAGTATCATTCAGTATGGGTGTTTCATTCCCTCATGTAGAGACTAATCACCCACTGGGTATTGGACTTACAGTCTTGAAAATATATCCAGCAGTTATTATAAATAAATGTTAGTATTACAGTAGCACTGAGAGGTCCAAATTGAAATGGGGGCTCTACAGAAACATAGCAAGGGCAAGAGGGAATCGGAAGAAGTGAGATGGGAAGTGACTTGCCCCAGGTGACACCAGGGGCATAGCCAGCCCCTGAATTCTGGCTGGGCCCATGAGAGTGAACGGTGGGCCTGGCCAAGTGCAGCTTCTGGTAACATGACCAGAAACTGCACTCTGGGGGGAAGGGAGGAGGCACAATGCCCAGCAGCAATTTTAATTTTGCTGCTGCAGGGCCGGCCCTGCAGCCATGAGTGGAGCAGAGGCACCAATACTGGCATGACTGCTCTGCTCTGCTTGCAGCCGTGGCTGGTGGCCCAGTGGCTGTGGCTGCAAGTGTGGCAAAGGTGCTTCTGATCTGCTCACGGCTGCTGGCTGTGGACGACCCCATGGCCAAGGTGTCGAAATTCACACCGCTGCCAGTCAGTAAAGGCGGGTGGGCCTCCTGGCAAAGTGGGTTGGCCTGGGCCCATCCATAACTATGACCTTGGGTCACATAGCAAGTCAGTGATAGAGGCTGGGTGGATAAAAATTGATTGCTTTGGAGAAGGATGTTTTTACATTTATTAGAAAAACTTACAATTTAAATGCTCTTTAAAATGAAATCTTAACTGAACAGAAAATGTTAAGGTCTAAATTTATCATTTCTGAATACATTTAAGTAAAGTATTACTATACTGAGTCCATAAGACTTTATGAAAAAACTTGGAGTTAAAGGTGGCTTTTCTATTTAAAGAAAGATGGTTTCCCCTGATACTCACTTCTGAGGTCAAGTTTTCGAAATATGACGCAAATCACCCTATGCAATTTAGGAAACTGTCTCCTTTGCAGGAGATTTTGGTCAGACCCAGTCAGTTTCACTTAGTCATATTTGAAAATTTTCCCAAGCTGATCTGAAATAATGAATATAATTCACTGACTTCAGTTAATCTCTATGTTAAATAAATCATTTAGTTGTAAATGTGAAACATCTTTTGATAGAGGAAGTTTATGTATCCAGACCTTTAAATGTTTTGTTTAATAAATATTTCATATGCAATTTTGTGTTTAATTGAATTCCAGTTTCCATCTTAATGGTGCTTGACACAGATCATAAGCAAAAGGTTGATTACCTAATAAATAAGCAACATGTCATTCACCATTTTCTGATATACCAAAAATGTAAAATTAATAGGAGAATGGATGTATTAAGCTATATAATTGATTAAATAAATGTTTATGTGATTCGGGTGTATCCTCCTTGGTAGCAAAAAATGTACTAAGTGTAGCGTTGAGGCTCTTTTTAGTTGTAAAATCAACATGTTTTAGTGATTAGATCTATCAGTGAGGATTTTTTTTTTTCAAAATTAGCTGTAGCTATTATTTAAATCTATTGACCTTGGTTAGAGGTGGAAGATAGGACAAAAATCTCCCTCTAGTCCCAAACTAGTGCAGTTACATGAAGGATGTGCTTGGATACTTCAGTCTAAAGGTGAAACCAACTGGAGTTGCTAGTTTGTTTGTTTTTTTAAATTCATAAGAACAGTACACAGGGTAGATATTAACTATAGACTAAGGAGAAAGTCATGGCTTTAACGTTTACATTAAATATCCATTTTTTTTAGTGAAAAAGCTTGAATAAGCAATTTACATGATTTTTCTTTGTTACAGATTTTCCCAAAGTGAGGGATCTTAATTTTAATCACAGTAGTTAGGATTTTCTTTTCTCATTTTCTGTTGCAAAAGAGAGATTACATTTCTTTATTTCCAATTAAAAGCTGAACAGGTCCAAGTAAGCCTTGTCTAATTCATTATGGATTACTGTTTTAGAATTAGAAAGATGTGTTATAAATCATGATGTCATTTCCAGCTAATGAAATCCAGGGCTTTCTTGCCCTGATGAGATCCGGCCCATCACAGACAGCTGTGTCACGGGCATTGATGTCTGAAAGGGATGAGGGGCGGGGATCTGGGCTGT
This sequence comes from Podocnemis expansa, assembly GCA_007922195.1. Taxonomy (NCBI): domain Eukaryota; kingdom Metazoa; phylum Chordata; order Testudines; family Podocnemididae; genus Podocnemis; species Podocnemis expansa. The sequence goes on from ML682025.1 coordinate 25,168,486, forward strand.
AACCTGGAGTAGGTTTTCATTGCATTTTTCTTTGTTTAATATACACTGTGTGGTAAAACAGTAAAAGATGCAAATTAAGCACTTACAGCCTGGCTTATGGAACTTAATCACTTGTTAAGTATAACACATTGAAACTGATGCTTTATGTCAAGGATTTAGCCTAGGTTCATTTTGTTTTTTTCATGCTGCAACATATTAACTCCAACAAATAAAAAGTAAAGGAAAAACAAAATGTCCTTGCTGTATAAAGGAGAGTCCAGCTGTAGTCACAAAAAGAGCTGTGCATGGTATACGGGCTTGAAGAGGAGGGAGTAAGAATCCTAACACCCACAAAGGGAGCTTTAAAGTTTGATTTAGGAAATCTCAGTAAAATTATGTTGTCTGGGATATGTCAAAGTGCTGGCATGACCATGGAGCTGGTTGATTAATATTTCAGAGAGTAAATCTGGGTTTTTCTGTGACCATGCAGAACTTCATGAGTCTGTGATATGGAAAATGTCTATAAACCCACCAGATGGAGATGGGAGAATCTGTAATTTAGTAGAGGAGAGCATGCTTCTGGGTGATAAACTATAGGAAGGGCTCTGTATGTGAGAGTATTGCTGTTTAACTTTTTCTCTTATCACGTAGAGATTTGGCCTAAATGCTTCTCAGAACACAACACATTTTCACTGTTTGAAGGAGGTTTTCAGTTAAATTAGATATGATGATTTGAGGAGTACACAAGAAAAGTTAAGAAGCAGTGGGGAGGAGAAAATTAGGATGACTATGGTAATATTACAGAGTTATCCAAAGAAGGCCTGGGCATGACTCAAGAGTAGGAAAGAGGGTAACAGTTTCATTGTTTAAAAAAAGTAAATCCCCATCTTCATGCATCTGACAAAGTGGGATTTTCTCCCATGAAAGATCATGTGATAAATAAATTTATTAGTCTTTAAAAGTGCCACACGACTCCTTATTTAATTACATCCAGTTATTGTGGCTGAAGTGGGTTTAAAGAAGAGTGTGAGAGGGAGGAGAATTTTGTTGTATTTCTGTTTTCAAAGAAAAAGGTAGTAGGGAAAGGGAAAGACTGTGCCAATATATCACACAGGACTCTGGTTCTCAGCCTTTTGCGAGTCATAACACACTTGGCCCTAGTCTACACTAGAGGGCTTTTCGGCAGCAGTTGCCTGCCAGTTATGCAAGGAAGATAAAATTCCTTGTGTAACTGGTGGTGACTTTGCAAGCCACCAGTACATATCAGGGAAAAGCTGACCAGAAATCCTTTGCAGTCAGCTTTCTCCTATTCTCCCTGACCCCCAGGAGTTCTGGGGCTGACTTCTGGGAGCGATGCAGCGAGTTCAGATTTGCTGTGAACCACTCCTGGAATGCTGAGCTGATGGTGGTGAATTTGCCACTGTCAGCACAGACATACCTTTGACGGCGTATCATGATGCTACAGTACACACCAGCCCACCCCCACTCAACCCCCCAGGCTGAATTCAAACATCTTTCTGACTTTCTGCCACACTTACCACTATGTGGTGATTCAGTAATGTGTCCCGATGCAGTGGTTGAGAACCACTGACTTAGGATATTTGTAGGCTGTTTAACAGAAACTGATAGCTCTCTGCTGTCTGAAGCAGTGACTTAAAGTACTGCGGATGCCTTTATAGCATGATAAAGACAAAGATCATCTAATAGCTAATGTAGCCACTGAAAAATGTACATATTAGGAGGATTGTCTTACTATGTTTTTCTACAGGACTTAGCACAATGGATTCCTGATTCTAGTTGAGGTCACTGGCCCTTCAGTTTCTGGACTGCTGTTGAATTCTGGGGAACCAAGTAGATGTGGAATGTAAAAGGAGAATAGCAAGGAGGAAGTTTGGAAAACAAATGAATTGCAATCTGAATGATCTATTTGCTTGTGTATTTGGAGTGAGTAGAAATAGACTTTGTCATCTTAAATCTCAGCATTGTCTTCTTCTACTTATTATTCTTATTCAGAAATTGATATATGGAAAATTCATCACAGAATTACATCTAACTGCTATATTTCTTTTTGTCCTATAAGCTTAATGGCACTGCCTCATCTCATCTTACTGCAGTGAAGATCTTGCAAAAAGATTGATAATGGTAGTCTTGAGGATGTCGTTTAATTAAAAAGCACAGTTATCTAGAGGTTCATATGGCATTTCATTCTCTTCATACACACAGTCATGCTTTGAATTGTACATATGTTGTACATTATTTGTCTGGAGTTTGGTTTTTGCCAGCTCTCAACATTTTAGGAAGAACAGGTGACTGAAAAGCTATTAGGATTTAGTATTGAAGAAAGTTTTAGCTTGCATCCCATTGTTTTGTAATGATCAGAGAATGTAAATCAGTGAGATGTAACTTTTGTGTTGGTTTTCAAACTCTTATGAAAGATGTTGATTAAACAAATATTCAAAATTTATAAAAAGAAGCTGTAGGTCACACATTACAGTGTGTAGCCTGTCATTAGTTTGTTCCTAAATGTTTGTCATAATTGGAGTTCATTATCTATCTTCTGCTGAGGTGTTGAGGTAAAGGTTTAGGCTGTCCCAGGAGGCACTTGCATGTTATTTCTGAATCAGAATCAGTTCTCTTGGGTATATCTTGCTTAATGAGCTTACGTAAGATGCATAGCAGGAAGATTATTGCTCTTTACAAAACTAATTGCTGTTTTTTATTGGTTTGGAACTTTTTTGCTAGGGTAGAATCTACACTTACTACAGTATTTTTCTTTTTCTCTTGTTCTTTCATCATGCAGAAAAGTCAAAATGAAGAATTGATAAGTATTGATATGTATGTTAATCATGTTTTAATTTTACAAAATCAGGATCTAAAATGAAGGATGCAAAAATACATGTCCCCAGTTTATTGCCTGACACCAAGAGACTCCTTTGTACTTTCAATATATCAATATGTTGGAATGTAGAAATGCTTCTGGGGAGGGCTAAAATAATCAAAAACAAAGATAAGAGGGAGAATGTTTTTCTTAAATAAAAGACTATCTAGATCATCTACTCTGACCATCTGCACAATGCAGGCCTCAAAACCTCATCCACCCACTCCAGCAATAAGCTGCTCACCTATGACTGAGTTGTTAGTCCTCAAATCATGATTTAAGGACTTTAAGATACAGAGAATTCAGTAGCAGGTTAGCTGTGCCCCATGCTACAGAGGAAGGAGTAAACCCCCCAGAGCCCTACCCAATCTGCACTGGGGGAAAGTTCCTTCCCAACCCCAAATATGGTGATCAGTTAAATCCTAAGCACGTGGGCAATTCTCAACAGCCAGTCACCCAAGAAACAATTCTCTGTAATAACTCAGAACCTACCCCATCTGTCTTCCTTTCTTAGACCATTTGCATATCCACCACCAGTAGCCACAGATCAAAGACCAGTCAATTTCCAAAGTAGGGTATCCCATCATACGACCCCTCCATAAACTTATCAAACTGTGTTTTGAAAGCAGTTATGGTTTTTGTCCCCACAGCTCCCCTTGGAAGGCTGTTTCAGAACTTTACTCCTCTGATGGTTAGAAACCTGTGTCTAATTTCAAGCCTACATTTCCTGATGGACAGTTTATATCCATTTGTTCTAGTGTCCACATTAGTGCTGTACTCAAATAATTCCTCTCCCTCCCTGATATTTATCCCTCAGATGTATTTATAGAAAGCAGTCAATCCCCCCCCCAACCTTCTTTTGATTAGGCTAAACAAGCCAAGTTCCTAGAGTCTCCTCTCAGAAGGCAGGTTTTCCACTCCGTTGACCATCCTTCTAGCCCTTCTTTGCATCTATTCCAATTTGAATTCATCCATTTAAAACATGGCAGACAAGAACTGCATGCAGTATTCCAGATGGGGTCTCACCACTGCCTTGTACAGCAGCACTAACACCTCCCTGTCTCTACTTGAAATACCTCTCCTGATGCATCCTAGAACTGCATTAGCTTTTTTCATGGCCACATTGAATTGGCAGCTCACAGTCATCCTGTGATCAACCAGCATTCCCAGGTCCTTCTCTTTAGTCTGTTCCAACTGATGCATCCCCAAATTATAGGAAAAATTCTTATTTGTTTCTAAGTGCATGACCTTACACTTCCCGTTATTAAATTTCATTCTATTTCTGATACTCCAGTTTACAAGGTCATCCAGGTCTTTTTGGTATCCTGATCCTTCTCTATATTGGCAGTACCTCCCATCTTGGTGTCATCTGCAAACTTTATTAGCGCATTCTCACTTTTTGAGCTAAGGTCAGTAACAAAAAGGTTAAATAAGATCGGATCCAAGACCAGTTTCTGAGGGATTCCACTGGTAACCTCTCTCCAGCTTGACAGTTTACTCTTCATTATGGCCTGCTGTAGCCTCCCCTTTAACCAATTCCTTATCCACCTTAGTATATTCATATTAATCCCAATCTTCTAGTAATTTAACTAATAATCCCTATGTTAAACTGTATCAGAAGTCTTGCTGAAATCTAAGTTAAGTCCACTGCATTCCCTTTATCTAAAAATTCTGTTATCCTCTCAAAAAAGGAGAACAGGTTGGTCTGCCACAATCTACCTTTTGTAAAGCCATGTTGTATTTTATTCCAGTTACAATTATCTTCAATATCCTTAAGTACTTCCTCCTTCAAAATTTTCTCCAAGACCTTGCATATTGCTGAGATCAAACTAATAGGCCTGTTGTTACCCAGATAACTTTTATTCCCATTTTTGAAAATAGGAACTATATTAGTGATTCTCCAGTCACATGGTACAAACTCTGAGTTTACAGATTCATTAAAAATCATTGCTAATGGGCTGGCTTTTTCATGAGCCAGTTCCTTTAATATCCTCTGATGGAGATTATCTGGGCCCTCCAATTTAGTCCCATCCAGCAGCTCGAGTCTGGGCTCTACTTCAGTTATGGTAATTCCACTTTCATGACCTCATTCCTATTAGCTACCCTACCTCTATCCCCCTGCTCATCTTCACTCTCATTAAAAACAGCTCAAAGTACTTATTTAGACATTCAGCCATACCTAGATTGTCCTTGACCTCCACCCTATCCTCAGTTTTTAACAGTCCCACTTCTGCTGTCTTTGTTTTCTTCCTATTTATATGGCTAAAGAAACTTTTACTATTGGTTTTAATTTCCTTTGCAGCTCTGCTTGATTTTTTGACTTTCTCACTTTATCTCTACATGTTCTGAGCTCCAAAAGGTAGCTTTCCTTGCTGATCCCTCCCATTTTCCACTCCTTGTAGGCTCTGTGCTTCCTTCTAATTACCTTTCCGAGATCCTTACTCATCCAGCGTGGCCTACAGCTCTTGCCTGTGAATTTTTTCACCTTCCTTGGAGTGTAGGCTTCAGATAGTTCCTGCAACTTTGAAATGATTCTAAACCTCTTCTACCATAGTGCTTCCCGTATTTACATTGCTAAGTTCTTCAGTCCAGTCCACTTTGCCAACTAATTCCCTTAATTTTATAAAGTTAGGCCTTTTAAAGTGAAAGATGCTGGTTACAGATTTATTTTTGTTTATCCTTCCAATTAGTTTGAACTGAATTAGCTCATGGTTACTCAAACCTAAGTTGTCCCCTACAACCAGTTCCTCTATGAGGTCCTCACTACTCACCATTACCAAATCTAAGATGGCGTTCCCTCTCATTGGTTTGGTAACAGTTTGGAGAAGGAATTCATCAGCTATCATATCCAGGAAAATCTGGGCCCTCATTACTATTAGCACATGTTTTCCAGTCTATATCTGGGAAGTTAAAGTCTCCCGTAATCACGCAGTTCCCAGTAGAAGTTTACTTTCTTAAATGGCTTAAAGAGGTCCCTATCCATGTCTAAATCATATTTCAATGGTTTGTAACACACCCCAAGCACTATCCCTGGATAAACTCTGGTATTTTTCTTCGCCAGTGTAGTTTTTACCACATTGATTCTGTCTTGTGAATTCCATCACTTTGAATTTCCTTACAGTCTACCTTCTCATTCATATACAATGCCACTCCCCCACATTTGCCTTTGTCTTTTCTAACGAGTACATAGCCTTCAATCTTGGTATACGAGGCATGACTACTATTCCACCACATTTCAGTTATCCTTATAATATGTGGTCTCACTTCCCCCTACCAGTAGGTCCAGTTCCTCCATTTTGTTACCCAGGCTTCTCACATTAGTATATAAACATTTTCATTTTTGCTGCTTGGCCTCACTCATGTTCTTTGCCTGTTTCGGCACAGTCATTCTACGGCCAATCTCTTTCGCTAGACTGGCATTTACACTACCCCTCCTTCTAACCTGCATGCTGCTCCCTATTTCTGTGTTCTTTCTTATTTCATTTGTCTTCTTCTCAACACTAGTCAGGCGTGGAGGTTATTCGGGCATCTCCCCGACTCCCTGGTTTAAAATTTTCTTGATCAGTTGTATTAATCTCTCTCCCAGAAGTTCGCTTCCCTCCCTACTCAGGTGCAGTCCATCCCCAGAGAACAGTCTTCTGTCCATGAATGCCTCCCAGTGATCATACATGCCAAAGCCCTTCTTATAGCACCACTGCCTGAGCCATCTGTTTATCATCAGGATCGTCTCACACCTTTGCTGTCCTCCTTTAGGGACAGGCAGACTCCCACTAAAGATCACCTGAGCCTTTATTTCCTTGAGAGTCCTCCCCAGCCTGTCATAGTCACCTTTGATACGTTCCAGTGAGAATCTGCCTACATCATTTGTACCCAAATGAAGGACAATCAGAGGATTTCTTCCCACTCCCATTAAGATCCTCTTCAGGCGCAGACTGACATCCCGTATCTTAGCACCTGCCAAGCAGCATATCCTTCTGTTCTCAGGATCAGCTCTGGTTATAGGCCTGGCTGTTCTCTCAGCAGGGAGTCACCAATCACATAGACTTGTCTTTTCCTGGGAACAGTGTGACTCTCTAGCCTATCCCCACGTCCTTCTGGCCACAGGTCCTCTGCTTTACAGCTTTTCTCTGCAGTCCTCTGCACTGGCTCCTGAGTGCTTATGGGGCTCTTACTGGGTATGTCTACACTGTGTTTAAGTTGACTTAAGGGCCCTTAAGTGACTTAAACAAAGCCCTGTCTACGTTGCAGGGCGATAAAGTCAACTTTAGCATCAGGTAAAGTCGACTTCATTACTTCTGCTTATAAAGTCGACTTTACAGTTAAGTCGACTTAATTGGCCTCCCAACCACAGAAAACATGGGGATAGAGGCTGGCTAGAAGGCACAACACAGCTGGGAGCATTCCCAGCTGTGTGGACCACAGCCAGACTCCCCATGTTCCCTGACTGATCATTCCTGTTCTGAGCCGGACCAGACATCCCAGCCTGATCCAGCATTTCCCCCGTTCTCAGCCTGCTCTGCATGTCTCCCCCACTCTCAGCCCAACCCTGCCTGTCTCACTCCTTCTCTTCGCAAACCCATGTGTCTCCCCCTTCTCTGCCCAAATCTGTGTGTCTCCCTCCCCCCAGCCCTTCTCTGCCTGACCCTGGGTGTCTCTCCCTTCTCTACCCAAACCTGTGTGTCTCCCCTTGCCCTTCTCAGCCCAATCCTCAATGTCTCCCCCTTCTCTGCCCAAACTTGTGGGTCTCCCCCCTTGCCCTTCTCAGCCCAATCCTCAGTGTCTCCCCTTTCTCTGCCCAAACCCCTGTCTCCCCCTTGCCCTTTTCAGCCTGACCCTGCCTGTCTCTCCCCCTCTCCAACCAATCCTGTGTGTCTCCCCTTCTCAAAGGACCCCTGTGATATTGTTGTAAAACAAACAAGTAGTCCAGAGGGACTGTTTAAGACTAACACATTTATTTATTGGATGAGCTTTCATGGGAGAAAAATCCCACTTCATCAGACAGTTTGAAGATGGGGGAATTTACAGAATGGTAGGAAATAAATGCAGGGGAATATAAGACACAGGATCAGGTCACAGTCTAACAGCAAATCAAAGCAGTTGTTAAGATTCAAACACTGGGAAGTAGCACATGGAAAGAAAAAGAAAGTTGCTTTTTCTTTTAGATTAGATTGTGTGAAAGCAGGATTAAATCCTGACTATGGATTTTTTTCCCTCCATTATAACAGGTGATTTGACTTCACCTTCCTCTATGTGCTGTTTCCTGGTGTTTGAGTCTTAACTACTGCTGCGCCCTGCCCCTGCATTGGCAGTTGCCCTGCAGCACCTGGTCCAGAGCCAGAGGAGTCTGGGCAATGCAGAGAGGGTGTGGAGTGCTGTGCTGGCACATCGCTGGGCTACATCAGGCTCCCTGACCTCCCTGACCCCCCCCCTGTTGCCACACACACTGGAGGGTGGTGTGGTCACTCACTTCCGGTGGTAAAGGAGTGGCCAGAAGAGAGGGGCACCTCTGCTGTGGTGCCCTGTGGGCCAGATACCCACAATGCACCACTCCCAGGGCAACCTAGCAGCTGCCAGTATGGACGTGGGCAGTCTCCTGGCATTTTGAGTGTGGGCGTGCTAAGCCGGCTTAATAAAGTCTACTTTAAGCAGACTTTATTAAACCAGCTTAACCGAGCCCTGTAGTGTAGACATAGCCACTGGAAGGAGTCTCTGTTGGCTTATCCCTTCTTTGGACTTTGCACTCCCACTTTAAGTAACCATGTGCTGTGCTCCTTCATTTGCTAACACCACAAACTTGTTTCTGAACTTTTTCTCCTTCACTAGCCTGCCATTTCCTCTGCCTGCTTCTCATAGTCACATGTTTTCACCAGCTGCTTTCATCTCCCAGTATTCTGCTCTCACAGTCTGATGGTCCTGCTTCCATCTGCAGATCAGGCGTTTCACTTAAAACCGCTTTATTCACCTGCTCCATCAGTTGTTCAGACCCCCTTCTAAACTCAATGAGAGTTTCCACCTGCATCTCTAGCCCCTGAATTTTCTCCTCCATCAGCCCTATGAGGTGGCACTTAATACACGGTATTTGAAGATACCCCCTCCAAGATCAAGTACATCCCACAGCTTGCACATTTCATCATCTTTGCTGTTTCTTCTTCTGCTTGAGTGTCTATCATTGCTGCCTCTTTATCTGCCATAGTGCTTCCCATATTCCCACTCTGCATAAAACAAAAATACACCCCAACAGGTCGAGCAATTCAATACAAGAATCCCACACCCACCCCAAATCTCCCCCTCCAGACAGCTCCCACTCAAACTCCCCTGTTCACGGCCCTGTTGACTGTCCCTGTCTGCCGCTGCCTGCTGGAGTGGCTGCCTTCATGGCTCCCTCAGCAGGGAAGCCCCACCCCTAACTGGGGTCAGCTGATCTCTCTTCACCACTCATCTGTTTTGATTGTTGTTATTGTAAAGAGCCTAGTTTGAATAATTTCAAATGATCACTGATTCTTTCAGATTAGTAATAATCTGCTCTGGTTTGGATTTGAGAGATATAATTCAGGACCTTTGACCTCTCACTTTTAATCTGTGAGAGGGAATTTTTTAAAAAATTAATCTTCATTATAAAGTATTTTTTTGGAGGAGTAGTTTTGTGTAAATGTTGCAAATGTTTACTTTGCAACTGGGTCCTCTTTGGATTGAATTGTTATGTTCATGTATAGCAGGGATGTCCAACTTTTTTGGGTAAGGGGCCACATTTCAATTTTTTCACTTGGTGGGCTGGTGAGCAAATTTTGGATAGATAGGGCAGGTGCAGCAGCAAGGGAGAGCATGGGGAATAGAGGCAGGGCAAGGGTGGCAAGGCAGAGTGTGAGCAACAGGCACAGGACAGGGTAGGGATGGTAGAAAGGGCAGGGGTGGAGTGGAAGGGGAGCCATGCAAGGCAGGAGAGGGATAGCAGGAAGGGTGAGAGGGCAATGGTGGGGCACATGGGCTGAGGAGCAGTGCTCCTGGGTGGTGGAACTCACTGCTTCCTTTCCCCTCGACCTCACCGGCTCCCAATCCCTCTTGCCCTCAACTGAATCAACTCATCGAACCTTTCCATCTACACTGACTCCCCAGCCCTGGACCACTCCCTGCCCCAATCCTGGCCTTGCGCTGCCCTTCCCCTTCCTCAACCTCAATCCTGGCCTTGCACCATGACCCTGGACCCTTTCCCAGCCCTGTGCCACCCCCCCCCCCCAATCCCATTCCCATGCTGTCCTCCCCTGCCCTGCACCGCATCCAGCCCAATCCTGGCCTTGCGTCACCCCATGCCCTCCTTCCCACAATGGGACACCTCTCTGTCCAGCGCCATCCTGCCTGCACCTCATGGCCTGATCCCAGTCTGTGCCTCCACTACCACCCTTCAGCCCTGCATCATCTCTCTGGCCCAATCCTGGCCTGTGCTGCCTCCCCGGGTCCGATCCTGGCCCCCGTTACCCTGTGCCACCTCCCTGGCCCCTTCCCCGCCCCTGCCACACTCCCTGGTCTGGGTCCAGCCTTGCACCTCCTCCCCAGATCCTTGAGTCCTTTTCCTCTCCCACCAGCTCCTGATTCCCTCCACTCTCTGCAGTGCATCCACCCACCTACCTTACCTTGCCCAAAGGAAGTGCATCTAGCCCATGGAGTTGCTCCCCGGCCAGGTCTCCTACCCTGGGCCACATGCATAGGGATACTCAAGGTGGGAGATTTAAAAAGGCACTGGTCAGGACCCAGGTGCCAGCACAGTGGTCCACAGGCCAGATAATTATCCTTGGCAGGCCAGAGTCCAGCCCACAGACTGTGGATTGGATGAGCATGCTCTATTCCATTCTATTCTACATTAAAAAGTGAAGTCAACTCCTACTGTATTGCTCAGAGGTGTGAAATATCCAGATCTCCAAGTGATGGATTTAACTCAGCCTAACCCCATAGACATGTAGGTCAGTGGAAGAATTCAACTTTTCACCTACCTACAATCTCTTAGGGACATGGATTAACTACAGTGGTAGGAGCACCCCTCTTGCTGCTGTAGTGAGTGGCTACTCTGAAGTGCTATAGTGATACAGCTGCCGTGCTTTGTGTAGACAGTCTCACTAAAACATACATCATTACTGGAGAGACCTTTGTAATTTGAATGCAAATTGTAGGGCAGTCACTTGAAAGAGTATATTTATTGACTAGAGCCATGCAGTTGGCTAGGGATAATACACTATGCAGACAAGTTGGTTCTGGCTCCATGTTTTGTATGTTACTGAGAGAGTCTGTGGGTAGAGCAGCTTAATCTTGTGCCCATAGATCACCTTTGTTAATGGGTAGGATGGTCTGAGACAACACTGATGCTTATGGCCAGATCCTTGGCTGGTTTAAAAAGTTGTAGATCCAAAGACTTCAGATTACATAACTGAAGATTTAGCCTTCGGTTTTTGGCTATGAAGAAGCAATATTAGATTGACATTACAGACAATATTTTAATGGAAGGCAAAATAATTATAATTGTAAAAATTATGCTTTTTTTAAGTCTGTAAAGGTCTATCTTTTCCATTATAAATTATGAAATGATTTTACTCCAAGGACCAAGTTTTGCACATTTGTACTGGTTGTTCCCCTTGATTTTGAAAGTAAACCATTATTCTGTCCAAGGACATCCTGTGTGAGCATTTAAGGTAAGAATTCATCCCTAAAAGGTGAAATAACCTAGGATGGTGTTACGAAGAATGATTTCTTCTGGCACTTCATTAAACAAACATGTTCTGCTAAGCAGTGGGTCTAGGTCAGGGAGAGGCAGCCCCAGCGCATGTGCCAGCAGTGGAACGTGAACCCATTCGGAGTGGCACGCAGCACCCCCTCTGGTGCTACAGAAATTGCCACTTCTACCACTCAGAGCCATTCTGGGTGGCTTCTTTTGGGGCGGCTGGAGTGTGGGGCATTCCTGTCATGTCTGTGCCCCAGGTGTACCATGGGAAGAAGCTGATTGGAGTGGCTCCTGTTGGCGATGGCATGCTGCGGAGAAAAGCCACTCAGGCAGCTTCTTTCTGTAGTGTGCCTTGGAACCCTTGTCTCCAGGCATGCCAGTGAGAGGAGCTACTCCGGGTGACTTCTTCCTGCAAGGGGCTTTTTTCAGCAACATGCTTGGGAGCACCCCACCACCACCTACCCCCATCCAGCCATTGCTGCCATTGAATTTTCAGGAGGCTGCTTGCTTTTTTTTTTTTTTTTTTTTTTTTTTTTTTTTTTTGTGGAAAGGAGCTTTGGTACTTGCTGAGGGCCAGGGAGGAAGGGGCACCACAGGGGTCAGCCCTAGTCTGGGTTATGTTAAATCCAGTCAGTCCTGATGTGAGTTTATAATGTTAATGAACATTAGCGCATCTAATGTGTGTCGATGGTTGCTGAATAATTTCTGTATCATCGTGACAATGAAGTAGTTGTGGTATTGTGTTTTAGTACTTCTCTTTCTAGGACCTCCTCTTGACAAGGAGTGACTCAGCTAGGGAGCAGATTCGAATTGTGCTGCCTTTCTTTTGTTGTAGTGTATTCAGAAATCTAAGAAGTAAATTTTACTTGGCAGAATCAACGATTTAGTGCCAGATCCATTTTCTCCTTAAGTCAGAGATGATCTTTAGAGGGTGTTGGAACAAGGCCTTGGCTTTCAAGGAAGGAAATGATCTGAGATTTGAAGGTTTTTACTGTCATTCCTAGAAACTGGAGGTGGAAATTAAACTGGTATAGGGGCATCCATTTGGTTTTACTGAAGGAACTGAGACATCAGGTATCCCAAAGAAATTAGAATGGGATGAGAAAGAATGGTAGCTCCTCCTTTTTTTATTTTTTTTTTTCTCCTCGTAATGCACTTGTGCTGTAGTCTGACTTGAACTGAGTGATGATCATTACTGTTACTGAAAATTGAATCCCACATTCACCAGTAGAGGCAGAAGACGGTCCCTGGTCAAACACAATAAGGTCATTAATGGGAAAATACGGTAATGAAAGTGGGTGAACCAGCAGAGCTCCCCAGACCACTTGGTAGAGGATGGTCCTATATATGTGATTTAGGCATAGAGATATGAGGTAGGTTTAGTGTCTTATATACTTCGTTTCCTCCTATTACTTTTTTTTCAGAGATGTCAAACTCGCTGTGGTGAACAAGGTTTTACTTAAATGTACTGCAAGTGAGCCATACATACCATAAATCAAAATACATGGGCACTCTTGTGGCATCACAGAGTGCTGTGTATATGAGACTGTGCTCTGTGAGGCCACATCCTCTGTTACGGGTAGAGTGTGGTCTCACAGAGGACAGCTTCACATACCCAGTGCTCCATGATGTCACAAGATTTGACACACTCCTAGCATTGGATATCCGAGACCACACTTTCTTTCTCTCTGTTAGGGAGAGAGTGTGGTCCCATGGAGCATAGTCAGAGGCCAAATAGAAGAGCTTCAGTCCATGGGCCATATGTTTGACACCCCTCCTTAGCTGCTGTTATGCTGACAGCATGATTGTGAAGGTTCTGATTTACCTTGCAAATACAAGGCAGGAAAACAGTTGAGGCCTTGGCATTTATTTGTTTCTGCAAGGGTTTTGGTGATAGTCATGTCTCATTTTGAAGATCCACCACATATCATTATAGTATCAGTGGATCAAGACATGAATCAAGAGCTGTGATTATACCTTCATATAGGTTGCTTTAACTAGACACAGTGGGATGAATTAAGTATGCATAGAATTACTGATGCTGAATTTCTTTGCTTCTGGTACATGAAGCAAGCCCCTTCAGTTTATTGTTTTTGATATTGTTGTGATTATGGTTATTTTCTTCTTTATTGTACAAGAGTGTATCACATTTAGCTAAGATGGTTAGTTCTGTATGAATAATTGGTCTTAAAGCAGCTGGCAAAGGCTGTAAAGATGAATCAGTGCAGACCTCATGAGATCTTTTTAGGAATTCTTTGAGTCCTGAGAAACAATTGATATCTTTAAAATGTACAGTTCAAGATTTATAATATGGTGATTATTGGGAAGTTTATGGTTTCTTAAATCCTGGCTATACACCTTCTTTTTTCCCCCCCACTTTCTCAGTATGTTCTCATTTTTCTGCTGAAATACAAGAACACTGAGAAATATAGTCTTATTATGAGTTCTGAATTATCTGTTTCAAATATTTTCGGGAGAAAAGTAGATCAGCTTGGAAATTCTTCATTTAAACTTCTCACATGTTTGTCAGCATGTGCTTAACCACATAATCTGTTTTTATGGTTGAGCCTTATCAATTAAACCTTCACGTAAAATATTAGTAAGATGCTGCAGAGATTTCTGAACATGCATTTTTAATTAGCTCCAAATTTGTTGACTAGTCTACTAGTTTAAAGAAAATGGTAATTCTACATGATAATAAAAATCTTTTACTATGTTAGGTAAGCTCTGTAAATAGTGTTTATTTCGGTTTTTGTTTGATTATTCATAGGATAATTTTGTTTGCCAGGATGCCACTAAGTTCTTGGAATGGCATGAGCAAAAGAATTAAACAAATCTGAGTGAGTTTCTATTGCAGTCAGGGGAAGATAGGGCTGGATGTTAATGTTTTGAGCTGAACACATGATCGTAATTGAAGTGCATGAGGTATGTAGAAATATCATTCACAGGAATATAGTGATGTTTGTGTAATCATTCAAAGGAAAGTGGCTGCTGCGTCTTCTCGCTGAGGGGTCTTAATAGTGAAGTCATACAGCTCAGAATTTTCTTGGCTGTTTAACAAAGACAAGAGATGGCAAAAGCCAGCTGATCAGAATTTTGTTGTTGTTGCTCTTCTGTTTAATATATGCTGTTTACAGTCTTAATTATTGGTTCTCCTATACCCTGCAGTGAGATTGGAAATGCAAGTTGTCTCAGTGGTTTATGTACAACTTACCTTATAGTTCATGAATTCACCCCTGCATCCTCTACTAGCATGCTGTCTCCTCGCTCCTTCCGAGATTCGTTAATGGTTATCAAGTACTTTCAAGATAAAAAGAATTATGTTAGTCCGAAGTAGTAATAATTAGACACAAGGTAGAAGGTATTACCTCATCCATCTTGTGTCTCTAATATCCCAGGATCAACGTAGCTACAACACTGCGAACAATAGTAATAATAATAATTATTGATTTCAATGACATTTCACCATAAATTAGAACATCCTTTGCCTTGTGCTGTCATGATATATCAGGGGACTGATCTTGAAAGGTGCTGAGTGCTCTTAACTTTTGTTGATATCCTGTCTGTCCTGTGGTGTTTAACACCCCAACAGGAGGTTTATCACACATAGTGATTAGTTGGCATGTGGCAAGGCAGTAGGTATCCCTAGTTGTAAGGGAATTGCTACACCAAATCAGACTCAAGGACAACCTAGTCATCTGTCCTATCTGATAGTCAACACAAGATTCCTCAGAAGAAGGTGCAAGATCCCCTGCAGTGAACATTTTACTATCTCTAGGCAGGCTTGGATTCTGAAGAATGATGGGTTATAATTTAGAAAATTCTTGTTTGATGTAATTGAGAATGTCTTCATCTATCTAAATGTAGAACCATGTTTTGAATCCTGCTAAGCTCAGTAGAGTTCCACAGGCTAATTATGTATTGTGGTAAATGAACTATTTCTTTTTGTCTGATTTAAATTGGGTTGTCTTTCAATTTCCACATTTCCCCCTCATTCTTACATTAGGAGAGAAGATAAGTAGGAGTGTCTGGTGTATTTTCTATATGCCATTCATCTAATTAATCTCCTCCTTAAGGTAAATAGTTTTGATCTCTTCTGTCTTGTCTCATGTGGAAGTCTTTCTGTGGCTGCCTATTTTCTTTGCCTATGTTTATATCCCATTTTAATTTTTTGTGATACATTTTGAGTTAGAGGGATGAGACATGAATACGATTTTACTGTTGATTTCTGTAATTAATATATTGTCATATCTTACATCTCATTCTTTAGACGGTACAATTTTTTATTTGCTTTAACTGCTGGGGCACATAGAGCAGCAGTTTTCATTGTCTGCTCTGGCTTCTAGTTAAAAAAGTAAGAATGGCCATGATGGACCATGCTGTTGGTCTACTTAGCTCAGTGTCCTTTCTTCTGGCAGTGACCAGTGCTAGATGCTTTAGAGGGAATGAACAGAACAGAGTAATTCATTGAGGGATCCTACCCCTGATATCCAGTCCCAACTTCTTGCAGTGGGAGGTTTAGGGACACTTGGAGCATGGAGTTACATTCCTGTGACTGTCGTGACTAATAGCTATTAATGGACATATCTGATAACTCCATGAATCTTTTTTTCTGACCCCTTCTTATTATGCTTTTGGCTTTAAGAACATTCCAAGTTCCACTGGTTGACAGTGCATTGTGTGAAGTATTTTCTGATGTTTGGTTTTTTTAGTTTTTTTTAATTTTGGTTGGTTTTAATTTTTTAATTTGGTTGATCCCTGGGTCTTATGTTGTGTGGAGGGCTAAATAACTCTTCATATTCACTAATAAAGTTCTGTTTCTGTAAGTGGCTTTTTTAAGAAATCAAATATCTTTATTGAAATGTATATATGAGAACTATATAGGTCCTTGCTAGATTGAAATGTATATCTGAGTACTCTATAGAATATTTTTGCTACATTTAGCAGAATTTGGGAGTACAATGAAAATCTATTTAATGGCACTGTCTTTGTATCAAGACAAGATTTCTGACTTTTTAAATAGTCTTGTCATTGTTGTGTAGTCTATAAATCATATCTTTGTTAGTGGAACACTGAAAAAGGTATCTTTTCCCATTGTCACACATAAAATTGCACAAGAGAAATTAACATGTAGACCCTTTTCCAGTCTCCATTTCCATACTCATAGTGAGTTCACAGCTAAGATAATGGGTAGGCTGGAAAATATATGCAGATAAGCAGGGCTGTTCTGGGGGGAGGGGGCAAGTGGGGTGGACATCCTGGGCCTCCCACCGTTGCGCTGTCCCCCATCTCGCTGCCTTCAGTGGGAAGTCGAAGGAGGCAGGATGGAGTAAAAGTGTAGAACCTGGCTTCTGGGCTGGCCTGCCGCACCCCAGGCTGATTGGCCCTGGGCCCTGCCCCTTGCCCCCCCTTCCAGGTATGGCTCTGCAGATAAGAGTTACAAAACTTTTGAGTGAAGACCATAGTATGTTGGTGGGTGGTATTCCTCTGTTCTTCTGCATGTGGAAAGCCTACAAAGACGTGGGCAGTTACGGCCAATTATTTACTTTTCATATTCATCCACTGCCTGGTGACTTGGCTACAGAAGCCAAGGGAGTTATTTTAATCTCAGATTTTCCTTTTGGTTGAAAAAGCTTCATAGTTTGTAATTATTTTACTTCAGTGCTGTTTGCGTTTAAGCAATAAGCGCTGAATAATGCTGTAACTCAGATTAAGGTTTGCATATCTATTCTACACTTGTTACCTGAGAAGGCTGCCTTTCAGATGATGAATTCTTTGTGATAATGACTTAAAACTAATTACAATGAACTTGCCTGAGTCTAGAGAGATGATTTTGTCCTAGGACAAAGGTTATACAGACAAACTATTACCTTCATCTTTGTTCCCTGATCTTCAGATTCCACTTCTATAATGTTAAATCATACAGATTAAGCAAAAGATCCTTCTGCCAGCAGTCATTCAGATCTTATGCACTACCTCAGGCAGTTTCTTTTATTCTATTAAAATAACATTGAACTTGACTGATTATCCAGTAAACTCTCAGATGTAGCACAGCATGGAGGTTTTTGGCTCCTTTCTAATTTCCATAATCATTGATGGATGACCCTGAATATTCTGAGAAACAAGGTTCCATTCCTCCACAGATTCTGAGGTTCAGTAGCTAATTTTTAGTTTTGTCCAGGAAGGAGTTAACAAAAAAGTTGATGAAAAGACATGTGCAGAAGATACAAAATGAAAATTACAATAGTGTTCAACACAGAAATGACACTTATTGCACAAGCAAGATAATAATATGCAGCCAGAGAACAGAAAAACGGAAATAATTAAATGCCAACACCACTGGCTGTATAGGGAACTATTCAGCTGGCTACCCACAAAGCACTTCCAGAAGAAGTTAGAGCCAAGGCTTCACTTGGCAGCATTTCCTTGGCTTTTTTATTCATTTCAATGACAATCTCCAGTTGAAAACACTCTAACGCAAGAAAATGTTTTCAGTTTTTCAAAACTATGAACATAGTATGTTTTTCCTTTTGATATTAACAGCTTAAAACCACATGTATTATTAATATATAAGGATCTTGTCATGTCTGTAATTTTATTAGCAGTATGAAGATATGAAGTTTTATTATGTAGCTTGAGGAAAAAAATCCTAAAGTCTTCCTTTTCAAAGTCACTTAATGGATATAAAAATAAAAATATGGAAAATAGTCCTATTAACATGACTAGCAGGTTCTGTGTCCTTCCCTCTGTGGTGTGGAGAGGAACAGATGGGAGTCTGAGGAGCAAGAATGTCCTTGAAGCAATAGAGTTAGGAGCTTTTGTACTCCTTGGGCTATGTAACATGCCCCCTGGGAGCTTGTGCAAAGGCCCTCTCTACTAACGCCATGAGTTGGAAGGTTACATAACTGGGGAACAGCTGATTTACAAGGCTACTCTCCTCAAATAATTACAGGTTCTTGAGCAGGTATCTAACATGGTAGTTAATGTTGTTAGAACAGGGCTTGACAAATTCTAGGCACTAGGAGGATCTGGCAACCAGAAATTTGACTGTGGCACCTAGCTGTGCCATGGTACTTAAAAAAGAGAACATCTCCTGGCACCTCAAAAAGAGAAGGTTATCAGTGCTGACACTTTCAGCACTGCTGTTCCCCTCCCACTGCCACCTAAAGCATCCTGGCTAGTGGCTTTTTTCAGTGGCAGGGACACTTGTGCGCACTCCAGTGCAGCCAAAACCAGTGGCTTTTTCTTCTTCTTCTTCTTTTTTTTTTTTTATAGCAGTGGGGTGCTATGAAGTGCCATGGCACACCTAGGTGCCTTAGTTTTTGGGCTGGCCCCTAGGTGTGTGGCACATATGTTGAGGCTTGTGCTAGAAGCAGAATTACATCTGCCATATGGCTAGCTTAGAGATGGAGATGGACACTGTGTGCAGTGGCAGTGTAGCCTTTCAAGGAGTGGTGGATTATTTTTGCACATTTGCACAGCGCCTGGGGGTTGTGAACTTGACTTCTGTGAAAATGCTCACTTTTGAAATTTCCAGGGCCACACCCCACCTTGTTAAGGCAAAATATGGCTGTAGTGGGTGGCTTTTTGTTTTTTTTTCGTGGCTTTCAAATTGTACACCTGTCCCCCTCCAGGAGTTAAATCTGCCGAGGAGCAGTATCAAGGCTCATTTGGAAGCATAGCTAAAGTATGATATGAATGTACCTGTATCTGCTTGTGAAGGAGGAAATTTTTTTAGTTGGACACACAAACCATATTTTTGTGTGAAGCTTTTTTCTACCCCCCCCCCCCCCAGTAAGATACCAATGACTTTCTTTTTACTCAGTTTAATGGCTGGGACATTCAATTTCTGATTTTACCTTAAAAGTCAGGATTCATCAATTAACTGGGACAGGAACTAATATATATATATAAATAAAAACACCAGGAAAAGGAACATGCTTGTCCCAGTGATATACCCGGTAGTGTAGCTGAAATGGGCTAATTTTTGTATGGTTTTTACACACTGTACTTTTGCAGGTGTTTTTGCAGGGTGGGTGGTAGGAGTGCATGAAAGTCTTTATAACTTCTTTGTGAAATACATTACACTTTTTATTCCATGCCACCCAAGTTCCCAATTTTGTCTGTCCATTATGTGGTACTGTACAAAGAGTGACTTTTCTTTTGCTTCTTTTAACAAATATGTTAAATTTAATTTGGCATATTTCTCACAGATTGATGCTGAAAGAGTTGTTTCCCATGTACAGTGATGCGTCTGAGACCAGGAATTTATCCCTTAATCTGTTTAATAATTTGCTTGGGAAATACAGAAAGTAACATGAATATTTTTAGAATATTAAACACATTCTAAACGAAGTAGTGGACAGTATTCTAGATGTTGATTTTTCACCATTTCTCCCTCAAATGGTGTTCTTTATGTGAACTTCATTCTTTGAATATCTGCTCTGAAGGAAGGGTTCCCTGAGCTCATTTTTTTATGGAGTTCATAAACTTGTAATTAGGGACAGCATTGTAAGCACAACTCTGCTGAGCAGGGAAGTGGAGTACAAAGAAAAACCTTGTTTGGCCATTGTTCTGTCCTCAACTGCAGCTTCCCTAGCTTAGTAGAAGACTTGGCTTAAAGCTTGTGCTTCGTGATGCCATGCTGTGAACAAGAGAGCTATTCTTTGTTCCCAAAAATTAATTATGGAAGCAAATATGGAAGGTAAAGGCATATTGATATCGTTTATTGCCCTAGAACACATCAGATATGCTTTTCATTTTCTGTTATCCAGAAAATAGAAGAATAAGTCTCTCCTTTGTAGTTTATATCCCAAGACATGGAAAACGTGTATATAAAATGTAGTATAAATATTAGAGTAGTGCTTAGCTGCTGCAATAAAAATTGTCCAGTTCTGCCAGTCATTTTACATATCCATAGTAAGAGCCAATTCCTACAGCCTCACTTGACAAATCAATGGGGCATGGAGTGGAGAGAAAAAGGAAGTGTCATTATCCCTCTTTTATAGACGAGGAACTGAGGCACAGGGAGGTAAAATGACTTGTCTAACACATGGACAGTCAGTGGCAGTGCCAGCACTCCAGGTCTCTTGAGTCACAGTCCAGTACTTTACTCACAAGAATATCCTTTGTTAAAGTTTTCACAAACTATGTTAGTGGAAAGTGAAAATGTGCCTGTCTACATACACAAATTAGGCTAAATAAAATACAGTTTGAACATTTTTGCTGGAAGAAGATCCCTAAATAAATTAAAAGGCTTGAGGAGTTCCATAAAATGTATTAATCTTTGGTACGTGTGCTATAGACACTGGAGAATACATGCCTGATCTTAACTTTAGGCACACTGCCAGTGTAGAAAGCACACTGATTTTTATTGTAAAACCTAGGAAACAGGAAAGGCCACTATTAAAGAATATAGGGACAAATCCTGTACTTTGTCACACTGAAGTCTGCTTCTGCTTAAGTAACATTCACATTAATAAATGGTAAGGTTGGCTTATAATACAACGTTTAAAATTAATTGGACTAAAAGAGCTTGTTGAACTAGTCTGTTGTCTGACTCTAGAACAGTGGTTCCCAACATTTTCTCTGGTGTGGCACACCTTGTTACCTTCAATTAATTTGAGGCACACCACCATATAGTTTCCAAATGAACTGATGAATATTCCTGAGCCAATGAGCCAATCCACAGCTCTTTGGGTAATTTTTCAAAAAATTTTGTGGCACACCTGCTCAGGCCAGATGGCACACTAGTTGGGAAGCACTGCTCTAGAACACTGGTTCCCACCATTTCCTCTGCTGTGGTACACCTTGATACCTTTAATTATTATGAGACACACCATCATAGTCTCCCAAGGACCTTATGAATATTCATGAGCCCAATCCAGAACTCTGAATAGTTTTTCAAAAAATTCCATGGCACACCTGCTCAGGCCTGAGAGCACACCTGTGGGTCATGGCACAGTGGCTGGGAAACATTGCTCTAGAACATAGAGTATGGCATTTCTGGGGCAAGCCAGTCCCTGAATTCTGTGCTGGTTTACATGTTGCACAGCACCATTGCATGCTTCCACAATTTATTTCACATAGCTAGGGAGAATTTGGGGCAATATTTGTGGAACAATATTTCATAATAAGCTTCAGTGCACTAGGTTACAAATTGTTACTGGTCCTTAAAAGAATGCAAAGGAATGAGAGAGTGCAAAATGAGTTGCTTCCTAGGGCCTGTCACTGGGACTGGAACTAGCTCTTCTGGCACCTGGGGCAAGCAGCCCCAAAAGCGCCACCCCCCTGACCTGGGGCCTGATCTGTCCCCAGCTGCCTTCCAGCAGTGGCTAGAGTTCCCTGCTGGAGATGGATCCAGCTCCCCACCGCCACTGGAGCAGCAGGGAACTGGAACGTCTCCTGCATCCTCTTAAATTTGGCAGTTAGGGTTTTGCCTCAGTTGCCCTGGCCTAGTTATGGCCCTGCCTGTCACAGTTGCATAACAGTCTTCTGAGAAGGTGCTTGGCTTTTGGGGTGGTGGTGGTGTTTGGAGGGCATTTCACCCCACAGAAGATGGAGAGAAGGCGGGGAACTTGGAATGACACAGTAGCGCGTTGAGTTGGGTTGACTGTTACACTCACGACAGAGGTGTAGCAGTAGCATTGACTATGCCCTCTCCGTGTACTGAGGAATTCTGGGAGCACTCTGTCCCCATGAGCTCATGCTGAAACTGTCACTACAAGCATCAAAAACAATTTTGCTTGTGAGCTTCATTTGCTGGTGAATGGAAGCCTTGTACTCCTGGCGAAACAAGCCTTTGTCTTAATGTCGCTGAGATCAATCAGACTTCATGTGTTTTATATTCAGGGTAAGTGGTGAAGCTTGTGACACTTACAAGGCAAACAAATATGCTCTCTGCTGCATATCGAATGATTGGAATTGGTTGGAGCTCTGATAAATGTATCTGATGAAAATATAGTTGGCTGAGCTTTATGGGACAACTCCTAAGTTAGAGCCATAAGGCACAGAGCCATAAGTTCTGGAACACGTTCACTGTTTGGAAATTAGCCATACTTTGCTAATTATTTTTATATTGATGTACAAAATAATTGAAACATTCTTTTCTCTTCTCGGTTAATTTAGTAATTTAGTTGTGGCTGACAATTGGCTGCTTCACTGTACAGCCATTCATTATACAAGTATGTAGCCTCTCTATGTTTTGCAATATGTTTGATGGCTTTTTTACTATATAGTATTATTTATTTGATAAACAAAGGCTTTGAAAAAATCAGTGCAAAAAAAGATTGTGGTAGAAGTCCCTTTAGCCTTCTGACTGTCTAGCATTGATTAGATGCATTAAGAGAGAATTAGCAAATATTGACAAAGGGTGTAGCTGAACAATTAACATATTCAAGGGAGAAAGGCAGACACCAACACTTGAGTGCAAAGCCATTAAGTCACAGATGTGCTTGTATGTGTTCAACAGATTAGATTGTTCAGTTCTGAAGTTTTTCATTCACACCTTGCCTATAGGAGGGGGGAGTGTGTGTCTCTGGGGCAGAGGAGGGTGTTTAAACAGAAACGTGATGTTGCTTAATGGAGTTCTCCCTGTTGGGCAGGTGGAGTTTTACAGCTCCAGTGCTGGATTTTCCAGTAGCATGATCACAAAGCCCTTTTATTCTTTGTAATATATACACATGTGCATCCCCATTCTTCCATTGGATTTCTCTGTAGATCATTGAATGCATATTTTGTTCAGGATACTGTTCTAGGCACATGATCCTACAACGAGATCTATACCAGCAGAGTGATTCCAGAGGAGTCATGGTCTGAAGTCAGCAGGATTTTGTGACTGTTTGATAGCATGACATTATGGCTTATTGGTGGATTTTATTCATTATATTCTATATGGGGATCTCTCTCAGTGTCTGTACACCTTTGGAAAATGTACAAAAGTTTGGTTAAAGACTCAATTTCAGCTAACAAGAGTTTAGAAAGGATAAAATTCCATCTGTAATAATTCAGTTCTACAAATTTTTTCCTACTTTCCTTATTGTCAGAATAGACCTTCAGCTTTTTATAGCATTGAAAATAAGAATACATAATATGTGGTTGTCTGGGTTTTAACCATCATTTGTAAAGCAATTGCTGTTATACGAGGGCAAAGTAATTATGCAAGATGTTTTAAATGTTTAACCAATGTACTTGAATTCTCAAATGTATTTCTGACTTCAGAATTGTAGTTTAAACTAAGGGCTTCTGCGCAATTAGTTAGATGTTGGGGTTTTTTACAACCATTGCCATGTATGTGGAAGAGCATGTCCTGAACTGCAGTTGCTGGCAACATTATAGTTGAAGAATTCTAAGATTGACAAGAAGCAGTTGCTGGAGCCCACGCAGGAATAAACATGTGTTTGAAGGATGCAAGGCATGAATTACCCCAGTGTTGACTTAGCAGTAGAGAAAGGGAGTAGAGCCCTGGCCACCATCTCATTTAGCACCCACCTTCCCAAGGTCTGTGCATGACTTAAGACTATGGTCATCTTCTCTCAGTTTGTGGCATTTCCTGAATTCTAGCACCTAAATTTTCTTATGTCGTAAAATTGACACTGAAATTGTGCTTCCCTCCTACTTCTCACTTTCAGGATGATTTCTTAAAACAAGTGAAACTCAGATTTGTTGGCAGGAAGAAATAGTGAAGCCTGACTCCATGGAGCTCTTAAAAAAGAGCTGCAGTGCCAAGCATGTGGACAGTTCTTTAGCTTTGCTGTTCGGATGTTGTGAATTTGGGGCACTGATCAATAGAGCCCTGCAAATATGTGGATATCCATGGATATCTGCATTATATATGAATCCACGGATACAACACGAATATCCATGGCCCATTTCTTGTGAATGCAGATCGGATGCATATCCATGTATGTGTATCTGTGCAGGGCTCTACTGATCAAAATAAATGCCTTGTGGCAGCAGCATTGAGTTTTGTTCAAGGGATAAAAGATAT
This sequence comes from Podocnemis expansa, assembly GCA_007922195.1. Lineage (NCBI taxonomy): Eukaryota > Metazoa > Chordata > Testudines > Podocnemididae > Podocnemis > Podocnemis expansa. The sequence goes on from ML682025.1 coordinate 25,193,038, forward strand.
TAATGGATGAGCAAAGGAAAACCAGTGGCAACTAAAGCTCTTTGGGCATGTCTACACGGCTCTTTTATTTCAAAATAACACTCGTTATTTCGAAATAAAAAAAATTAGGTCTACATGACGTTTCCTTATTTTGAAAGGACGGACCTTGTCCTTTCGAAATAAGGATCGTCATGTCAAAAAAGTAAAACCTGCCCCCCCACTCGAAACGGCCGTTATTTCGAAAGGGATATTTCAAAATAACACCATTAGACCTGTTGTTCCGAAACAACACCATTGTTTCGAAACAGCTGTTCGAAACAGCGGTCCAATTAGCATTATTTCAAAATATCCCTTTTGAAATAACGGCTGTTGCGATTCCGCGGTTTTCCTTATTTCAAAACGGACCCTTTCGAAATAAGGGTTTTATTTCAAAATAAGCCCTTTCGAAAGGATTGATTTCAAAATAAAACTGTGCGTGTAGATGTGCCCTTTCTTTAACTGAGGGAGTCCCCCCATCCTATCTAACCCCCTCCCTGTTTAGTGGCAGAACTAAATACGTAGCAAAAGATTTCTGTGACTAATAAAGTAAGTTTGCTCTATGTTGGAAATGTACTGTCCTATTCTGTGGTGTTTTTTCGTACAATGATACTAGACGTCGGTAAAGATAATGAATAAATAAAAATAACATTAAAAACACTTTGGCATCTAGTTCAGAATTCTGTTTATACTTGAATGTTTTAAGATGAGGCAGTGTTGTAGCTGTATATTTATTGCCATTGAGTGAGGAAAAAAGCTCCATTGTTTGTATTCCAGTAGCATCATGGGGCCCAGTCACAGATTGGGACTCCCCTGGTGCTAGGTGCGATACATACACAGAGTAAGAGACCATCTGTGTATTAAGGAGCCTACAGTCTAAGTAGATGAAATAGGCAAACATGGGAGGAGAAATAGAGGCATGGAGAGGTGATGTAACTTGCTCAAGGTCACCCAGGTCAGTGACAGAGACAGGAATAAAACTCAGGTCTGCAGAGTCCCACAGCAGTGCCTATTCTATTAAACGGCACTGACTCTAAACATGTGATCTCTTTCCCCAACCCATGTATTGCTCAAAGGGGTCTTCCTGTGTGAAAAGTAGTGTCTTGGACATGGTAGTCTTCCACCGCTTATATTCTCACAGTCACCTTCTTCTGCATGCCATTGTATTGTTGCATAGTGGTTTGGTAAAACAAGTTTTAAAAGCTAATTTTAATATCCATGCATAACTATATTTGAAAATCAAGTACCATGTATGTTCATAGGCTTGGGTACTTTGTATTGTCACTTTTGTAGTCTGTGGGTGTGTAATGTCACGGCAGGAAGGCAAGAACTGAGCGTAGGTGCATGAAGCTGCATGTACATTTCTTCTTAATAATCATGGTAAAATGGGTGAGTAATTCTCTGGACGCACTTGCAGTAGCTCATTTGAAGTCAGATTTATTGTGCTTGGAAAGGGTAAAGATGATGCTATCTGAAATAAGATGTTTTTGTTATGAATGTTTTGACTTCTTTTTACTCCTGTGCAACACAGTCTAATGAGTGTATAATCAGATGAGTGTATAATTAGTAGCCATGAAATTACATTTCCCTTAGATGTACAACTTGGAGGTGATGGTATGTAAGGGTCTTTGGTGTTTTCTGGAGATCAGGTTCTGGAAAGCTGGGATTAGCGAGGTTTTAGTTTGCATGCATTGCATGACTCACAAAGGCTGTGTTCACACACAGGCATTATTTCGATACAAGTTGTGTCGAAACAACTTGTATCGAAATAATGCCTTATTTTGAAATAACTTAATTCGAATTAACAGTTTGTTAATTCGAATTAAGGAAAAAAGCTCAAAGCGAAATAGCAGTTTCAGGCAACAGTTATTTCGAAACAAGTCACTGTTGTTTCGAAACAACATGTTCGGACAGCATTGTTTCGAAACAACGTTGTTTCGTCCCCACATGGGGTTTAAGTTGTTTTGAAACAACGCCGTTGTTTCGAAACAATGGGTGTCGTTGTTTCGAAACAACCATGCGTCGTGTGAACAGGGTATTTCTTATTTCGAAACAACCTCTGTTGTTTCGAAATAAGAGTGCTGTGTGAACACAGCCAAAGAAAGCAAGGGATCCAGATGTATTTAACAGCTGTATGGTCACAATGAATCTGATTTGGTCTACACTCAAAAGAGAAAACATCCACAGATCTCTTTTCTTGCATTTTTTGCTTCTTATTTTCTTGTTACTAGGACTTGTTTGTTCTTTCTCATTATTACTTTGTTCTTACATTATTTGTTGCCAGCAGAATCGGGGAAAAATATAGTTACAGCAGTTATATAGCCTATTTTGTTTCAAAATCATGTATTATGTATCAAGTTCCATAAGTGTTTCAGCTTCCTAAAATGGTAGATAAATACCGCTGAATTTTGCAAATTTTGACAGCTTTCTGATTACCTTTATTTTGCAAAAGAATATTATATGACATGATGAACAAAAAACTAATCACATTTCTGTCTTTCTGTTTTCTTTTCCTCTTCATCCTGTAATCTCCCATGGTTGGAACAATGCATATCTGAATGGTTTTTGTGGTGGTATTTCAATTTATGATTACATATAACACCAGGTAAGGGTGGTTTTTTATATATATTTTCCCTTGCTGTGTGTTCCCATTTCAGACTAATATGGAAGTACTTGTGAGCATAAAGTATCTGATCCATGCTATTTATTTCCTTTAAAGGAAAAATTCTGTTCTTTGTGTCTACATGTATAGTAAAACAGATGATTGTTTTTAATGAATGGCTTATGAACTTGCTTTAAATTATTTATATTACTATCCACAATTAGTTTTAAAAAAAAGGAAAATACACAGCATGCACCAAGGTGATTAAAGAAACAAGTAGTGGAAAAAAATATGTATTTTGTACTTAATAATGCTCATAAACCGAAACATGGAGAGAACATATTTAATTTGAAAAATCCTTAATCCAGTGGTCATGCTTTCTTTTCATAAGCAATGATGTAAAATGATAGCTTATTTATGTAAACAGGAGAATTACTATGGACCTCAATGGGATAGAATGGAGCTTTTATGCTTGGCTCTAGGAAAAAGGTGGTACATGGTCAAGTTCCTTTCTTGCTCCTAGGAGGAAGTACTGTATGGGCCTTTTCACAGAATGCAGATTATTTCCTTCCTTCTCAGACTGACGCAGATCTGCTGACCTGCACATTATGGGATGAAGCCGTTAGTCCATGGTTGTCAGTCATTTAGCCTTGTCGGCCATTTCTGCAGCAACTCAGGCTAGTGGGCCACTACCTCCTGTTCTTCCAAGCCCCCCACCTCCAGCTCTAGTCCCCCACCTCCTTCTTTACTTACCACTGCTCCTCCAAGTCCCCCACTGGGCCATTCTACTCACCCCTGCTCCCCCAAGCTCCCACCTCTGCTCCTCTCATCCCCTGCACTCCCAAGCCCCCCCCCCCCCCCCAGGGTTGCTCTGCTAACCCCCAAGGCACCTTGCAGATCCATGCTGGAGGCTGGTTTCATGGCACAGCAGCCACGTATTGCTGCCAGCCCAACTTTTCCTGGTGCTGGGGGTGCGGCAAGAACACCGTGCGGAGCATGTCTTCTGGTCAGCCTCAGGGCTGGCCAAGCTCCCCATCCTGCCAGTGCCAGCTGGGCCTGCTTCTTAAGTGCAGGCTGCAGCAGTGTGGACTGTGGGCTGCAAATGGCCCATGGGTGCACATTTGACACCTCCATATTAGTCCATCCTTCCCTGTTCCTCTCTTCTGTCCTTTACGCACCGGGTGCACAGTCCTCTCTCTCCTCGTGCGCCTGTGCGGCAAGGTAGGAAACTCTTGGGAGGGAAGGACACTTACTCCTGTCCTGCTGTTTTGCACATCTAAATTTGTTTGGGTTGCATTCTGGCCCAGTTCCGATAAAGTTGATGCATAGGAGACAACTTGCAAAAAAAAAATATCACAAACAGATTGATTCCAAAAAAAGAGTTCAAGATGCAAGAAAATTTTAACATACCAGCCAATGTTTAAAATTAAAATTAGGAAAAGGAAACAAAAATAAAACCCCTCTCATTTTTAAATTGAATTGAATGTTTTGTCACTACTTCTGAAACAATCAGAGATTTACGCTTGTCTTTCCAGGTCACTCATTTGGTTCAGGGGTCCCCTGTAAATTCCTTTCTGGGTGCATGTCATATTAATACTCTCAGCATTATAGTATTATTATGATGGGAGGTCTGACTCCACCTCTGATTTAACTATAGGATCAATTGACATTCTTATTAGATAAGTGATGCCTTGGGTCTTCTGTTCTTTGAGTCCACAAAGCCAGCAGTCAAGCCCAAAATGATGGATCTTTAGCTAGACTCTTCTGCCCAGACAGTTCAGGCTTAGTGTTTATGGTCTAAGAGGTCAGCTTCTCAGTTCCAGCTCCATTTTCCCCTGAGATAAATCAAGCTGCAGCTGGTAAGTTGGGCATTCTATCAGAAGAGAGGATCTTTTCAACTGGATGAAAGCTGAGGAGGAGCTCCTACATCAGCTTCTCTTTTTGCCTTCCTTCTGCTCAAGGTATGTGCAGAGGAGAGTAGGGCTGAGCTCTGCTATCTCATGACAGTTTTCAGGTGGCAGATGGTTCTCTTAGAAACATAACCAGCTGGTAGGAGTTAAGGCAGCTGGTAGGCTCCCCTAATTTAGGTAAAGGAATACAGCCTCTTGAGAATCAGGGAGCTGTAAATTGGATGAGGGTCTTTCTTCCATCCTATTGTGAAGCAAGAATGGTGCTAGCATGTTGGTTTTTGTTTTCAATGATCATCAATAAGAGTGATGAATGTCTAAGTCATCTTTGTTTTCATTATCCACCAATGAAATAACTTATGAAATCGAATGTTTGAGATTTTTTGTTGATGTTATAGTCATAATGACTACATCCCTCAGTAAAAAAACAACAAGCAATTGTGTGGCACTTTAAGACTAACAGATTTATTTTTTGCATGAGCTTTCGTGGGAGAAGATCCCACTTCCTCAGATGCTTCGAAGATGGGTGAACTTACAGAAAGGAATGAAACTAAATGCAAGGGGGTGTAAAACATAGGATCAGGTCATAAAGTAACAGCAAATCAGAGCAGTTTACAGGCTTAACGAATGGGAAGCCTGAAGTCAAATTATCCCTCAGGAAGGCAGTGTTGTAAATTCATACAGCTCTGGATAGTTAACTGCCGAGGTCAGTTGCAAATTGAAAAGGATCAAACATACTGAACAATGTTTTGTTGTTGTTCTTTTATTTGCATGGTTGAATATTGTTTTTGAGTAGCTTTTGGTTTTGTGGGTTGCTACATCATCCATTGGCTGAATGAGGAATGCTCAGTGTTTGGAGTTATATTGGAAAATGAGATGGAAGAAGGTGTTAATGACTAATATAGCTTCTCAGATGTCTCCTGCAGTAATTCTGATTACCAAGGATTACTCAGAACGGTTCAGCAGGAAAACTCGTCTTAGACTTAGTTATATAAATATTTCCTAGTCTAGAGATCAGTCATTTCAGCTTTCCCTCTCAGTGAAGCATTCTAAGGGCATGACCCGGCAGCACAGCCATCGGTGAAAGGTTGGTCATTGACTGCAATGGGTGCAAGATCAGACCTATGATAAAGTTTTCAGGGAGAACCTGGGGATGTGGGGCACTGAAAAGTTTGTTTGATCCACAGGGAAAGGAAACATGTAGTTTAGTAAGTAAAAGAGAACTCTATGGAATTGCATTAGCAGGTAAGAAACTTGTCTTTAAGCATCATACATTGTGACTAGAAAGTGTCCATTTGTGGAACACTTTCAAGCATTAATTTGAAATTCTGAGTTGCTTCCATGCATTATGTACGCCTCTTGATTTAAAAACGTATTTCAAATGAATTTAAATTCCAAGAAATAAATTATTCCCTTTTCCTTGATGACAAATGTAGGCTGGATAAATCCTGTAACTTCATTTGATTTGTATGGGTCAGATTCCTTTCTAGCGCCACATTTAAAGTTGGTGGCATTCACACTAGGGATGAATTGGGCCAACTTGTTTAAGCACAGCCAGCAAGCATATGCTGTTCTCTTTGAGGTGAGAGAAATGAGACAACTCAGATAAATCTTCCTCAGAGGAAAGGCTCCCTTTTTAACTTTAACTGCCAGTCAGTTTCGCTTGTGTTAGCAAACAAGGGGGAAAAAAAACCCCTTCTGCAACAGCATAGGATTTGGATGCATAAAACTTAATAGTTATAGGTGGCGTATGTGATTTCTAAATGGTTGCAGCAGAGGGAGGGTCCACGAAGTGATCAGATAGGCTTGACAGTCAATGTTGACTAGTCCTAGCACAGCCGTGCAAGAGAGAAGACTGTAGCTCTGGGTGCTGGGAAGAGCCACTGAGGTTGTAGACCAGGACCGCTGCTTAAGAACAGGTGTGTAGACCACATGGTGAAGTGTGCTCTGTAGAGGGATGTAACAGATTCCTCCTTGCACCTGCACAGCTGGAGCATGCACCATCCATTCTTTGGGGTGGTGCATCCAGGGATTAATCTTGCATCTGTTTTAATTGGTGGGCAATTGGCATAGCTTCAGCTGACTTCACTGGTGTATAATTTTGGATTAATGCCCATTCTGGCCCATAATGAATTATTTCTTTAAACCAGTAATCTGGCCATTGCTATTAAAGGGAGACTGTATTTCAGAATTACTAACTGCATTTGAAAAGAGGCAATCAAGTGTGGAATATACTTCTAATTTGTAAAGATAAAATGCTTACTGTGGACAGATTGTGGGGAAATTTCATTGTTGTGATTACCGCAGGGTGTCCTAAGCCAAGATAGGGACTGATCTTCCCTTGTTGTGGCACACATGGCACTGCTGTTCACTCTGATGGGAGGTACTGACTGCATCCTGGCAAGGGAGTGTAGTAGACACCAGGAATTTAAACAGAGAGCCACATGCCCTTCATTATGGCAGCAGTAAGGGGCAAGAGGGTTCAGTGCCATGAAAGTAGGCAGGGCTAATGAGTATGACCAGAACTGGTGGTTACATCAGCTGGAGTTCAGGGAGTAGTAGCTAAGTGGATAGAAAGAAGAGGGGTTCAGGTCAACGTGGCCTACCTAGGGCTACTCCGTAAGGAGGAGTTCCAAAGAACTAGCTACGTTAGTCTAGTCCACAGAACAAACAACAAGCTTGGTGGGAATTTTAGAGACTAACAAATTTATTTATTTCATGAGCTTTCTTTGGAGAAAAATCCTGCCTTGTCAGATGCTTGAAGATGGGGAAGCTTACGGAGTGGGTGGAAAATAAATGCAGGGAAGTATAAGCCATGGGATCAGGTCAGACAAATCATTGATTTGGTGTTACAGTCTGACCTAAACCTATGACTTACACTTCCTTGCATTTATTTTCCACCCATTCTGTAAGTTCTACATCTTCATGTCTGACGAAATGGGATTTTTCACCCAAGAAAGCTCATGCAATAAATAAATTCGTTAGTCTCTAAAATTGCCACCAGGCTCCTTGTTTGTTCTGTAAGAAGAGACGTCCTCACTCATGTCTCACTCCACACCACATCATATAGGCCAATGTGCAGTAAAGAAAGCTCTGACATTTCATCATCTCTTTGCTGAGCTTGGGGCCTCATGGCTGAGTGGTTAGGAGCACGGTGTGGACCAGCCCCTGTAGCCCTGCGAATAACAACATTGTGGAAGGAAACACTTCTTTGGAGGAAGAGTAAGACACAGGATTTTCCATTTGAAATACCTGATCAGATCACTTTATGGTTTAAGTTATCTGAGCCTGGGCAGCTGTTGCAGAGTGAGGACAGTGAACCCAATAGGGTTAGGTTTATTCGTGCATGGGAAGGAAAGAGAAATTATTAGAATCACTCAAATGGTCCCATACTATTTGATGTATAACCTAGGCTCTGTTTTGGCTGCCCTATACCAGCATGCAGCAAGGGAGGGGTGAGTATAGGGATGCAATTACATCCTGATGTATCCATAATTCTTTATCCCCTGTCTCCTCTGCTATGCCCACCAGCTGCTTCTGCATCATTGTGGCTTTTTCCAGGGCTTCCATCCAAGCAGTCACCAAACCAATCTCTGTTTAGCCTGTGAGATGGGATGAGATCACATCCCAAGGTGGTCTGCCTGCCAGTATGTTGTTTTTCAAGGTATTGTGACCTTGTCAGAATAATGGAAAATCAAGTACTGTACGGGTTAGAATTAGATATAATATTGATTTCTTTGTATTAGGCAGGCAGTAAAGCAGGACAGTAGATTTTGTAATCTCTTTTAGATGAATAAATCTAAGTTTAAAGGTCAGCCTTTTGTCATGGCATTTCTTATCATTAATGTAATTAAGATGTTGCCTCTTCGCTCCAGAACTGCCACTCTTTTCCTGAAAGAGTTTTGGTTTTAAACATCCATAGTCTGGACTGGTAGGTCAAAGACACTAGCTTAATACTAGCAGTAGTGGTGTTAGAAATTTCACTAATATTTGGCTATATCAGAATAATATTTAATTATTTAAAAATAAAATTCTCCTTTTTCACAATTATCTGTCCTTTCCTTCCTCATTACCATGCTGTCTGTGTGCCTCTTAGAAGTTAATACCAGTTAATTTCCAGAACATTTAGAAGCCATGAAATATCTAAACATTTCATCCTGTTCCTTTACTTTTTACTCTCTTTTTGGATTGAGGAGAAACTTGTTGTGGTTCCCTTGGGATGATTACATATTTCCAGTATTCTTCTTTAGTCTAATTTCAGGTTTCCAAACTGATGAGGCATTTAGCAGAAGCACAATATAAATTAAAAATTATGCACTTCTATTTAAAAAATATTTAATGTTTTCTTTTCTCCTCTGTTCCTTTAAAAAGCAATTAAACAATGGTCACAGCTGTGGCTATCAAACTCACAAGTGATACACAAAATGTACTCAACCAGTGTAGTAGGATCTGAAAGGAACTTCTACTAGCCTGCCTGTGTGTCAGATGCCAGCCTGGCTACCAAAGTGCTATAGATCAAATATATTTCAGTGCTTTTGGCAAAAGATTTTTTCTTTTCACTAAGTCTCAGGATTCATCTGTTTATTATTATAAAACAGCGACATGTAGAAATGAGGTGACCCTTTGTAGTAATTTATGAAGTCTGCACTCAGGAATGGCCACTGGTGACAGGGTCAGTTCACAGAGGTACTACATTTGCTATATGTGCCCAGTGTGCCCAATAGGAAACCTCCAGCAACCACTACTCGCTGTAGCTATCTTTCTTTCCTAACAAAATGTATTTTCATAAATTTCATAGACAAAGAAAAAATACACATGTTTCTTCTCATTCTAAATTCCAGAACCTTCTGCTGTTGGCAGTTCTTAGTACATTTTTTCCCTGAAGAATTATTGACATACTAAATAGAGCTCTGTATTTTAAAAGCTAAAATCTCTTGGGGTGAGGGTGGTGGCTTAGTGTAAAGATCAGTTAACTAGAAAGTAGCACACAGTTGAGCTCACTTGAGGAAGGCTGCTGAGAGGGCCCAGGTGCCTACATGACTCAGGGTGTATTTAGGCTACAGCAGCTGTCCAGCCCAGCTGCAGCTAGCCTCCTGTAGCACCATAATGTTCATGTTTCCTACGTCAATGAGTAGTTAATATTCCTCTCCATGAGAGAACAGATCAATGGAAAAATTCTCACATTGACTTGCTGTGTCTACACCATGCATTAGGTCAATTTAACTAGATTTCACAAAGTGTGAAATTTTTCACAGCTTTGGGTGATCGAGGAATGACCTGGTTTTTAAGCATAGGCAGGCCTAATTCCTAATTTAAAGTTGTTACATATGGCCAGTTAAAGGCATTTCTGATAAAATAAATACTTGAAGGAATTCAGCACTAAAGGGGAAAAAACACAACCTGGATTGCACTTTTAACTTATCCTGGGGCAAAAGAGGAAAAAGCCCTTTCCCTGGAGAGCCTGTGTTTAAGCCCCCCCTTGGATCATATTAAGGAGGACTGTCATTTTTGGCCTAAAGCTTCTCACAGGAAGATGGAAATTGTAAGACCATCTCAGATCCAGGGTCCATCTAGCCCAGTGTCCTTTGTGACAGTGGCTAGCAACAGATGGTGCAGAGGGAGGTGTAGGAACCTTGCTGTAGCAGATGTGTGGTAATGTGTGTCTGAAATTAGGTCTCGTAGTGATTCATAATGGAGATTGGCTTAAGCCCAGAAGCAAGAGGTTTAAGTTGTTTTATTATAATTATGATTTATGCCCTGGGACCTCAAATCATGAGCCTTTTGAAGTGTGCAAGTGTGACACAGAATAGTTCACTTAAAATAATTGCATCTAAGAGGAACCCTTAGCTCGTTGCCCAATAGCCGTAGGTTGCAATAGAAGTCAAGTGTTGATATAACATAGCTATATGAATTACTTAAAGGCACCTCATGAAAATAAAGCGAACTAATCAGACCTTCTCAAGTATTTAAACACTACCTTTGATTTAATGTTAAGATATCAGAAATGTGGTGAAGAATGCCTTACCCATCTGAACAAATATTTTTATTAAAAATCTGCATATCCGGCATAGTAAACAAAGCTAAAACAATTGAGCTTTTGTAAGGCTCATGTGGAATGAAGTTGCAAAATATTTTTGCTAGTACTAAAATGCCACACAGTAGTGCATAGCACAGTGCTGGTTGCTTACAGGATAACCTGAGATCACCAGTAGTGTTGGTGCAAGAAAAAAGGAAGCGAACAAAACAAGAGATGTTTGTTTCCTTTTCTTTTAGAAAGGTAAGAGAGAGGAAACACAGAGGCTGGATCTGAAGAAACTCAGTTGACTTCAGTGGGCTTTTTATCAGGTCCATAATCCACTGAAAACAAATTCTATTTCCAGTTGTCAGAGAGGACATTCCAAACATTGGCTAACTAAATAAATGAAAAACTGTTTTAAAGAGAGACTCTTGCCATTTGCCCCTTTTCTCCATGGCTGCTGGTTTGGCTTTGACAGAAGAGACAAAATTATTTCCTTACTATAATTAAGTTTTGACTCTACTGCACGAGCTATTTCCTCTTTAAAAAAGAGACGTATACATGCTTAGCCAGTCAAGTGGTCTGATTAACTGAACGTTCTTGAATGCTTTGTAATCTTTCTAAAAGCCCCATCATTATGATGTAATGAGGCCAGTGTCATCGGTCACTGAATTATTATTATTATTATTAGAATAGCTAGGCAGTGTGATAAACTGTAAACATGTTACAGACTTGCCATACTGGCAAGTATTTGAGGTTGAGATCAGACACCTGCCTATTACAGATGGTTTAGGAAAAATACATCTTGCTGGAATCAGAGAGCAGGGGCTGGGCTTACTACTGGCCATTTGCTCTGTATATCAAGCGCTTCAGGAATCTACATACTCCTTGTATACACTACCCTAAGCACTGCTTGTGGAATTTACATAGTGGGATTTACATGTTTGTAAACATAATTTATGTATAATTGAGGAAGGTTTAAGGGAATATAAGGTCCCTAGCTGTGGATCCTGCAAGGATTTCCACACTTAAGTAGCTTTACCCTCGTGAGAAGCCTCAGTGATCTCAGGAGAATTTACTCAGACATGTAAAATTGCACATCAGTATTTGTGGGTTTGGGCCCAAGTTAGTTTGTCAGTTGTAGATTATTTTGAAATGAGGCAATGAAGGATTTATATCGCTCTCTGATACTCCTAAAATCTTAGCAGTGTCTCCAACCATAACCACCAACTTTCTGGCAGAGGAGTACTGAATAGCCTTTTCTTCACCTCTCTCTAGTGGTACTCCTCCACTTTCTCAGTGCTGAGTGATGCATAAGCCTGCCTCTGCTAGTGGTTAAAGGGAGCGAGAGATAAGGATGAAGCCAGATCAGAAATGCTCCAGTGACCTGATAGGTAGGATGTGGTTTTAACCTTCACTGAAAAAAGAAATGCTTATGGGAATATTTCTATTAGGGAACTTTTCAAGGAGTAGCAGTTGTTCTGGCACAGATGCAGCCCAACTTATTTAGGCCACAGTTTTGTGCAGTAACTATATCCTTAGGTCACTGAGGGAAGTAACACCATTGAAGAGTTAAACAAGCCTAGTCCTAGACATGTTTATTCCTTCATTATTATTTTAATGATGAATATTAAATTGTTAGTACTGAAATAAAATAATGGTTTATGAGGCTAAGCAATGAATATCATTCAAAATGTGTTAAGATTGAATTTGAAAAGCTTGCCTGGTTATCCCATTATTTAGCCATGTGATTAGGGTTATGAATAGTCAGAACCTTCATGGCCTTCAGCGTGCTTATAGTCAACCAGCAGTTAAGAGAATTATATCCATTTCTGTTAGCAGTATCTCTTCAGTGGGCGTGTTACAGATCCATTTACATCACAGTGACATGAAATTTGTAGACTCTATACAAAGTGTTTCACTGTTTTCATTTGTACCATTAATAGGAACGTCTAAGAGCAGGCGTGGCCAAACTGCAGCTTGAGAGCCGCATGGGGCTCTTCCATGAAAAAGTGTGGCTCACAGAAGAATGTAAGCAAATCAATATAATCGGTAAAAGTATATGGCTATATGCCTCAGTGCGGCTCTTGAAGGTCTAATAACCAACTTGTGTGGCTCTTGAGTTCCATAAGTTTGGCCACACCTGGTCTAGAGCAACTGTCACATCTCGATTACCTCAGGTCAAAATCAAAGTGAAAACAGAAGAGGACCCATCGGACACCTCACACAGATGCCACCGGAGTATGTCTGCTTAGTGCTTAGCTAAGAGATGCTGCCTGCATCTTTGTGGGAGGCCTAAAATGGCATCTGTCCATCATTTCAACTGCAGATCCTGATCCTTGGATCTGGTCCAAGCCTTCACTTTCCTAACTTGTGCTGGCTGCTCCTCTTGCTAGTTGTGTCTAAGTAGGGTGGGGGAGCATGGCATAGAGAGTAAGTTCTCCTTTGCAGTTCTTTGATTTTGCTGTAGTTTTGTGAAGGGACTGTCCTGTACTGGAACTGAGCAACCTGAAAACTGCATTCTTTTATGCTACTTTCAAATGGGCTAAAAATGCAGCAGGGGGTTGGTGTAAATAAAGGCATCTTGGCTATGTGCTTTCTCATCTGGCCATACCCCTAGTTCTCTGCTGCAGCGAGAGTAGCTGCTTTGTCAAGTCATTGTAAATGACGGCTGTCCTCTCCTTGGGCTGGTTCCACTGGCTTTAGGTCAGTTATATCAGAAGTATGATAAAAATCACAATGCGATCCATCATGATTTCTGTTATTTCAAAACAAACAAAGAGTCTGATGGCTCTTATAAAAAGACTAATAAACTTTTTTATTGCATGAGCTTTTGTGATGATGGGATTTTCTCCCCCGAAAGCTCATGAGATAGATAAATTTATCTGTCTTTATAAGTGCCACAGGACTCCTTGTTTGTTTTGCTCAGCTACAAGACTAACACAGCTACTCTACTGGTTCAGTGTAGCTTTGATACTGGTTAAGGCTCATTCATCTGCTCACCCATCAAAGTGATTTATGCCACATGCAAGAAATGCTTATATGCTGGAGAAGCAGGACAGCCTCTGTGCAAAAGAATAAATGAGGACAAATCTGACATGAGAAATCACAACACTGTAAAACCAGAAGGTCAGCATTTCAATCTTTGTGATCACTCCATTGATGATTTGCTAATTGCTGTGCTCAGGCAGATAATACTAAATCAAGGCTTCAGAGAGAAGCTACTGATACTGAATTTATTTGCAAATTCTGTTGCTTTGCTTGGGACTTAATAGGGACATTGGATTTTTCTCTCATTACAACAGATGATTTGACCTCATCTCCCTCCATATGCTGTTCTCCAATGTTTGAATCTTTACAACTGTTTTGATTTCCTGTTCCAGTGTGATCTGTTCCCATGACTTACACTTCTCCTCCATTTATTTCCCCCCATTCTGTAAGTTCCCCCATCTTCAAAGCATGTGACAAAGCGGGATTTTCTCCCACAAAAGCTCATGCAATAAATATATTTGTTAGTCTTTAGGTGCCACAGGACTCCTTGTTTGTTTGTTTAAAAAAAGCACATTTTGACTTTAATGTACATGCCTTTAAGATGTTTTCTAGGTATTATCTCTGTTCCAGAAAAATTGTTGCCAGTGTTTTTGTGTTTATTTTTGTAAACTCGGCACTCTTATATTTACAAAATTATTGCCCCTGGGATAGATTTGCATTCATCTGTACCTGCTGTAACAAAGCTCTTTCACTTACAGTCATGTGTTAAAGCAGGTAAATTTCCCCAGTTCATAAAGATGTTTCCATATTAAGTATTTTGAGTGCAAAGAAATTTTTTTTTTCATTTAGTCATAAATGGTCAGATACTCAGTTGGGGTACTTTGGCTTACCTCCACTGAAGTTACTCAAGTTATGGTGACTTATGCTAGCTGAGGGTCTGGCCTCAAAATCCCTAAAATGCTGACAGGCCTGATTCTCATGCTGGTTTTATGCCATTGTAAATTTCTTGTAGTCACAGTGGAGTTGCACTAGCATAACAAAGTGATGAATCAGGTCCCAGAGTAATTATAGAAAGAGCAATTTATGGCATTAAGTAATAGAGCCAGTGAGATTTATGTAATGTGTCCTTTGCTGTGGAAATCGATCAGTGCTGCTATTTACTGCAAGTTTATTTTTAAAAGAATTTATTAATCTTTCAAAGCATTTTTAGAAGTGCTTACAGTTTTGGTTATAAATTCAGATGTGCATCTATCTTTCCTTACCCTAAGTGTTGGGACTCCATAATCTCAGAGTAGAAATGTAGATATGGACAGGAGGATTATGAGGAAGTCATTGGAGCTCTGACAGTTTACACCACCTATAACCGTAATCCCATCTAGCCCTTGGAGTTAGGATTTAGTGGAATTTTTTTCTGTCATGCAGCCAGATTTGGTTATTTCTGTCATGGAGAAATAGAAAATTACAGAGAACATCAGTGAAATTTGTATTTAATTTCATCTCTGCATTGGAGGGAGTCTTTAAACAAGAAATACAGTATAAAAGCACATGATTATAAATTCTCAGTCCTGTTTCTGATGCAGACTGTCTTAGTGTTTATGTTTGGACAAGTTCCAAAGGGGCAGCCATGTTAGTTTAGTTCAGCAAAAGAAGCTTGTGGCACTTAAAGACTAACAGATTTAGTTATTGTATGAGTTTGCATGGGAGAAAATGCCACTTTGTTAGACGCTTTGAAGAGGGGGAACTTACCAAATGGGATGAAAATAAATGCAGGGTAGCGTAAAACATGGGATCAGGTCATACTGCAACAGCAAATCAGAGCATTTGTAAGGATTCAAAGTCTAGGAAACAGCACACAGAGGGAGGATGAAGTCAAATTACCTGTCATAATGTGAAAAGAATCCATAGCTATGATTAAGTCCTGCTTTCACATGATCTAATTTGCATATCAGCTGCCATCCAACTGATATGCAAATTAGATCATGTGAAAGCAGGACTTAATCGTAGCTATGGATTCTTTTCACATTATAACAGGTAATTTGACTTCACCCTCCCTCTGTGTGCTGTTTCCTAGACTTTGAATCCTTACAAATGCTCTGATTTGCTGTTGCAGTATGACCTGATCCCATGTCTTACGCTACCCTGCATTTATTTTCATCCCATTCTGTAAATTCCCCCTCTTCAAAGTGTCTGAAGTGGGATTTTTCTCCCATGAAAGCTCGTGCGATAAATAAATCGGTTAGTCTTTAAGTGCCACAAGACTCCTTGCTATGTTTGGTCAGTGTGGCATGGGAATTTAGATTTGAGACTTCCATTCATTGTAATGAGTGAAAACCCCTGTATTTTTTAAATCACTTCTCTTAGAGGAGAGGTAAATAAGGAGATAAATATTGTTATGCCTCAGTTTAACTAAAGACATTTGAAATGTGGAGTCTCATTGTGAGGAAGCAGAATGTGCTGTTTTTAAATTTTCTTTCTAAAGCATTCAACAGAGGAAGGACAGGAAAGATAGGAGACTTAAGATCAGGGGTGGCCAGACTTATCGAATTCAAGAGCAATACAGGTTGATTATTAAACCTTCAAGAGCCGCACTGAGGCATATAGCCATATACTTTTACCTACTAAATTGTTTTGCTGATGTTCTTCTGCGAACCAAACTTTTTCGTTCAAGATCCACATGCGGCTCCCAAGCCACAGTTTGGCCACGCCTGCTTGAGAGGGAGGTTGAAAGAAAAGTAAACCCTGTAACTAAATTACAACTTCTGGTACCTTTTAGTGCAGCCTCTGGAAATATATTTACCTATGACTCTGCTGCCTAGGCTAGTATCCAGCCTGAGCCCAAACTGCTATACAGCTATTCTTAACAGAAGTCAGAGTCTGTAGAGCTGGACTCTATGGACTTTGTTGCAGTGGCAGGTGTGGTGGCTTTTCTTTGTTTCTGGCCGTGGAGACATACCTGGAGTGCTCTCTGGCTCTCATCCCTGCATTTACACTCCAATACATTTGCTAGATCTCAGTGAAAGGTTAGGGAACAGTTATAATGATTAGGAGATAGGCCTGTCTGTCTGTGATAACAGGCATGTAAAATGCTTCTCAGGACTGGGGTGGGAGAGCAAATTACTCAGCAGATTTCCAAGCTGGGTAAGTTTCAGACAGACTTTCAGAGAGGCTGTTGAATGACAAATAAGGGACCCTTGAATATGTTTTCTGCACCAAAAGAGAGACCAGAAGATATAAAATGCCAGAACCTGAAATGCCTAAGTGCTGCTTCTTTCTTGTGATACATTTGTGGATATTTAGGGGAAAACTGGGCTCTGAAATTATGAGTAAAGTTGACCACTATGAAATGAACTGTTACATACCAAATCAAGATTAATAGATTTTTTTAGTCTTCTGCTTCACCATGTGGTGAAATCTATTTTTCCATCTGTTGGTTTCTAACAATGCCAGCACATAGCCCTTAGAGCAGCTTTTTCAACATGTTTATAAATACTTAGTGACTTTCATAGAAGCAAATTTGATTTTGTATTGATTTTCTTTCAGACACACACAAATACTGTGAGTTGTTCCCCTCCTCCCCCTTCCAGCTGCAAGTAACCAACAGCCAGAGAAAGAGGGGTATTTTCCAGATGACATAGAATTCTGTATGTTGCCCATGCTATCCACTTTTTGTTGGTTGATATGAATAATTATTAGTCTACAAAAGTGTATATAGTGTCAGGGGCCCACTGAGGTAGACAATATTCCCAAAAAGTTTACAAGGTATATAGCTGGTGGACAAATGGAGGGATTAGAAACCAAAGCACAAAGAGATGAAAGCATACAAAGCTGAGACTAGAACCCATTGGAGCATTGGAATTATAGGGAGCAAAAAAGTAGGAATGGTGTTTTATAGTGAGGCCCTGTGCTTTTACTTTATTAAGACTTCATTTTCTGTAACATCAATCAACTGTTTTGTACTGAGAGGCACACATGAAATTTGATTTTAAAATTGTTTGTTACTTAAAAAATTAGTTATTTATCTGCAACATTTTTCAGGGACGGAAGCCCTAAAAGTCTCAGCTTTGTCATGTTCTTGATACTATTTCAGCAGAAATGGGAATCATTTATTAGCTTAATCTTGTCCACTGAAGTTTGAATTCAGAAAATCCTCTGCATTTTTTTTTTTTTGAGTTTGCAAAGCATAGAATCATGCCTCCTCTTTGTATAAGTAACAGTGAATTGGTACTTGGACAAAAATAGCCCTGGGAGTGAATTGATAGAGTTTGATAAATGTGACTTAGACCTTCCTCTTGAAAGGAAAACACTACAGTGGGGCTATGGCCATTCAAAATGATGTATTATTAGATCAAAGACTTTGAGTAATGTCTGATTTAATAGCTAATAGTAAAGGATTGTTTGTGGGTATGACTGGTTCTGAATGCTTGTAAGTACTAAATATCACCCTGCAGACATGTTTTTGTTAGACCAAGCTAATAGACTGGGAAACAAAGAGATACAGGGCCCAACTCTCATTTACAGTAGAGCCCTATTACTCTTCTCAGGCAGTGTGCAGGTGAAGGGACCTTACAGTCAGTGTAAATGTAATTTATGCTCACTTTAAGGCTTCTGTTCCCTGCTAGAACAGTGTAAAGGGGTGTTAGTATAATGCGAATCTAACCCATATGGTTTTTTTCTGATCTCTGGACAGTTTTGTATTGACTTCAGTGCAGTTGCCCCTGATTTACTGCAAAAGGAGGTCAGAGACTGTCCCTGTTTTGAGGAATGGGATTATGGAAAAATCTGAGCCACTTACTTTTGTGTCTGTTCTGCAGGGAATAAGAGGATGGTCTAGAAGATTATCCAGATTTGTTTTGGAATAACCTTTTCAAAAGTGCCTAGGTGATTTAGACCCCTAAATGCCACTGAAAGTACAAGTGATTTAGGCTGTCAGGCCACTTCAGAGCTGTTGAAAACTTTACCCATTAACTCCAGCCTTCCAGAGTTTCTGATTCTGGGTTGGGGTGGTCAAAATAGCCTCTGGATTTTGTCTTAACCTTGACTTCTACAAAGCTGATCACAGTTCTGATTCTTTCCTGCCATGTTAAGTTCCAGAGGGGTAGCTGTGTTAGGCTATTTGAGTAAAACAAAAAAGGAGTTCTGTGGCACTTTTAAAGACTCTCTTTTGCACAGGAACAGTTCCAGAGGAATAGTCTGCTAGCCTATCTCAATAAAGTAAGCAAATTGTTTTGATGTAACAGAATTTCCTCTCCAGATCACATTACTCTAAAAAGCTTCAAGGATTTGGTATGTGTAAAAGGATAAATAAGTTGTTATATATTTCCTGTAATGCAAAATGCACAATTCAGGTATGTGTAAAAGGGAGCATGTTGCAATATAAGCACCAGAGATAATGTCATAAAGCAGGGCTTTCTTCAACACTAAAATCCTGTATAGAATTGTCAATCAATGAAACATAGATTTTCAGGTTTCTGAAAAAAGTGTTTTTTATTGCACTGATGTCAGTGCCATTCAGCTGCTGTAGTTTTAGGGCCAGATTTTGCCACCTTTACCTGTGCTAAATAGCACTTCACTCAGCTATTAGTCCCCCTGAAATAAATTTCAACATACAGAGAATTATGTTATAAGAAAGTGCTCTTGGATGGGTTTCCTTGTATTAATTACATTTCTGTGGGTACACTTGCTGAGTAACATGCTGCTCAGTGGCTGAATCTGGCGGTTTGTGTTTCTTTATATGTAAATCTTTACCTATCTTATTCAAATCTTTATCTGTCTGATCCAAAATGCACCACAGTCAGTGATAGCCTTTCCACTGAGTTCATTGCGCTGTGGCTCAATCCATGTATTAAGATGGCCTGTATAAGAAATCAGCTTTCTGCAATCCCATGTTTTTAAGAGACAGCCAAAAAAGTGTTTTCTGATAGGAAGCCCTAAACGTCCATGTTTGTCTGCATCCATTAGAATGCTTTGGTTTGCTTTCCTTTTGACATCAGCCTTGTGGAAGCCCTTTTGTGGGGGCAGGTGAGCATGGGGAAGGGAAATGAGGGGAACAAACTGGTCTCTTCTAGATTCACCACCATGGTCAAACAGCTTCCCTCTCTGCACTTTTCAAGGCTGGTAGGAGTTGATGGGCTTGTACAGCAGAGACAAAAAAGCAGCTGCCTCTTGCCCCATACATAGAGCCCTGTAAATCCGCGGATGTCCACAGATATCCACGTTATATCCATGTCCACGGATAGAACACGGATATCTGAGGACCATTTCTTGCAGATCGGATACGGATCCACATATTTTTATCTGCACAGAGCTAGAGCCCTGCAAATATGCGGATATCCGCATTATAGCTGCATCCGTGGATACAACACGGATATCCATGGACCATTTCTTGTGGATGGAGGTTGGATACGGATCCACTTATTTGTATCCGTGCAGGGCTCTACCCATGTGATTAGATTTCACAGGATTAGTGGAGTGGTGCTCCAGCTTCCTCCATTGGGAAGGAATATATACCAACATAGGATATTCCACCCAAGAATTTGTTCTGTAGGGCAGAGTGTGGCCCAGATGAACTGGAATTCTGTAACATCTTGATGAGAAAATAGTTTGTTGAACAAGCCCTTTTAGTCAGTTCTTTAAGTGACTTCTTCACACAGTTAAGGAATAAAAGTGAGACTGAGAAGTCACACCTTAAACCTACTGACATGTCAGGTTGTTGGGACTTCTTTTTTTCTATACGTAGCATTGTTCCCGGTTTTGTATATAGTCACATTTCTCCCTTCTGCTGTTGTATATTTTTGTAACATATGAAAACAAGGGTTATATTGGTTGTTTACAGAATGCCATGCGGTACAAGTGATTTGATGTGTATGATGAGAGATCTTATGAATTACTAATTGGTTGTCTAAAGCAGTTCAAAACACATTTCTACGCCAAGGGAGAATTAGGTAATACCTGCTAGGAACCATTAAAGCACAGTATAGTTCTGATTTGCCTTGTAAATCTATGTTAGCTTGGCTGTGCCTTTAATCTGCCAATCATCACATTGTGTTTTCTTCTGGAACTGTTTACTCACCCAGCATGATATTTTTCTTGCAATGGGAAGTCCAAGTCTCCTCTCTACTTCTCTTTTTCATCACCTATAATAAAACTACATTGTCCTTTTCTCTCCATCTTTCTCTTTTCACAGTCTTTCTTGCACTTTCACACTCATAGTAAATAAAGCATTAAAATTGCAATAGAATCCAAATGTAGAAGTCTGCGAGTCTGAGACTGAGGTTAGTTTTAGGGAAACTCGTATCTCTGATCACGCTCCACCGCTGATATTATAGCAGGATTTCTATTTTAAACACCGTCTTTGAGATACTGAAGCTTTCCATTTGTGAGCTCAGTCCCTTAAGAAGAGTTTGTTGGTTTGTTCATGAAACTTCATATTAATTTAAATTATAATTTCATTGATATTTTTATTTAGCATGTTCTAGCCTTGTTTGTATGAACCTATAGAAATGTTGAGTGGAAAAGCCCATGTAGGTCACACCTAATCCATTTCGTGTAGATCACTGAAAGTTGTTCCCGTTAGTGTTTGTTCTAAGGTCCTGTCTACCTATCTATCCTATATTATCACATTCATTATTTAATTTGAACACCTTCAACATAAAATAGATTGATTAAAACAAGTACTAGTGGACGTCATGGACTCTCTAGCTTCTTTACAAGGAGTTCTGCTTTGAGGAGGGTTTTTTCTTTCTCTTTTCATCACACCAATAGTAAAATATATGCCTCAAATGTACACAGCACTGAAATTGCCAGGAAAATCATTTGCTGTGTGGGATGGAGCTAGACTCCTAAGCATAGTCTTAAGTACCACACAAGACATCACAGCTGCTGCAGGCAGAGGCAGCCATAGACAGTTGGGGGCCCAGGTAAATGCCCATTGTAGGGCCCCCTGTGGGCCCCCACCCCCCCCTCCGGCACCCCCAGCTCCCCTCCACCAGCCTTAAACCCCCATCCGTGCACTACCCCCACAGCCCCACCTCCACATTGTTGGCCCTCAGCCCACCCTCTGCGCCACCGCCCCCAGAGCCATGACACCTTGCCCTCCTCCCTCCCATGCATGGCTCTGGCTCCCTGGAGTCAACCTCCTCTGCCTGCCAGGGACCCCAAAACCCTCCTGCAGCTCAGATTCCTGGTTCCCCCTTCAGCCCCAGGACACTGCCAGGGGTCCCCACCCAACCCCTTTTGGCTGTGGCTCGCTCCTTCCACAGCACCAGCACCTTGCCAGGAGCCCCAAAAATGGCCCCAGTGCCCTGGTGGAGACCTCAAACCCCCCACGGCCAAAGGCAAGGGGCAAGGTAGGAACACAGATCTGGGCTGGCCCACCCTTCCCCTGGGAGGGAGCAGCTGACCCAGGAGCAGGATGGGAGTCCTGCCTCTGGGACAGTGCACTCTGCCCCATACCTTCCCCCCAGCTCCAGGGCTGCTGCAGCCCCAGTTGGCCCTGGGCCTCGCCTCCCCACAGAGCCCCACCCCTGCTGCCGACACTGTCCCTGTCCCCCTGCCATGTGTCCTGCAGGGTGGGAGGAAGACACTGCTTTTGGGGCAGGCAAAGGGGCCCCTTGCTGCTCTGGGGCCCTAGGTGGGCTCCTGCTTTGCCTATCCCAAAAGCCAGCTCTGGCTGCAGGGTACAACGGAAGAGTTGAGAAGGCGTTGTCTTTTGTAGCTCTGTATCTTTGTGCTATTGTATTGGTAGGGCAGAAGTGTTGTGTAAGATTTGTGTAACAGTTCTCTCAGATAGACAATTCAGGGTTTTGGGCAGCAGAATGGAACAGTGATTCGACTGTTTATAAACCAAGAGATGAAAAATGATGCAAAAGGGGGGTGGTGCTGGGTAGCAAAGCAGTGGTATCTCGAGTGAGATTTTTGTAAAAGGTTTTTGCGCATTTGATTGCCTCTGTTCAAGACAAACAGGGCTTGTGTACACTTTGTAAATAAACATATTATACTGCATAATATCCTGCTCCTCTGTCAGAGTTTTCTACCAGAGTGAAACTGATTTGTTGTAGGACCCCCAAAAGGCAGCTGTACATTTTGTGGTGCACCTGGAAAATTGCTGTGATACACAAGGTCCAAAGGGGTAGATGTGTTAGTCTAGTTTAGCAAAACAAACAAGAAGTACAGTGGCATTTAAAGATTAACAAATTCATTTATCACATGAGCTTTCATGGGAGAAAATCCCACTTTGTTGGACACTTTGAAGAGGGGGGACTTGCAGAATGGGAGGAAAATATTTTTTTTCCTCCAATTCTGTAAGTTCCCCCATCTTCAAAGCATCTGAAGTGGGATTTTCTCCCATGGAAGCTCATGCAATGTGATACGCAAGAATCTGTTTTGTAACACAATATGACTTTCCCACTGTACACACAACATACTGTTAATATGCTTTGCTGCATTTAATAGAGACTGTATTAAGGTTAAATAGAGTCACAAACTATGAGCTGTTCATTTATAAATACCTTTAACATATATTGGTGTTTGAAAACAAGCCTTTTCATCATGCTTCCTAATTCTCCAAGTTAACAGCTTCACAGGCTAATTTGATCATGAAGATCTGGTTATTCTGTTGTGAAATATATGTATTCATAATTTGACACAGCAGTCATGATTCATCATTTATTATGTCTTCTCTTGCTTTGATTAACTTTGCTTTAATTTATCACAGACGGGGGAGGAACAATGAATGCAGAGGCAATCATTACTTTGGGATAAAAAGAACATCATCGTGTTGAAGTGAAATGTGTTAGCTCCCCATATTAACAATTGGAACAATGAGATGTGAAATTACTTATCTGGGATATTTTATTGACAAAACTTATAAAAGAAAACCTTGAGATAATGGCAGAATATATTATGTTCTTTTTTTCATAGCATGGGGACTGCTGTGTAATTATTTGGATGAAAGTATACAATACACGTGACTTCCTATTGATTGTAATCCTGCCATGTGGTAAGGTAACTTCATTAACTGAAAAAACCCAAACCCTGAATATGTTATACTGATTGGAAGAGAACCTATTAGTTACTAATTTTTCTCTTTATCAGTTTTATGTTCTATCATGCTAGTAAAATTGGCATATTGATTTTATCTCATTGCACTGAGTCCTTCAGTTAAAAAAACAAAAACCCAAACAAGCCCATGACCTCAGTAACTGAGTAACCAAATGTTTATTGTTAAGCACCTAAGTCTGAAACTGATAGTTAACGACAAACACTTATCTGGACATATGTGGTGGTTCTGATCATGTAGGAAATGCCTTGAATGGACTCCCATATGAAGGAGAAGAGAGTATTCCTCTTAGATCTGGGCAAGGAGCTCACCTTCTTTTACGAATCATCTGTCTCCAGGGTAACATCTATCCTCTTTTGGGTCATGTTGAGCACCTCATGCCATTTCAGGAACAAGTCCTGGACTTAAAGTTAAGCCCCATGTTCTGTTCTATATGCTTTGATTCGGGAAAGCACTTACACGCATACAGTAAAACCTCAGAGGTACGAACACTTTGGGAATGCAGGTTGTTTGTAACTCTGAACAAAACATCATGGCTGTTTCTTTCGTTCAAATTTTACAACTGAACGTTGTCTCACTACAGCTTTGAAATCCTACTGTGCAAAAGAAAAATGATGGTTTTCTTTATCTTTTTAGTAGTTTATGTTTAACACAGTACTGTACTATATTTGCTTTTTTCCTCCTTTTTTTTTCTGTGGCTTCCTTATGTATACTTCTGGTCCCACATGAGGTTTGTGGTTGACTGGTCAATTTGTGACTCTGGTGTTCATAACTCAGAGGTTCTACTGAGCTTGTGTCCGTTCCCATCCTGAAAGGGAAACCACTGGGGATTTCTGCTGCTAATCATTTAAGCAATTTTGAAAGGTCCACCCAAAAGCACATGAACATGTACTCAAGTCTGACGTAAAACCTTGTTGTGCTTTTCTGGGACATCCAGAGGAGAGTTCAGTCTGTTAGGTAAGTAGATTGGGAACTTGAATATTCTGTTTTTCTTTCAGAATTGCAGGCCTCTCATTCTAGATGCATTACTTTTTCTATTATTATTATTATTATGGCTTTTTTATATTTCAGGAATAGCTATGCTTATGAAGTGCATCACATAGGATGTGCTTCGTGTTTCATTTCATATGCACATGTGGGTGGTGTTCTGCCAGTGTATGATGATCAGACCCCAATCTTGCGAAGAAGCTGAGTGCCCTCAGCTCCTACTGAAGTCATTTGGGGGTTGAGGCATGGAGCCCTTTTCAAGATTACATGTTGCTAACAGCATATGGGTTTTTATTTTCCTTTCTCAATTTCAGTCCACTTGTTCTTTCTGATACTGTACTGCCTAGAAACTTTCTGAACGAAGATATTTCATACTGCCTAATGCAAAATAGTACATTTTACTTCAAGTAGAAAATACAGTGAATTTGATTCTTTTGCTAAGGGATCTCCTTCCATATAAATACAAAATAATAGATTATTTTGTTATGTTTTCTTGTATCTTGTGCAGACTATTTCCTTTATTTCATAAAGGATTTTAAGAGAAACCTCAAAATTTGTCCAGATTTCAAAAGAACTTTGCTGCTGTGTATGAATGAGTATTAGGTGCTGTGAAAAAATAGTACTAGCTGTTTCTGCTCATTGTCTGTTGTTTGGTTATGCTTCCAGTAATGGGAACGTGTTATCAAGTCTGGGTCAGATATAAAGATACTGATATTAAAACTGTGTGTGTGGCTTCTTACAGCTTTATTAATTGGTATTTATAGAGCAGGATGGGATGCCAGCACTATGGCATCTGAGCAAGATTCAAATTCCAAAAGGAGCCAATCTTTCAAATTAAGACATTAATTTACAAACAGTCTTTAAAACATTAGGGGTTGGATTGTGGCTTTGCATTTTGTGACTGAGTATCATATAGATGACTGCCACAGAAGCAGACCAGGAACCAGAATGTGACTCAGTTCCAAGATGGTTCCTGGCTCCCTCTTTGCATTGTCAGGAGAGTAATCCAACCCAGCTCTAGGGTTGGTGCAGATTATTGGCCATGGAGCAGTGGCTCAGCTTCACTGGTTGGAGCACTGGAAGTGGAGCCCAGAGCTGTGCAGGAGAGCAAGGGGGAGAGAAAGGAGTAATGGCCCCATAGATTTCTTTCTCCATGAGTTGGGGGAGAGAAGAGGAGTCGTGAATTTGCCTGGCAGAAGTCGTGAATCTGCATCTTTAGGATGTGTCAGTTGCATATGGAGGCTTTCCTGCCTGGTTGTGTAGAGGTTGCTACTGAGCAAGGCTGATCGCTAGCAGGATTCTGTGGCCAAAACTGTGCATGCCATGTTAGTCAGCTAGCACTTCTAGCTGGTCTGTACATTCCTTCCTTAGCATTCAGTAACTTGAGTTCGAATAACAACAGGTGAGTTGAATTCATTTCACACTCTTTGTTCAGTCCCTGGGGGGGTCCCTGTTTGGACTACAGTTTTAAGATCCCCGGTCTAGAATTCCTCTAGCACCATTACCAGACCTGCTACAGCAGGGGTCTTAAACACATGGCCTGGGGGCTGCATTGCAGCCCCTAAAACTATTTCCTGTGGCCCGCAATGATACGATCATTACTGATATTTGCAATATCATTGCATGCAAAGGTTTCACTGGTGCGGCCCTTGGGCTAATGTACTAATCCTCATGCAGCCCTCTACTAGTCCTCATGTGGCCCACGTGGTGATTTGAGTTTGAGACCTGTGTGCTCCAGCAAGGCCTGTTGGACAATCTGAATCTTGAACTATCTGTTTGAACCCATCAGAAGACCCTATGGAATATTTGCCTGTTTGTTAAAGACTAGAAATAAATAGCATCTCTGTGTATTTGGCTCAGGGTATACTTAGAGGCTGTCCTTTGTATTAATGTCTCAAGAATTTTCCCTAGGCAACTAAATTATTTTTGTTATCTATCCCACAATTGAAACAATAGAAACTAGAGCCTGCTGTGTACTACAGCTTGCTCCTTGCCAATGCAGTCTGGGGGCCCTTCCTTTCAGCTGGATAATACACTTCTTCCACAGCAGCAACCATCTACATTTAAAGCCACACATGTGACTTGCTGGAGTGGGGAGTAATTCTCTTTCTAAGTGGTAAATGGAAAGGCACTTGAGTTGTGTTCTCCTCGTAGAAATAGGAATAGAAAAATTATACAAAGGAATTGTTGTGGCAGACAGTTCTGAGTCAATAAATCAGTATACATTGGCGGGGGGGAGCAGTTTACAGAATGACAGTTTTACTGATGGACAGTAATAATGGAGTTTTGATGATTTGGACCATTAGTTTTCTCAACAAGACAGAAATGGTTTTAAAGAAAGAGTCTTTTTGTTGTTAAATAAATAAACAAACAAAAACTTCTCCTAATCAATTTTCAGTGTAAAGACATGCATTCAGATACAGAGGCCATCAAATTAAACCCATGAAAGCCTGAAAATCAAGCCACCTTTTTTTCAATTTCCTTTAAACTTCAGCTAAATTTGAGCTATTTGCAAGCACAGAAGTGTTACACAATGTTCCCTGAAAGTCTGATTGTGATCTGTTAAGGCATAAGCATGAATGGATCCCATCATCTTGAAATGGAGTCTCTTTCAAGAAGTAGAGTTAAAGGTTATTTCAGGTACTGTGTCTTTATTTTACAGTGTGATCTTCAAAAACTTTTCCATAACTGATGTCAATTAATGTAAGGAATTTAAAAAAAAAATTAAAAGACCATACTAATCTTTGAATAAAAATATTACTTTTTAATGTTTTGTTGAACAGATGGAGGGGAAGATTGGAAAGGGGGTGCATTGGTACACTCAGTGGGCAGTTCATTTAGATAATAGTCAGACATTACATTCCTAGAGAACAATTTGGGAGGATATAAAAAACATAAGCTTGTACAGAGGGGGAAGGAGCTCTAAGTCAAACCACGCCTGGGATGTTTTGTTAAGTGCTTAGATAACATGTTAATACATATGCAGTGCTTGGATTAAAATATGCCAATCTCTTTTTGACTAGTTGAGTCATTTTGGTTCTTTTTTTCTGCATTGTCTAATGTCACAGATCCAGTACAACACAAATTCATGCTAACGTTTACACTAAGGACTTAATCACTTGCTGTCATGTTAGAAGTATTTTGTGTTTTCCCTGTTGGCATCTTGATGATCATCACATAGGCATTATCTTTGGTATTGTCAGTGCAGTTAGGGTTGACATCCTGTCCCACTGAAGTCAGTGGCAAAACTCCTATATTTGCTTGAATGAAATTTTTGCCCTTATAGATAATCTCTGAAATAATTTCATTTCTTTGGGACTTTTTGTCGCTGAGTTTTGGGCAGAGTCAGATTCTAACATTTTCTCTAGGTACCATTTTTGCTTGCAGTGATCAGCAAGTGTTCATGTGAGGAATAGACCACCCAGTGTATGCACATGCAGGTCCCAGTTTCCTTTTGGTGTAAACTGGTGGCTTTCAATTGACTTTAATGGACCTTGTAGCATTTTACCTCAGCAGATTACATGAGCTGCTGTGTAAACTTGGAATATGTCATTATGCTAATAGTGACAATTCCAGTGGATTGGGGCTCAGAACAGAGGTTCTGTTGTTGGCTCTGCCATTGACCTACTTAGGTAATTTATTTCTCCTCTCCACGCCTCTGTTTCCAAAATGAGGATAATACTGACTTGCTTTGTATAGCACTTTGAGATCTGGGGTTGAAAAGTGCAAGATAAGGGTTAGATCAGGGGTCTCAAACTTAGAGCATCACAAGGGCCGCATGAGGACTACTGCAGGGCTGCATGAGGACTAGTAAGTTAGCCTGAGGGCCACACTACTGAAACCTTTTCATGCAGTGATATTGCAAATATTGGTAACAATAGTGTCATTGCAGGCTGCAGGAGATACCTTTAGGGGCTGCATGCTGCCAGTGGGCCACATGTTTGGGACCACTGAGCTAGATGATGGTGTTTGTTGTTCAGTCTTTTGTTGTTGCATTGGCCCTTGGGTTTTCCTGCAGCTCTGCCAATGCACCTTCAGATTGTGTTCTGTGGAGTCCTGCTATACCAGTTCCAGATTTCAACATGGTGGATCCATGGCTCATTGCTCTTCTCCAATAGCTCAGTTTCCTGGATGTTTTAAGACTATTTAATCCTTCGAATGTGAAAACCCCAGCAGCCAATTATTTAATTTTTAAAAAATAAATTAATCTAATTTACAAGGTAAGAAAGGAGAGGCTTTTTCCTTTTTTTTTTTTTTTATTGCAAAGCTGTGGCTTCTCAGCATGAAAATGTCACTTGGCTAGTGTTTTGTTTCATAACACCATACCTCAAGGTTTAGTTGCATTGCTATTGTAAAAAGTTGAGTTATCTGTAATCCGATATTGACTTGTTACTTTTCATCAGCTGGCAGTAAGTTTGGTAATTGATTTGGACTCAAGCCAGGGAGATCTTTCAAATGGGGTTGTTTTATATAAAGAAATTTTAATATGCAATTCAATGAAACCTCTAATAGAAAGTACAAAAGCAAGAAGGTGTTGTGTGCAGAGAACATGACTGACACACCGTTCAAATGAACATTGAACAATAGTGGATCATGTTGGTCACTGGAATGTACTTTTGCAAGGTCATGTAAAAATAGCTTAATGTATTCTGCAGCCAGGAGTGCTGTGTTCTGCTTAACTAATCTATAGAAAGCAGTTTTGTGTGTTGTTTGGAAGACCCTAAAATACCTAGTGTTGGCCCAACCTGCATTCATTTCAATTTCCAGGTAGCTTTGAGTCTTTCACACTTCGCATTCTTCTAAGGATGTGAACATGGCCCTAGCTAGTAGGCAGTGCATCTTCACTTCAGTTCTTCCATTTTCATGCAGAACATTTTAAAATTGCAACACCGACTAGAAATGTGCATCACAGTTCAGAGCATAAACTCATGTTGTGGTGTGTATTCAGAAGCTGTCTGTAAATAAAGTAATCATACCTGATACTTTCATCAGATAATTTTCAGTTGCTTTTCAAACAAGTAATTAGTTTTGTTATGTCACCCATCATTCCTTTGAGATGACTAATTATGTCTGTCCCCATGTCACAGACTGGGAGAGTGAGGTACAAAGTGATGCAGTCATTTTCTCAAATTGGTGCAGTGGCTCAGCATCACGAACTGAACGCAGGAGCTAGGATATCGGGACCTCTGTTTCAGAGACTAGCTCATGCTTCCTGAAAAATGAGACGGAGGAATTCTTTCTCTTATCAAAACTGATGATATTTGTAGGAGTTGCGTGTGGGCCTTTGATTGCTGCTTAAGAGCTTAGAAGGCTGGAAAAACTTACTGAACTGACGTATTATATAGGATTCTCAGCTTTCTGTTAGGTCTAAGTGAGGTACTCACTGAAAGTTCCTATTTCTGAAGGTATTTGTAAGTTATGAAATGCATAATTAGATCTTCAAGATATTCTCATGGATCAAACATTTTATAATTCCAGGAAACTGTAGTTTAGAAGGTGTCATGAAGATTCCAGTTCCTTTTTTTTTTTTTTTTGTTTAGGTACCTTTAATAGAAATATTTTGTTTGTGTCCTTTGAATGATAGGATAGTGCTGATTGCATGGAATTAAGAGAAAATCTCCTTAGGGGAAAATTAATCTGGGCATGAGAGAGCCAAAACTTTGTGTCATAGAGCTGTATGATTTTTGTGCTAAGGTCAAAGTGTTGTCATTTACAGCAATTATGCAGTGGGAAGTATGAAATACCTTATGGGCAGAGGTGCCTGTCCATTATTTAGGCCTTTTGCTGGTTCTGTGTACAGGGCTGGGGAGTGTAATCATGCATAGACCCTTGGATGACCCTTCTGTGCAAGGATGACTTTCCCCCATATTTTTCAGTCTTTTATTCAGTAATTTTGATTTATTCTGCTTTCCATGTACTCATGCAACTCCCACAGGCTCCAGTATTGTAGACAGATCTGTTGCTGGAGAGCAGCATTTTAGCCTCTGTTTGAAGTGAAATAGCATACCTTCAGATTTTAAGGAGTCGTCCATGACTGTTTAAGAATCTCTGTTCAGCAATTTCCACATACTGTTTGCTAGTCTCTGGTACTTGTGAAAAAGCATTTACTTTAAAAAGCTTTCTGATTTTAATAAGCTGTAAAATGCATTTTCGCTGGCAGCTCTTGGTGATTCAGGCTGCATACGTTTAAGCATGTTCTCTTTGCTTTTTCAAATTTGACTGAGCTTTTACATTTGTATAAACAGTTCATGCAGTGATTAGCGAGTCTGCTTCTACTTTTTCTTTTCTGCAGTCCTTGAAGCCTTGTAATTTCTACATGAAATAATAATAGGAATAAAAAAAAGTAAGAAGATGCTACATCAGGATAGTAGCATAATTAGATTCTTACTGCTTTGAACATGCTATCTAGCTATGGTAATGGCATTAGCCACTTTACTTTAATGGAAATTGGCTTTTGTATCAAAACATGAAGGGTGTATGGTGAAGAAGCTTTTCAAGAGAGATGAGGAAATGGAAGATGACTTCTGAAGTGCTCCTTTCCTCTCTCGCCTTCCATTGCCTCTCTCTGCCATCTTTCACTCTTCCAAATAAGCATGGGCGGAAGGTCAAGGTGTAAAATGTTAAACAAATAATAGATTCAGATCTGAAAATGGTTTAAAAGTGTGACATATTATTTCCATTTCCACTCCCAAGTTCAACATTCACTGGTGTCTTTGCACGCATAACTGATAAGCTGTGCATTTTAACATGCACCTTCCTAACTGTGTGTGCATAATTGCATTCATTCTGTCAGCAAACTGCAGTGCTGCTGTGCATTTTGCTAATTATGGCACGTAGTGTGTTTTACTGAGGGGTGTTAACAATTTGCTAGTGAACCCACATCCTGCTGAGGGCTTGACAAGTGGAGGAGTATCCCCTTGTATCAGTAGAGGAATGGTTTAAAAATCACTTCTTAGCTTGAGGTCTAATGGTTTTGGAGCTCTTGTAACTGATCCTCCTCCTCAGCTGATTCTTCACCCATAGGAGGTCTGTGGGAAGGTATTTTTCCC
The DNA here is from genome assembly GCA_007922195.1 of Podocnemis expansa. Taxonomy (NCBI): domain Eukaryota; kingdom Metazoa; phylum Chordata; order Testudines; family Podocnemididae; genus Podocnemis; species Podocnemis expansa. The sequence continues at coordinate 25,224,662 of ML682025.1, forward strand.
ATTCTGCTTAAAAGCACAGTCCCCACAACCTGTTAGAACTCAGCTGCTTCCTGGGGTTTGGCTTGGTTGACAATAAATTAACAATCAGGCAACATAAAATTGAGCTCAGGTCTTTTCTCCAGGCTGGGCTGTTGCCTGTTGCTAGGTATTCTTTTTTTTCCTCCTGGCTGCTCTGCCTACACTTTACGGCATCTTTGCTACGGATCCAAAACTCCCCTGACTAGTGGAATACTTCCACATCCATCGTGCCCATGGTGGAGTTTGGTGAATGAGACTCACTTAGCATTTTCTGTGGGTTCAACAACCCTTGCAGTTTTCATAGAGGAATATAATCTTTCTTTAGCCATTGGAATGTAGAGCGACTGTTAAATAGAAGTTAATAATTTAGAAGAATGTTGCCAGCTTGTTAGAAGATCTGTATTCTTTTTTCACATTAATTTTTAAATAAACTATTCATATTTTTTTTTATAGTCACATCTCTCAGGCAAAGTGGAATCTCCTGATTTTCAGTAGCAGTGAGAATTAATGATGAATCCATAATTCCTAAAAGTTCGAAGTGCCCCATGGGGCTTTAGGTACACATTTTTCAGTGATATTGAGATTCATGTGGCTCAAACTTCACGTAGAACTTTTAAAATGTGAGGATTCACATGAGTGTCAATTGTGCAATTATAGGAAAGAGTTTGGATTAGCAGCTTAGAATCGATACAAATAAATCATTTCAGTGCAGAAAGGTTAATTAAGAAATAAATAGCAAACTGGGTAAGTGGTGTTTTCAAGGTAACACACAGAGGAATAAATGAGCACAATGGTGTTCTGGTGTCTCAGAACAAACTTGTTTTGGTGAGCTGAGGAAAGCATGCATGCAAACCAAATAAAGCTTCTCTCATTACAGTTTTGCCATTGCTTGGTTACTATTCTGTGGAAGGATGAGCAGCATTTGTTTGTTTATATTCTGGATGCAGACCAGCTCCTTGAAGAGCGATGGGCATGGTTTTCATTTACACTACGGTCCCTTTATACTGTTTAGGCATTGTTATGGGCTTAAAAAGGCGCATAAGTGGGTATTGCAGCCAGAGTATTGTACATGAATGAGAAAGAGAATTAGACCTCTATAATCTCAATAAAAGGCCACTGATTTTTGTTTTGTCCTGAGACTGCCCACTCCCCTTCAAAGACAGCCCAAACATGTTCACTGTGGAATCAATATGAATTTTGTATTCTGAGCCTGTAGCTCATGCAATCTCTGAAAAATCTAGAAGTCCCTGGCCATAATTATTCTATGAAAATAATGTTGAACTTTTCTGTCTGAGCCATTCATACTATTGATTGCTATGGACTATTAGTTGATACATTTGAGTACCCTGGAATGAAAGATATATTGTGTTGGCTATTGGCAGTATATTTGAGTTAACATTCATGAATACTTTGCAGTGCATAGATTATTACTTATGATATTACTGACCCATATTAATGGGATCAAGAACAATACATCTTCACTAAAGGAGAGGCTTTGCATCGCTGCACAATAATGCAAGAACATGTGGTTTAAAGAAGAGAAGTTTTTTACTGACATATTGCCTTTGGCAAAAATATAAAGGGGATCTGAAAATGTACAGTTTGTTGTGTCGAATTTGTGTTACTTAAATTAAAATATGGATTTCCAAATGGATTCAGATCTCAAAAATGATCAAAATTAAATTTTTGACTGACAATAACAAAACTTGCTTGTTCTGGATAGTGCTTTCTTTCTTGATCATTTCCCTCTATTTCAGATAAGGTAGTTCCTGGGCATTGCACAGGGCAAAATGAGTTGGTATCATGTCCATTTTCTCTTTACTTCACAGTTGCTTTGTTGTAGCTCCACAGTGTGTGGACTGTACTGAATGTAAGTGCACTAAATAGAACGCAGAGGGTGTTTACAGGAAGCAAGGAAAGTTGGGGTAACAAAATAATTAGATTGTCAATGGGTATAAATTAGGACAGCTCCATTGGACCAGGATGTTTTCAGTAAGCAAGGTGCCAAGAAAACTGTCACACTGAAAAGCAAATAGTGGTTCAGAATAATTCCAGAAAATGAACTAGTCTTGGATCCCAGGTTTTGTCTCAAGTCTTTGGCTTTAACAGGAGCAAAGTAGTGAATCAGGTGTTATACTTAGCATGTAAGCTTTTTGAGGCAGGGACAGTCATCTAGTTCTGTGTTTATACAGCGCTAAGCACAATGAGGTCCTATTCCATGACTGGTGTTCTAAGTTCTAGGATGATACATATAAATAACAATAAAGTGCATTTTCTACAATTAAGCTTCAACTAAGGAGACTTCATAAAAAACCCTGACTTTTTTCCTGTATTCCTTATTCTGCTTGATCTTGTAAATTTCCATTTTCCTTTTTTTGTATTGAATTTTGTTTTGTATTCTACAAAAATGCATGTGTTTTGTAGGGGAGATGGTTGCAAAGAGGAAGCAGCAAGTTTGAAAGTGGAGATGCAGTAGGAAGCAGTTTTTCATGGAGGAATATATTATTTCTATAGCCCCTTGAACATGGAGGGACTAGTACAGTAGCATATAATTCAAATAACTTAATTTCATGGCTGGTGGACTCTGCATGATTTATTTTACATACCCTTGCAAATGTTGGTATGACAGCCATGAGCCAGGTTTTCAGAAATGCCACTTGCATCCAAACCAGTAGGAGGCTGCTGAGCACAGGGGAAAACATGGTTATTTTGTTTAGGTGTGTAAATGGGAGCTGAGCACTTTGGAAAATCTGGCCCCAAGTGTGGCTAATTGATAGTTTATGAAAACCAGTCCCCTTACTTTTTGTCGGTGGCTGGATCTTGTGCTCCCCGACTCTTGGTTTGGAGAAGGGTTTGTCTTGTGCCTTTAGTACCAGAGTCCTGGGTGAAGAGGAGAACTCAGCAGGGAGTGTGAAGTTTAAGTTTAAGACACCAGTGTGACTGCTCAGTGGTGGGATATTTCAGGGCTGGAGATGGCCCTGATTTAAATTAGACAGCTCTGAGGGTCTGTCTGGCCACCATTTAGTTGCTGATCTTTGAGAGAGCAGGGAAATGGTTGTGTTTCTGAAGGAGGCTGCCCATTATTTGCAGTGTTGCCCTTGAAATGGTTAACTTTTGTGGTGGTATTCTTAAGTCCTAACAATGGATTCATTCCTTAATTATTGGCAGTTATGGTAGTCTAAAGGCTAAAGATTTCCTAGAAGCAAAGGATTCATAATGGGGGCGGGGGGAGACATTTTGTGGAGCTGCCTTTTTGTTAGCCCATCTGGTGGAGACTAAGAATTTGGTGGAGTGTCTGATCTTTGTGTTGAAGACTGTCAACAGGCAGTAAAACTGTATGGTAAAATGTTAAATATCTTGCAAACTGGCATCCTGAATGCACTCTCTTGCTTTGGGGAGAAGTTCAGAGTATGTGTCTGAGGAATACTAGTGCAATTGCTTTACTTCCATTTATTTTAATTACCAGCCAGAGCATGAGCTTATAGCTGTTCAGTTTGTAACACATATTGTGTAATATGTACTTGCGAGGGTGTAATTAAAGTGGGATACAGTTTTACCCAACCTCCACACCTATTCTGTGGGTATTTAATTACAGATTCCAGCATGCTGTGCCAGGAAATAGAGTGGTTCATTTCTTGTTAGAAATGTTCCCATTTCCACACACGCATTCCTTGTCTTAAAACATTGTAAGGTATGAAAGTCCCCTCTAAGAACAATGCAGATGTGGAACATGGTGCTGGACTATTTGCAGGTTCTTGATATCAGAGTGCACATGAAATTAGCACAATTGTCTCCTGGAAAGGAGAGAGAACTTTTTCTCAACTCTAGATTTCTGCTCTGATATTTTATTTTTGACTTTAGAATTATTCTTTCTTCCAGCTCCATTATAAAGCCCTTGACTTCTTTGCTTTGGCTTTCTTGTCCTGAAGACTCTGTTTATCCTTTATATGATGGCTGTTGTTAGAGGAAAAACATAGTGCTGTGCCTAGGGAAATTCCAGCTGTGATACTTTGGTTACCCCTTGATCAAATACAATCTTTTGATGTGAAGTTTCTGTTAACTAAGTGGGAGTTCATGACCAAATGTCCAGCAAAAACAAGTCTCTTGCCACAACCTCTGAAGACTGATATCTGTGCTATACTCAGAAGTGTTTGGAAGAAGATTTCTAACACAAAACCATTATTATTTCTTAGGATATTATTTCTTTGGATAGACCAAATATGTGATATTATGAATAGTATCATACAAGATCAATTTGGCAATAAATAAACAAAAGGAACTGAGGTCAATCAAAGCATCTGACTGAGTGGGGTTTTCTCCTAAAAAAGCTCATGTGATAAATACATTTTTTAGCCTTTAAGCGCTACAGGATGTCTTGTTTGTTTCAGGGGAAATCAAGCTTCTTTAATGTTGTTAGGTTGACATGTAGAAGTGGCTGGTGCTAAGTTAACTAGGGATTTATCTAGTGGGGTAGAGCAATTGGATCTTAAAGCTGGATTGGTAAAATGACTTGTGATCAGATGTTCTGTGGTAGGATAGGAGGAAAAAGTGCTTGTGTTTGAATTGATTTTTACTTTGTGCTTCCCATGCTCTTAATTTTTAACTTGATGGCAAGTGGATTTTTTGGTGTGGTGTTTGACTGAAATTTAATATGTATGATCTGTGCATTGCATAGTGATATGGCATTAAAATGAGGCCAAAATTCAGAAGCATTTTCCTTTCTAAATCTCTCTTCTCCAGTTGTCTCCAACATATTTATGCACAGGCTTCCACCCCAACAAAAGATTCTTTGAGCCCTCTGTCGGCCCAGCATTCCCTTCTTTGATTTGCTGTTAAGGGCTGTGATTTACTGCAGTGACCTGAGCACTCTTGTTTACAACTTCTTTTTTTCATGCTCCCTTCTCTTTGTGCTTTAGTTGTGCTAACATTCCACTAGATACATGACTGATGGGGTTATGTCAGCTAGGTCGGAGCGATGGTCAATAGGGTTCCTGGGTGAAAGTAAGGGAGAAATTGGGCCTTTTTTTCCCCCCTCGATCCCAAGGCCTTTTGCTTTTCACCCAGGGAGAGTGCATGGAATATTCAATAGGCTTTTTACAGGTTGTTGAGAAATACCATACGACGCAAAGTAAAGGCCAGAAAAGTCTCAACAACTAATTCTTAACTGGTGCTTCTTCGCAATTATTCTCATGTTAAAATAGTTTCCATCTCCAGTTCAGTTGCACGCCTTGCCTGCTGAGTGTGCGCCTCGTAGCAGGTGGCATAGGCTGCCGATATGACTATCGGTGGTATTTGCAAAAGTACCTTAGATATTTACATTAGGAGACTTATATTCTTAGGACACTTGGGTGCTTTTTGAAAATACCTACCTGTATTGTTGTTACACATCTGCTGTCCTTTGACTTTTGATTTACATTTTTGTGCATGCTGCTGTTGGTAGAGTAGGGAAGATATAAATGGATTGAACTCCATGCTTTGCTTTGTAGCTGGAGCTGCTTGCTTTGTCTTGTGCAGTGTGGAACACAGTTCTGTGAATGGTGCCATTTAAATTGAGAACTTTATGAAGTCAGCAGTATTCCTTGTGTGCTGTTGTTTCCTGTTATACTGAACACATTCAAGTACCACACCATTTACATTTCAAGGGGACAACATGTAGGTTGAGCATGAAAACGCCCCTGCCAGGCAGATGGTGCCTCATGAATGGATTGTGGCAGGAAAGCAGCATGCTATTTTATAAGCCTGCTCACTAAAATATATACTGTATCCTTCTGGATTCTGTAGACCTACCCTTTGTCAGAGGGATTTTATCCAATACCCTGTCAGTGTCTTAGCCTTGATTCTGCTGCCTTCCTATGTCCCCTGCTGTCTCTCACAGAGCATTCCTGTGAATGGGTGAGTGAATCAAACAGCCAGAAAGGTCCCATTCATGTGAGACATGACACCCTCTCCTACCATCTGCAGCACTAGAGTTTCTGGCCCAAAACCATGGAGGTGACTGGAGCTGGAGGGTAAACCTTCCTCTTTGCCTTGGAATCATCTGCCCAGGACTCTCCAAGCCCAGGAAGTAGCGGAGCAAACTATTCTTCTACACTGAGTTCATCACACGGCTGATATCTGTTAACTACAGTTGCCACATCATGCCTTTTAAAATGACCAGCTGTTGAGATCTAGTTCTGGTGGTGGTCAGTACTGGTGAACTAGCATCCATTGCCATAAAAGCAGCAGGGCTTCTGGCAGGTTAGAGCGTTTGGAACTTCCTTTCCCTCTTGGCATGAAATTCTGACTCCATTGACATCGATAGCAATATTGCCTTTTACTGCAGTAGGATTTGAATTTTTATTTTTGGTCTGCAGTCTCTGGACATGGTTACCCTGTTGTCCTATAAGGAAAATGATAGTGGAGGTAGTAGTACATGCAGATTTCTCCAGGTTGTTGGATGGGGGGGGGCAGTAATTGATGCATCTGTTCATCATTTAGTGCAGGGGTGGACAAAACTGGCTCACAGCTAAGTGCCAGCAATTTAACTTCTGGTCGCCAGAGAGCACTCCTCAATTACATTTCTGCAGTGGAACTAGGCAACAGGCTACTAAAACTGGTGGCCATGGTGATGAGAAACAGATTTGTCAAGGCCCGGTTTAGTGTGTGGTAAAAAGATTGCATAGGCACTTTTTTGCACAGTAATATCAGTCAATATAAATAAATATTTCTGGAAAGAAAAAAATCCAGACTTACGAAAAACAGTGGCTTTCTTTTCCCTTTAAACGTGAACACATTGTTATTAGATACACCTCCCAACTCTGACGGTCAAACTGTTACTCTAAAATTTTATCCAGCCTTGAGCTAGATTAATTCTCAAGTAAAGCATAAAAAAAGAAGCTTTTGCAGGGCACCATTGTAAATAACAGCGTGTGAGAGCTGCACAATTAGAAATTTTGGTCAGCCACTTTTGCTCTTTTTCTTGTTTTTTTTATGCTTGCATATGATATTAACGCAACTGTGCTGAAAAGTAAGGGAATACCCTGGCAATATAATTCTTTTCTTGTGTACATTGGGTGTGTGTGCTGCTGTTATTTGAGAAGCATTTCCACTTCAGATTCCAGTACAATATTCTCTTCTGTGCAGCCACATTGCTTTGTCATTCTTGTGAGTCTCCATTTTTTTCTCTTTTCTGTTCTCATTTCTCAAAGACAAAACATTACTGGTTGTGGATTTCAAATACCAAATAGTTTACAGTTATTCGCTGTCTCAAACATGAAAGTAAAACGTAAAAGCACCAGTGAATTCCTTATATTATTGATGTAAAGCAAGAATTCCCAGTTTAACAGAGCAGCAGAATGTCCAACGTTTGTTTTTTGATGGAAACATCAGTTTGCTTGGCTTGGTTGAAAGTCTGGTTATATCTGTGTTTTAACTTCACAGTCAATAATTTAGTGTTAATTATACTGCATTCATTAACACCCTGACAAAACCTCTATTTCTTTTTCATGGTTTTCTTCATACTACTGTTCATCTGTTTACCTAAATCTCCTGGATTAATATATGTTTGCATGCACCATGTCTCTGCATTACTGTCTTTGCTGTGCATTGTGAAAATGAGAGCCTCTAGAAGTGACTTAGAGTTCACCATTTTAAGGCTTTCATTAATGCTTCTGGCATATGGCTCTATACATAATCTGGATGCTTTTATGATCAATAACAATAATGTTAGATATCCCTGTTTTGAAAGGGATGGTGTTAAGGTAATTTTTCTTCATTTTTTAATATGATTTTTCCATAATAAGCTTGAAACCAGAATCTTTTTCTCTGGGAATTTCCCCCTCTCCCTCACTGTTCATGAACATTGGTTTGTTATTAAAGGGTTACTTGTGCATGCTGGGTTGTTACCGCTCATGAGCCCTGGGCAGCTAGCGTGAATTCCTGTTTAAACAGTACAGATGCATTTCATTGGGATGATAAAAGAAGAAAAAATCACATGTGTTGCCAAGAAGCTGAAGTTCAGTAGGTCCATACAATTTAAAAATGTGTAAGGGTCACATCCTCATATGGTATAAATCAACATAGGTGCTCCTACACCAGTTTAAAATCAGTGGTGATCTGATCTGCATGTATTATACAAAATCACTTTCTGAAGCTAACGATATCAGTTGCCATATGTCTATTTCTCCTCATGAAGTCTGGTCACTTTCCAGTTCTTAGACCTGCTGTTCTGCAGATTTTGGGGTTTATATCTGAATTAGTGGAAGAGAAGGGGGCAGGGAAAAAGGGGGAGAGTGAGTGTGTGAATGAGAGAGGGGAATTTGTGTCAACGTGTTACATTTTTAAAATGTACTGATACCACAGTGATGGATATAGCAAAGACCGTCCTTTATCTATCTGGATGTTGGGTCTTAGTAGCAAATCCTCCCCTGCTGGAGATGCAAAGGGACACAGAGGTGCTGCCAACATCAGGGCACTCTGCAGTGGGGTACACTTGGCTGTGCTTCTAGTTAAGCACTTGCTGCAATCAGCTGCCTAGTTGCTGGCTGACTGGGCAGCTAGACAAGGCCTGCTAATCTGCAGACTTGGATCAATGTGGTGACATGATACACAGGGCCAGCATATTAGTTGCCTCTTCTTTAGCTCTCGAGTGCAACTGTGTGGTCCTGCACTGTTACATGGGCAGCTGGGAGCACCCATTGTTTCTTAAGAGCAATGGTTGGGTGAATGGCTGGCCTTAGAATAAATGCTAAGAATGTATTAGGCCAATTCTCAGCTGGTAAAAGTGGTTCATCCCTGTTGAAGTCACTGATTTACATCAGCTAGGGATCTGACTTGTGTATAAGGATAACATGTTTTGAAGTATTTATTTCTGTTTTATGAAGGCAATGTGATTCTTCTCCATAAGAGGATAATGTCCAGGATCTCTCAGTATGCAAAGGCTGATGATTCTGTAAGCTAATTTCGGTCCATAAGATGTCTGTCTTATGCTGTTGATACATTTCTAGAAGCAGCTTTGAGGAAATATGAGACATTTATTTATTCAGGATGAAATTCATTCCAGTGGAGGGCTGTGTGCCATCTATGCTTTAAAATATAGCTGGAGAGGGACTTTACTGTTGATTTTCAGCATAATTTGGCAATATCTCAGTTCACTATACTCTGTATGCATATCACAGTCTCTTATGTGCCGTAGTAGGGCTGAGATTTGATTTTTATCTCTTTCCATGAAATATTCTTTTAAAAATAAATTACAGCTAGTCAAAGTACCAGATGGAAGTGTTTAGGTATCAGATCTCCTTAGGAATAATATGGAGGTGAAATGGACTTTTTTTTTTTTTAACATTATCAGTTAATTTTCTCACTGAGAGATTGCTTAGAAAAACTCCCCTCTCTGCCTTGTTCCTAACTGGTGGCATCCATGTCTCAGTTTCTGCTCTGATACTTCCTGCCTTTTATCTTGATCCAGCATCAGATCCAGTTTCATGAACCCGTGTCCCACGAGGATTCTGATGGGAAGTCCCCATGCTCATGCTATTAGATCAAGCCTTATTGTGTTGCATTTTCATGTGCCTTTTCTCTGTCACTTTCTACTCTCTTTTGCTGAACTGCCAGTCACAGCACTCTCCCTCTGCTTCAGCTCCAGCCACCTGAAGATCTTAACATTCTTGTCATGGTAAGACTTAAATAAAAGCAGATGTTGCTTCTATGTTATGTTGGTTCCTAAACTAACATTTCCCTAGTGAAGTGGCTTTATCATTATTACTTAATGATTTACCAGTGTTTCACTATGTTCAGCTTACATGTAACTGGAACTAAAAGGGTCTGAGAGATTCACCTTCTTTGAACTCTGTTCACCCTAGGAAATGGCATAGAATGGGAGGCAAAGCTATAAATCAGTGTTTCCCATCTGGGGCCAGTGAACCATGTCTTGCATCTTGTGGTTCTCATCCACTGTTCTCCCATTTTCACATGCAAATGACACTCTGTAATTTTTCCTTCAAAATGTTCTCTGTTTAAGTTCAAACTCCATGCATGCCTGGGTTTTGGAGCATTGTTTTGCTTCCAGGTGAAGATGAAGAAAGTGCTGTTCTTTTGACAGAAACATCTGACATTTATGAAGTGCTTTTGATGTTTAATCGGGAAAGCGGCAAAGTAAAATCAGAACTCCCTAAGGTTCTGTGAAAGGAGTATACTGAAATGAAAAGACTTCACGCTGTTTTTAATAAACCTTGCCATTTCTTGGGGCACCTTCTGTAGCAGCTGTTATTTCTTGGCTCTGGTTTTGTGCAGTGTTGTCCTCAGGATGGCGTTGGAATGTTTTTGTTGTGATGCTGTGTTGCCCTCTGGATTGAGCATAGTATTGGGAGTCAGGTGATCCAGGTTCTCTTCCTGGCTCTATTACCAGCTTATTGCATGGCCTTGATAACTGACTTTTCTCCACAGGAGATTTGGGGTCCAGCTGGAAGGTCATTCAGGTTTCATTTGTATGTGTTGTCAAAAAACTGCCACACAGTGGTGTGTACTGGGCAATTGTTGCTCATGGAAGGAAGGGCCAAGACTTGAGTGTCAAAGAGTGGGGTGAATGTAATAGCTAGATTGACTCACTAGTAAAATAAATGAGAATATTTTGCCCATAGAAGTTGATCTAAAACACATTGAGATCAATGGGAGAGTTTCCTTTGATTTCAAAGGCATGAGGATCAGATCTTATAGAACAACTTCTGTTCAAGAAGTTCTCAAAGCTCTTTATAAATGACTTTCCTAACTTGAGTTAGGAAGTCTGTGCAGTGCCAGCTTTAGAACTGGCTTGTGAAACAGGAGGGTGTTGTTGAAACTGTGGAAATTAATCACAGCCAATGTAGCCATGTATGTAGAGTAATATATTAGATGCAGTCTTGCCAAACAGAGGAATATAGGTATCTATCTGCAAGACGCTTAAAGCAGTGCAATCTAGTGGATAGAACTTTGGCTTGGGAGACAGGATCACGTTCTCTTCCCAGCTCTGCTACTGACTTGCTCTGTAACCTTCAATTAGTGACTTATCCTCTCTCTGTGTCTCCTGACATTTTGACTGAGAGTTCTGTGGAGCAGAGACGGTCTTTTAGTATGTGTTTGTGGAATTTCTGGTGTAGTACAGCTGGATCTTGGGTGGGTCTTTAACAGTAGTAAGTACTGTTCACAACATAATACTTCCATAGCCTGACTCACACAATGGGAAAACATGTTGGAGTGACAGCTTGGTACTTAAACAGATACAAAAGATCTCAGAGCTCTGTGCTTAAAAAAGAAGAGAAAAGTCTAGGCTAAATTCTTATGTCAGTTACCCTGGTGCAAGTTATGGGAGCATTACTAAAGTCAGTGCTGTTACGCTGGTATACATGCAGACTGAGGACCCATCTTAAAGGAGCAGCTTGAATTCTGGTCATTTTGAAGGCAATGAGGTAAAACCAGCATCAGAGTCCTTTGCTCCTGTCTGCCCCATGGCCTGTTTCTTTAGTTTTACAGTCACATTTTCCTATTTACTATTCATAAAGGTTTCTCTCCTTTCTTGCTTTTCGAAAGACCTGCTGCTGCATTTTCCCAGTTGCATGAACTAGCTGTTGAAAGAGAACAAGGGAAAATGGAAAACAGACTGCAGTTTCAAAATGTGGGTGCCTTTAAAGCTAGCTTCTTAAAGGAGGGGTTCTGTGAGCATTCAGAACTCCTCTGCAGCCTATAAAAACAGGTATTCATAGGCTTATGTCTTATAGAATATGTGACAAAATGCTGCCCAATCATAATGATGTACTCTTGGATTGTGTTTTGAGTGTTTCCAGGCAATACCCTGGTTAATTGAAAACTCCATAGTGATTGATCCAACATGTGGATTACAGCACCTTGTTAGAGCACCAGAATAGGGCAGCATTACTGAGTAAGATTCACCACCTTCTGAGGAGTTACTGAAGGTGTTTGACAACAGCATTGTTTCTAAAGCCTCAGCTGAGATGCTGCTTTCCAGTAAGCTGCTATGTGGGAAGTCCTTCATGACCACCATCAGAAGCTAGCCTCTTGCAGTAGAGGAAGTCTTTTCCTTGACTTAAGTAGGACTTAATGATGGATGTTGAATGGGTGCACATGGATGGTTTTCCCATCCAGGGTTCTTGGCATGTTTGTAAAAATACAGCTGGTTATATTTTAAAAGGAATTTTTGCCTACTTCCTATTGCTTCTGGTAGTGGCAGGGGCACTTTTCTGCCAAGTTATCGACTGGATACTAGGACTTGCTGTTCCACGTGTCAGAATCAAAGCTGGCCAAGAAGAGTTCTCCACCAAGATAATGTTTATGCTGCTGCCTTGCTTGTGGAGAAGTCAGAGAATTTCAGCCCTGTCTTCCAAGGTCTCCAAGACACCCCCTCATTATGGGGACAATATTTCAAGGCAGAAGGACAAGACCCAGAGCCTCAGAGTTGTTCCACCCGAGTCTCCTGGGAAAGTAGAATAGAGTACCATGGGGAGTGCTGAGACATTCTTCTACCTAGGCTACATGCAAACTGTTGTAACAAACTAGATGTTCTTTGACAAGTAGGTCCTCCTGCCTGCTGCAACGAAGTCCACATCTCCCTATGGATGCAAATATAGCTTTGTGCTTAGACCAAATTCAGGATCCATCATTTCTGTGTATTATCTGTATTACTGGACCTTGTATAGTGTCCTTAGGTAAATGTTGAAGGTTATCTGATAACCCCTTTAGGCTAAAGGCAGCTCTCTTTGTAATAGTACAGCATAGAAGTTCAAGAAAGAAGGTTTCAAAGAGGAAAAGCTCCCAGTGGATCTCAGATTGTGCTTTGGTGCCTTATGTGGAAGAATTACTGCAGTGTCCCTTTCGGGAAATGAGGTGTAATTCCCTGTTCAGAATGGTTTTTGGACTCAGCCAGATGAGGTGTACAGAATGATCAATTGACTTAATATTCTGTTTATGAAACATAGCAGGACAGATGCAAAATCATCTGGAGATGTGACAATAAACAGAGAGTGATGGTATCAACACTTCTAAATCATCAGTGTATTTTCTCTGGAATTGCAAATCATAAATCCACAGATCCAAATCCTCCTCCCTTTCAGTGAAGGCGTCACCCTACACCTGGGTGTTAGTAAGTGCAGTCCCAGACACTAAATCAGAGAGTGTTCTTCTAAAGAAGTTTAAATGTCCAGGCTTCAGTTGTTGTAAAAGAGTGTAGCTACCTTTACAGCATTTGAAGCTCATGTTCTGGGAGTGCTGGCCTCCTGTTTGGTTGATCGTGGGTTGGTACCAGTAGAGCAGGAATAATCCACATGTGAGGATTGGTGTACGCTATCTGTAAAGGAAAATGAATAGATAAGAAGTATTTCTAATTTCCCTTCCCCAGATTTCTTCTGGAGCTAGTCAGTATAATGCTTCTTTTGGACCGTGAATTTGAGCCATTTTTTTCTCAGAGTTGTACAAAAGATTATTTGACACAGGTTCAGACAACTTCCATCACGGACTACAAATATACTGGAATGCACGGATGAACACTCACTACCTACACAGCAATAAGAAAATAAGCTCAGTGCCTTTTAGTGGATTGTACAATCAGATCATCATAATGGAGAAATGCTTCTCCACCAAAATAAACCTCATAGTTGTCTTGAATTCCTACAGAAGTCACAGTTGTGAGACAGTGGGGCACAAAGCCAGAATTACCTTCTCAGCTTTTCCAGCTTTATTATATGACACTAGTAAAGTAAGTGCGATTAATTACATGGGGAGAAGCTGTAGTTAGAAACCTCAGCTGGGGTTGGGCATGCAGCCTGAATCTGATAACCACTTGGGAAGATTATATTAATGCTATAAATGTTTTATTTACTGAAGCAAATCTGGCAAGATACAGAAGGCAAGGCAAACTGATACTCACATGCTGGCTTCTTTAGCTACCCAGTATTGACAATTCAAAGAATTCCAAAGTCATAAGTTAGGTCGCAAAAATCATAATTGGTTTAAAAATCATGAAATTAAAATAAATAATAACGATGCTGAATTCTTATTTGCCTTTTTGTTTTTGAGATTGTTTCTAAGATCTGAGAGTATGTTCATACGTATCTTTTAAATCAAAATAACACTGGTTATTTCTATTTAAGAAAGATTAGGTCCACATGACTTTTTCTTGTTTCGAAATGACAAGCTCTGTCATTTTGAAACAAGAGACATTATTTTGAAATCGCTTAAACCTCCTTTAATTCAAAATGGCTGTTATTTCAAAATGGTTATTTTGAAATAACACCGTTCGGACATGTTATTTTGAAATAACCCTTATCTTGAAATAACACTTTTTTGCCCTTCTCCTTCCCTGGGTGCCTTCCTTTTTGTATATGTTGGGTGGGGGCATGGCCCAGTGAGGGGGCCATGTTGCCACACTTTCCATGGTGCCCCTCTCCTGATCAAAATGGCAAGTCCTGTTTCTGGACTTGCTATTTCGATTTGAGGTTTTTGCTTATTTTGATTTGTTAATTCAAATTAAGGATTAACTTATTTTAATTTAACTTAAATCAAAATAAGCATGTATGTGTGGACATAGCCTTACAGTCTACAGGTTTCAGTGGTGCAAGGAGAAGCAGAAGAGAAAAGATGGCCCAGTGTTAAGCACTAGCCTGGGCCAGTGGTTTTCAAACCATGGGTTGGGACCAATGTTCCCTCTAAGACCCACCGGCAGCTGAGCAACTACTGTTGCTCGCTGCGCGGGGGCCCCCACCACCTGTGCGGGCCCGATCCTGGCGGCCCGCCCCCGCCCCGCCCCCCCGCGGGCCCGATCCTGGCGGCCCGCCCCCTCCCCCCCGCTTACCTTGCATGGCCCTGCCACAGCTCCTGGGCCAGAGAAGCACTAACGGAGCATGCTCAGATATTCTGGGCATGCTCCGTTAGAGCTTCTGTGGGCGGGAGTTTTAATAACTCCCTGCCCCACAGGAGCTGTGTGTGCAGGGCCTCTGCCTGCCGGCCCTGCGCGGCCGGCAGCCTTCCCTGCGCGGGGGGGCTTGGCAGGCCGCGCAGCTTAAAGGGAACAGTGGTTGGGACCCTGTACTGGGTTACAGAGCCTCAGGTAGTGGGTTGTGGTGCCCCCTGCTGCAGCATCCAAAAGACTGGAATGCATTGCTGAAAGATGCAACTGTTGAGGTGTGGGCATACATGATTTTTTTTCAGCTGGGTCCCAAGGAAAACGGTTTGAAAACCATTGGTCTAGGCTTTGGGAGACCTAGTTTCAAAATCTGCTGTACTACAAATGGTCTTTGTGAATCGAGTCGCTTGGCCTCTCTGTGTCTAAGTTTCTTACCTGTAAAATGCGGATAGTAGCATAGTCCGGCCTCATGGGGGCCCGGGGATTGTGAGCATAAATTCATTGAAGATGGTGAAGTAGGAGCTCAGATTCTGCTCTGATGGGGGCAGCCAGAGAAGTAAGTACCTTAGGTAGATAGCTGCACATGATTGGAGGGAGAGGTAGCAGTAATATGAACACAGGAGGTTGGAAACAGGCAAGAAGTTACAATAAATTCCCTTTGTAACTTCTCATCCTAGAACAGCCAAGGAATTCTGTTTTGCCAACGTACTTCTCAACAACCCTGTTGCATTGTAAATAGAATGTCAGTAAAACAGTTATGTTACATCCAGAAGTGCATAGGATATAGCCACTAACAGAATTAAGTATGCTTTTACTTATTTATTCAGCCATCCACAGGTGAACTAGCTTTGAAACTTCGTTAGCTAAATGAAGTATAAGAGGAGCCATCTTAGGTTATGAAACAGGTCAGTTTTTTGCAGAAGAGAATGAATTTCACAGCTCTGCGAGTTTGGCACTGATTTGATTCCAAAATGATTTAGCTTGTGGTATGTTTTCTGATCCACAAAGTTCCTATCTGTTCCTATCTGTACAGATGTAATGGGTACAAACTGTTGCTGTTGAGGTACTCTATTAGTAGCAGGACTGATAATTGGCACTTCAGTTGTGACTTTCAATCAAGGAATCCTAAGCAAAACTTGATTAAGCAGCCCAGCATTCCTCTGAGCTAAGGAAATATTGGGAAGTGAATGGGCATCTGGGGCATTGTGATGAAAAGACCTACACATGGTCACACAGCAAATCTGTGCATGAGCTGGGGATTGGAACTTGAAGTCCTGCTTCCTAGCCTTCTTTGTTTTGACCATGAGGCCACATTCTCTCACCTTCATTATAGTGGATGAAATTTAAAGAAAATGCAGATACTCTGGTTCAGGGGTCAGCAACCTGAAAGATAAAAAGAGCCATTTTTCAAAATTCATTAACCAAATGTGTTGAGAGCCTCAATGATTGTAGCCTCTTGATTGGGGGTGGGGGGAGCTTGGCCAGGGTGCCTGCCACAGGTTCCCCTGGTAGAGGAAAGGGGGAGCCTGGAAACAGGAGCGGGACCCCTGCAAGGTCCCCTGGTGGCGGGGAACAGGAGAAGCAGAGCCCTGAGCCGCAAGGGGGCAGCCCTGGAGCTGCATGCGGCTTTGGAACTACATGTTGGAGGCCCATACTTCTTGTTTTAATTTTGTGTTAAAGGTAAAGAAAATGGCAAGTTTTATGTGTTTGTGTGTATATAGTGCCAAAAAACCCTCTTGGTCTATCATGTATGTATGAATGGGTCTGTTTCCAGATTCGAAAATTATGAAGTGGGGAGGTTCTGTTAAATTGTGAATGTCTTCAAGACAGAGAGTCTGTCCAAGCACTATATAAATATGTCAGGAAGGAACCAGTTTATGAAACAGTAAAATTAACTGATGACATAAGAAAATTAGGTTTAAGTTCATTGAAACTGATTAATTTTTCTGCTGTGTAACCTTGGAATGGAACAGGCTATGAGCAGCTGGCTTCTGTGTGTGAAATTAACTGGTAGCTCTCCTGCCATCATCTCGCACTGATTTATAACATTGTCCAGGTCCCTAGATGTCTGAGGGAATTAGGGACCTGCATGAAAAACAGCTGGCTCAAGATCCTTCCAGGAATAATGGAGGTAATGTGGGAAAGCAGAGCAGACACCTGTGTAGCGAACATTATTCCTGTTCTCACCCTAGGCAGTGGACACCACCAGAGAGCATATACAGCTCGGGATCTGTTTCTGTTCCTTGCTGTTCACTGAAACCTGGGACAGCAGCAGATTCCAGGCATGTTTAAGTCAGCATAGGTGACCAGGTGCTTGTGCCCTCTCGTATACCTTGGATGCAGATTTGGCCACCATGAATGTGTGGTAGAACCACAAACATGACATTGCAGTGTTCCTTAGCCAAGGACTTGCCATGGGTGCTGCCTGGAAATTGGACTTGGTCCAGCTGCCTACAAAGTGGGGCCAGTTAGAAACCCAGCCACACCGTCACTGTTCCCTCACTGAGGATACCCCAGCAAGGCCTCTGCCTTTGTCACATATGGAGAAACTGACAGAAACTTGCTTCACATTCACTGAGGGCAAATGCAGGAGATTGTCACCAAGAAGCCATGGAGCGCATTGCTGCCTGGGATCTGGCTGAGGCAAAAGTCAGACATGACCCCTGTCAGTGTTCCCTGTAATTTTGCATAGGCTGTGTGTGCAAAAAAATTTGTGTGTGCCAGTATTAGCACTGTTGATTTTTTTGTGTGTGCACACAGTTTAGAGGGAACATTGACCCCTCTCATGTCTGAATGTCTTTCTAAAATAATGCACTGTACCTCAACCACAAGATATAGCTTAGTATAGGAGTTAGTTTGGTCTGTGTTATACAGGAGGTCAGACTAGATGTGGCTCTTAAAGCTATTTCCTACAGCCCGCAACAACACTGTTGTTACCGACATTTGCAATATTGTTGTATGAAAAGGTTTCACTGGTGCAGCCCTGTGACTAACATACTAGTCCTAATGCGGCCCTTGTGGTGATTTGAGTTTGAGACCCCTGGACCAGATGATCACAGGCCTTCCAGCCTTTTAATATTTGGATATTAGGACATAATGCTTGCCTTTTTCTAGGAGGTCTTCTACAGAAGTGGGGCAGAACCTAGTTTTGTTGGAATAGTGCCATTTATCTTTTTTGGGAGAACTCAGAATATTGCTTCCCACTCCTGAAGAATCCTCATTTAATCGCATGAATATTGCTCAGAAGGCAGTGATGAATGTCTTAGAAATACATATATAATAATATTGGGTTGCGAGAAGTTTTCCAGACCCTTTTCATTTAGCTGGGATTACAGATTAAGGCTACATTAATAAACGTTTGTGAGAATACTGTCAACTGACTGGATGAGATGTAATTGACACCTGATACAGAAGTTAGTTATTGTCAGTTTCACTGTTTCAGCAAGGCTAGTTGAGCTAACATCATCAACACATGCCAACAGGTCAAAGCATTTTAATGCCCAGAAGTCACAAAATTAGCTCCATGTATTAGGCCCTAAACAAGGTGAGTACATTTTACAGTAATACCAGCTGGCTCAGATGGGGACCCTGAGACAGAAGTTTAATGGAGGTTTAAAAAAAATATATCTTATTTAAGGTATAAGCAGTCTCCAGTAGATAGGGGTTTGGTCTGAACTCATTCAATGGATCTCAAATGCCTTTTATATCCCAGTGATGGGAATAACACAGGATAAAATAAAGGCACCTTGATGAGCCACAAGTTTTCACCGGCTGGTAAGAATCTTCTCATATTTGCTCCTCTGACCAAAAATTTGACTCTGATCATTGCTGTTGCCGTGCTCTTGAGTCTCCCTCCTCCCCCTGTTATTGGGTCATTCCAGGTATGCTGATATTTGGGTCTAATCATGCCGTTTCAGTTACTTTGCACTTAAACTGGCAGTCTTTTCTTTCCCTTCTCCATAGGTTGCATACTCCCTCTAGTGGATTATTCATAGCTGTGCTGAGCAATACAGATTGATATTTCTCTTTCTGTGGCAAAGCAATGGCAAAGATAGGGCATGTAATCAAACAGAGCTCTCATCAGAGAATAGCACATTGCTTTTAAATAATGGATGAGCTTTAGTATATGTAATTACAGGTTATGTTACTATCAGTTTTATATTTCAAAATAATATCAAAAAGCCTAATAAATAATTGCATTTACTTTTATTGTTCAGTCAGACAAATCAACTGAACAGCTATTATTTCTGTCTTAGAGGAAAAGCTGTGCAGTCATTTCTGCCTCATCTGTTAATGCCACATTTTGGTTGCCCATTATAAAATACAGTGTATCCATTATATGTTCCTGGAAGATTCTCCAAATAAAGTATCATTTGGTTCTTACCAGGTGATACTTAAGGGTTAGCTAGACAGACAGACTCAGCGCGTGCAGTTAGTGTAGGTGTGTCTACTGCTTAGGTTCAGGTTAACTAAAGAACTAGACAATCTGTCTCCACAACAGAGGTCATCAGCTTATTCTTTCTGCTAGTGGAAGTGTTTGCTGATGCTAATGCATCCAACTAATACTGTAAAGAGGAGGCCAGATTATGCTACTTTTCCTCAATTGGGGTATGATCTTTATTTTTCTTAATGGACCAAGGCATTATGTACTGAAGTGGCATTAAGATCCGGGCCAGACGTGGATTTACGATTAATACTGTCTAAATGTATTGCGGTGTTTGTGGATGAAAGACGGTGGAAGGACACAAACTGTGGTGACAGTTTCCAAACTGTGGTATAATTCATTTTCCCAACACCCCTGTGAAGAAAGTGATTTTTATTACAGTATCTATTTTACCTGTGGGTAGAATAAGAAACTAAGGCATGCGATAGTTTCTAAATTGTCCATTACTGAAGTTTTACACCTTCCTTTGAAGTACCTGCTATTGGTGGGATACTGGGTTAAATGGACCATTAGTGTGATCTGGTAGGGCAATTCTTTTATAACCATACAATCATATTTTTTGCAGAGGTGGGGAGTGGTATATGGTAGCATACCTGCTTTTTCTTTTCTTGGTTTGCAATATATATGTCTATAGGTAGTCCTGGACCTTAAGAGAAGTTCAAGGGATATTTCCCTATCCAGGTGACTAGAAATTCCATTCTTATGTTTGACTTGGACAGGGAGTGTGTTCCCCTTTCTGCCATGTTGTATTGGAGCCATTTGCTGCCTCTGTGGCCCTAGGAAGGGAATGCGTAGAAATGTGGATGTCTGTTTGACCTTTGAAGGAGCGACAGGGAGAACATATTTCTGGCATCCCTGGTTGAATTAGCTCTTGTGAGCCCAAATTTTTTAGTGTTGCCTTTTTGACATGGGAACAGGAGGAGGAAGAAGTGGAGTGGAGGGAGTGACTGGATGAGTCTGACCGATCTTGGCGAGACACAGGTTGCTGTTTGAGAAGAAGGGAATGATGATCAGCAAGTTGCTGCAAGGAAGGGCTGAACTTTTGGCATCTGTCGTTGTTATTGACAAAACAACAGAAACTGGCATTTCTGTGTCATGGTTAGCGAGAGGTCCATCTTGATAGGAACAACTTTTCAATGATAATTGCTGGCAAAAATCTTGGGATCTGAAATCAGTTTTAGAAAAAGGAATGCTGTTTTCATTAACAATGGCTCTAGATTTAGAGGAACAAGTATAGTTTGGTATAAAACCAAACACAGGGTGATTATCATAGTATTTACATACACCCCTACTTTGCAAATAGGGGGACACAGGCTCATTTTTCTGACTTTCTGGACTCCCATCAGTTCCATCAATGTTAATGGTAATCCCAGTCTCTCAACCAGCTTTTAAATCACAGCCAAAGAGGTTAAGGAGAGAGCTGATCCCAATGTCCCTCTCCCCAACCCCGGGGGAAAAAAACCACCAACAAAAAAACACCATTACCACAAATGCATCAATTTTAAGTTAAATAAAGATCAGAATTAGATTGTATGTATGGTCTAAAGAGCAGAAATTAGATTTGCCAGGCTGCTGTGGTTTGGGGGTTTCACAGTAAACTTCATTGGCTGAGTGAGCCCTTGAAATCACTTCAGTTTTTGAGTTATTTAAAGTTATTGACTCAGTAAAATGAAAGTTACTGAATCCCACATAGGACTTAGTCAAGTGTTGCTTTTTGCTCATTTTAAAGAGCCAGACTGGATCAATAGTTCTTGGCTCCAGTAGAGAGGATGATGGTCCTTCAGTCCCCGAACCAGATGATCTAACACCAACTTTATATGCAGTTATTTGATACACAATCATTTTGGTAGCGTTTGCGTATCATGTAAACCCTGTCCTTATTTTCAGGGACCTGTGAGTCAGTGTCAACTAGAAACTCTCATAGAATTTCTCTGCTAAGGAGCAAAATTGAAATTGAGTTTTAGTTTATATTATATTTTCAACAAATAAGATTCCCAGTTTGGTTTTGTATTCAGGTTTGAAAATTTCTGTGCTGTCAGAGGATTAGTGTAGCATAGCAATAACTCAAAGGTCTGATGGTGTTTTTCAGGATGACTGTCCACAATGTCTCCAATATATGTCTGAATGTTAAATTAAAATGAGAGTGTAAAATTACACTTTGCAACAAACAACGGAGTCTGGAGTAAATAGTTTGTCAATGTCATGGATTTCACACAGAGCCATACTGAGTCAGGCAGTCCCTGCTTCTAAAACACAATTCCCGTATGGATCTTCTGTGCTTACTGTGGTTTTGGTCCTAATCCTGCATTCAAAACACCGATCTGACTGCAGGATTGGAGGCTTCAGTGTGTAAACATGTCATGCACCCTAATACAATGAACATGAACAGATGCTTCAGGGAATGCTGGTGTCTATTAGTTAAGCACTGTAACATGTCCAGCATAATAAATACATAATTGTTTGAAAAAGAGCCAGTGCTCTTGTTGATAATTGTTTAGAAATTTCATGTGTGTTCAGAAGTATTCACATACCCAAGAGCATAGCTTCTCTTCTTTACTGCTTAATTACATGCCTATCTTCACACATGCCACTGTAGCCTAAATATAGGTGCATTTGATAAGTGTAAAAAGTTCTGTAAAGTGCTGTACAAGTTATATTTAAAGGAAATGAAATTTATAGAAGAAAATATAACACTCTAGGAATTTGGATTTAAAAATAGACATTTGCTCTTAAGCAATAATGTTCGAAGTACCACTAATGGTCCTTGTCTCACTGGTTAATATTACCGAATCTTTGGCTTCTAGCAAATGGCAAATGTTTTAGACTTTATACTTTCATTTCTATTTGGGTTCGGACCTGTGCCATTTAAGTTCAATGGGGAGGCTTGTCATAGGCTTCTGTGAGATCTGAATCAAAACTTTTAGTGTTACAACTCAGGGTCAAAGTGCAAAAAAGTAAATTTCTACTGGATTTCCCAAACATTTCCTAAATGTTACAGTAGGCAACACCAGGCTCAACAACAGATGTCAACTCCATAGGCTACCCATGTTATGCATGTTTTAGACAAGGGGTTATCAAACTGTGATGCCCCCCCCCCAACACATACCATGCCACCCTAACTTCTGCAGTGCTGTTGGTGGGGTGCTGCCTTCAGCCACTGCTCTCACAAACTCCCTTCCCAACAATAGTTTTGTGACCCCCTTTTGGGTCATGGCCCCGACTTTGAGTAACATTGCTTTAGACAATAAAGTTTGCTTGCACTGTGGACCAAGGAGCATATTTGTACTTGGCAGTGTTCAGACAAAGAGTGAGAGACACTCCCTCTAGGAGCTTGCATGTTAACTTTAATTCTCACCCCTTCATCCTGTAGCATTAGTTCCACATAAAACCACACTCACAGATCCCGCATATAGTGGACCCCTTCGCTCTCCACCCTTATTCTGGGAAATTTTGTAGAACGGTCCACATAGTCTGAGGAAAGGAAAAGGAAGAGGGGCAAGAGGACTGCTGGAAGCATGTACCCTCAGAGACTTGGCCTTATTGCTCAGTTACTCTCCCCCTAGTGCTGTGGATTGCTGCTGCTGTGCCTGATGGAAGTAAAGGTAATGGAAATTATTGATTAACTTTAACAACTTTGTTGTATCCAATTTAGTTTTCACCTAGAGCAGCAACCATAAATCTCATGTGGTGGAGAAACAAGTACTTATCCCCTGCCAGCCTGGGAGGCTTTCTTTCCCTTGATATACAGTTGTTTCTGAGTTTGAACTGAATGCAAATGATGGATGGATAGAGACTGACCAGTGTTAATCTGTGACCAATCACAAAGGGTGACAATTTGCATAGCTGTGAATCCCAGTAATATTAAGGAATGAAATATTGAGATCCTGGCTCTTTGGTAATAGAGATAAAAGCAAGATGTTGTATCTGGGAATCTGATACAGTTGCCTGTACCCATCACAGTGTTCCCTGGGGACTTTTTAGAGTAAAGAATGATTAATAATGGTAATGATGAGTATAAGAGGTTTTTTTAGTGGTACATTATCTCCTCCTATTGTTGGTCATGGCAGTACAACGATGCTCAGCTTTACTTTTTCAAAAACCCTTTGCAGTGATTACCTTGCTTTTTTTTTTCTCCCAACGTGTTAATCTTTTCATTCTCCTTGCACTCTGAGGACATTTAGATCATTCCTTCTGCACGTATCCCTCTGCTGTTATGTGGTGTATAACATAAGTGCTTTTGTTAAGTTTATTTTATGCCTTGGGGGCATTATTTGATGACGATTCTCTAGCTGCTTCAGTGTATCAGAACATTCAAACCTGATGTTTATCTGCAAACTCTTTCTCCATGTCACTGTCCATGATTTAACCCTGGCTAGCTGACAAAATGCTGAATGTGCCTTGTTCTTGTTTATGCTGACTCTTCAATGGCTAATGAGTCAATAGTTATTTAGATTGTAAGCTCGTTAGGGCAGGCATTAAATTTTCCTCTGTGTTTGTACCGCACCTAGCACAAGGAGCTCTGGTCCATGACTGGGGCTCCGAAGTTCTACCACAAAATATAAATAACAAAACATGACAGGTACTATGATTGTTTATATTTACAGCAGCACCTAGAGGCCCCACTGTGCTAGGTGTTGTACATACACACTGTAAGAGAATCCCTGCCTGGAAGAGCTTATGATCTAAATGCACAAAATGAGTGGGAGGCAGAAGCATTAAAATCCCAAAGTCACAACTGGGGTACTGAGGCACAGAGTGTTGAAGAGCCAGATTATGAACCCCTAGAATTTCAGTCAGGCTAGGGGGAAAATAGGGGGTCAACAATCTTGCCATAAGTCTGCCTCTAACAGAGCTGGGGACTGAAGCCATATCTCCTGAGTCCTAGTCTGGTTGATGCCTTACCTACAAGACCATCCTTCTCCTCTGACACATTGACGATGAGTAATTTTAGAATTGGCATGGTTAAGGCAACAATAACATTGTTTACTAGAGAATATGGAAACTAATTTACTGCCTAGTGCATTCCTACTGTGTACTACCACAAATGTCTGTGCACTGCCTTTTATTTTTCTTGGAGTGATAAACTATAATTATATGAGCATCATAAACATGTTGAATTTGTGTTGCTGTCTACAAAACTTTGCATAGTTTTAACCTTTGGGTGCCATCCGCCTTGTCTTCCCATGCTGTTGAAAATATGTTGGCAGTTATGCAGGGTTTTGAAGAGAAATAAGTTGGACGAATGTACTTTATTAAGACTAATACAGGTGTTAACCTTGGTGGGAGAAGTGATATTTAGTATCGCATAAACCAAAATGAATTCTTTGCCTGGGACTCACTTGGCTGGCATTTTGTTCCTTTTTTCCTGTCTAGTAGGCCAGCTCGATTCTATTAAAAATTCTCTTAGCTAAATGTCAATGGGTTCAATGTGTCATCTCTCTGTGCTACACAGAATATTTCCTGTAAAATACTATTTTAATATATTAGAGATAAACAGAATTTTATTAATGTCAGTCTGGAAGATTTACAATCCAGCCAGAGCATCATCCTGCCTGAATTCAGCTTTCCGGTGCACTTGCATTAATATCCCTTCTCATTTTCAGTGATAAAATGCTTAGTTATAATACTGAGAAAAATGAAAAGGATAATGCTTTGCTACTTTAAATGAAAGTGTGATAGGAGGAACATTTGCATTTACTGTTTTGGCTTTAGGGCTTAATTAGAACTTACAGATTCATGGAAGAATTAAATTGAAAGTGTTCCCTTTGTTGTCCAAAAGAATTGTGCTCTGTGGGAGCTGCTGACCCCTCCAAATGCACTAGTTTGTTGGCTGAAAAAAAAAAAATCTGTGAGGGTATAAAAGCCAATTCTTGGGGCACAATCTTTCAAATATGGGGGCTTATTATTAAAAGTTATAATAGTGAATATTAAAGAATAAATAAGCAGGAATTTAGGAAGGTAGATAAATCGTTTATGCACTGGGGCATAACCCAATCATTGATTTATAGGAGTTTTCCTTGGAACACTTCGTGCCATATGTGCCCACTCCATATTTCTTGTGATAGATTATGAAGCACAAGCTACTACCTGGTCCCTGTTAGAGACAAGATAGTGAACTAGATTTTTTTTTATTATGATTCGTATTAGCTTAGTGCCTACAAGCTCTAGTTATAAAGTCCAGGGCTCCTTTTGTGCTGGGTGCAGAACAAAGACAGACTTTGCCTTGAAAATCTTAGATATGGCATTGAACCAATCTTTGGTGGCATTTCCTACATTCCTAAAGTAGGTTCCACATCTGAGCAGGGGTTAAAGTAAGCTGGAATGCACCAGAACACAGTTCTAGGGCCCACAGATCTGACGGGCCAGAGTTCAGGTGCCCAGATTCCAGGATCTAGAAAAATTGGGCCCATGCATGCATGAAGAGGGCCCAGACAATACAGGAAGGGGGCTCAGAGATTAGGAAGGTTCCAGGGTCCCAGGGGCATTGCTGGTGTCAGGTTTAACAGGGCTTGGGCCCTGAGTCATGGCGCCTGAGTCCTGAGTCTGCTGTGGTGACAGCTGCAGTGGCAGCACTCTTAATGTGTGTGAGCCCTAAATCCTGGCACCAGAGCCCCAGATCTTTCTCCAGGCCAGGGACGCTACTGCAGGGCCCCTCAAATTGAACTTTAACCACTGCATCTAGGTACCCTGGAGACTCCTCTCGAGTTCAGGGGAAGGTATTGAGCACTCAACCCTTTTAAAAATTAGGCCACGTACGTATGCATCTTAATATGGCACTTGGAGTGAGATCATCCATGAAAGCAAAAGGATTTATTTTTCCTTGCAAATCGTAGTGTGGGGAAACCTTCTTTTATGCCCCCATTGTTGGCCCTACTGCTGTAGTAGCTTCAGCTGTTATGGTGAATAACGTACTTGTTAACGTTGTTGTCTTTAGGTCTCTGCCATTGTCCTGGGATGCAGTGTGGTCTAATGGACAGCATACTAGTGTGTGTTTCAGGAAACTTGGATTCTAGTCCCCACTCTATCCCTGACCTATTGGGTGGTCTTGAGCAAGTTGCTTTTCTCTCTCTGTGCCTTGGTTTCTCCATCTGCTAAGATGGAGATAGCGCTACTTTGTAAAGTGCTTTGAGATCTACTGATAAAAAGGTTCTGTCAGTGAGAAGAGGTAAAGCTTATTATGAAATCAAACTCCATTTGGAAAGATACATATTCTCTTAATAGATATTCCCCTCCCTCTTTCATGTAAGTTTCAACCAGTTGCAAGCTACTGCAGTAATCCATACCTTAGAGCTGGGAGGTGGATCCTCACTAACCTTATTCAAATGTTATAATTAACCACTAAATAAAACTCTAAACTGCCTCATGATGGGCACCGCAGGCCTCTTGCATCACTGCATTAATCAAAATACTTCCTCAATTCTCATGCTGATTTTATGATGCTGTAGAGATGAAGTTTAGCTGAGGCAGAGCTAGTCTTTGGTCAGAATCAGTGAAGGGTGGGTGCGATTGACATTACTATGGAAACGCACAAGTGCATTCTAGAAAGGGCTTGAAGTAGTGCAGGGAATAACAATAGCCTGCTTGAAGAGAGAACGGGCATTGAAATGGCCTGGTGTTTTGTGGGAGTTCTTCTCAAAAGAGACAGAGGGATCTTGTTGTTCCTTACAGGCCCTGAACTGCACATGCCAAATCGTTCAGATATTGCCGTCCTTTGCTGTCAGCTGGGGAAGGGCAATGTTAGAGTGGAGACATAATAAAAATGTGTGTGGGTGGTGCCTAAAAGAGGTAGGGAAGGAAATGTGGAAAAAATCAGAATTACAGCGCTGTGTGTGGTTCTGCCTGACTGATTCATATCAGCAGGATTACAACTGGGGGCTGAAATTCTGGCCAGTCATGGCACTGGGGTTGCAGTGGTTTTAAGACAGGGCAGAACAGGGCTGTCTTATTGCTGCTTCAACACAGGGCTGTCAGTTTCTGATCCTGGTGCAACTTTAGCAATAGCTCAGCCTCAATTTTCATAATTTATAATCCTTCTCCTGTTATTTTCTCCCCCTTGAAAATAGCTGGAGCAAAGAAATCCTATTTTATGGGTTGTTGCACGTATGTGGTATCAATTATATATGCGGAGCATTTGATGCCTGCAGCCAACACTGTAACGGAAGTCACTTTAACCATACCAAGTGCTTCTCCTTCTCTGTTGTGGTGATTGTAAATGAATCTGATTACAGTCATAAATGAGCAAATATAACCACTTCTTAGTTCTGTTTGAGTTTTCCGAATGCACCAGAGGCAGGATTTGTGCAGATTAACAGCATAGGAGGCCCAGGTTAAAAGAAAAAACTATACCATTTTTGTGGGGTTTAGTTTTCAAAACCCCATCAGTTCACTGGCTGCATTCCTCTCCTGAATATTCTGCACCAGCTCTCTCTCAATACTAGAAATCTTCTTCATCCACACATTTTGCACACATTTACACCTGTGCTAAATTAGTATAAAATACAGCCCTGTCTGAATGCACTGAAGAATCTTGAACTAGGGCTCACTTTGACCTCATATAAGCGACTGTTCTGTCTCTAATGCTCCCTGCCAGAGCTTCTATGCAGCAAAATCTCCCTCTGTTCCTTTATCTAGCCTTGTCTCCCTTTAAGTTTCTGGGCCTAGTAAACATCAGCTGCACCTGATTATGGTAGCCCAGTGAGGCCTGCCCAGCTGGGACTTCACTTAAAAAGCCCCACATCCCTTTGCATCAGTAAGACCTCACTTTATAGGCACAGGTGGTAAAGTGCCTCATATACATAGGGGCACTCTGCCTAAAAACTGCCTAAAGGCCTCAACATCTGGTCACAATATAAAGTGGACTTTGGTTTTGTATTTTATTATAGTTATTTGCCCGCTCACAACAGCTGTAAGCAATGATGTTTCAGGGCACCTGGCTGTAATGTAGTTAGTCTCTGGTATATATCTTGTCTGACTTGTGCGGCCCCTATAATTGGTTTAGCAAAACAATGACTTTCTGGTGCAAGTGTGTGTTATTTAGTGTGAACATCTGTAGATCAGCCTCTCAGCCTGCACAACTTGAAGCCAAGATGTTCTGAGATCATCTGCTCCTCAGTACTTAAAGGTTGCAGAACTGGTTGCATTATTAGTTGATAGAAATTACACATTAAGCATTTCATCCATAGTAGAGCAGGATAGTCAATGGATGGATTGCAGGTCAAATGTGGACCACCAGATTCTTTTTTGAATGGACAAGTTTTTTTATTCACTTACTATTAATAACTGTTATACTAAAATAAAGTATTTTTTAATAAAATTGTGACATCAGGACCTTGGCCAAAAAATTTGGAGCTTGGGAAAAAAAGACTTCCCCTCATATAGATGAGCAAATGCTATCCAGCCTAGGAATGCTGGACCCGCATCTCAGTTACTTGGGCCCAGATCCTCACTTAATTGCTGTTTGATTTCAAGGGGAGTTAGGCACTGAAATATCTTTAAGTACTGCATGTCAGTTCCTGGGCTTGGCATGGTAATGGAGGGATGGTGGAGTTGTTTAAGCCAAGCTGAAGTCAAGGGTTTGAGCTTTTCATATTATGAGTCTGTAGGGAACTGCCCTCTCTAGTATCTTATGCTGTGTTCACACACGGGGTTATTTCGATATGGTTGTTTTGAAACAACTTGTATCAAAATAACACCTTATTTTGAAAGAACTTAATTCAAATTAACAATTTGTTAATTCGAATTAAGGAAAAAAGCTCAAAGCGAAATAGCAGGTTCAGGCAACAGTTGTTTCAAAACAAGTCACTGTTGTTTCGAAACAACATGTTCGCACGGTGTTGTTTCGTCCCTGCATGGGGTTTAACTTGTTTCGAAACAACGCTGTTGTTTTGAAACAACGGGACCCGTTGTTTTGAAACAACGGGACCCATTGTTTCGAAACAACCGTGCGTCGTGTGAACAGCCTAAATCTTATTTCGAAACAACCTCTGTTGTTTCGAAATAAGAGGGCTGTGTGAACACAGCCTTAAAGTTTCTGAAATCCACACTCTGCTTCTCAAGGCCAGAGGGAAACAAACACCAGGTGAAATACAGTGTATTCTGGATACAACCCCAGTCTGTCCCTTTATCCCAGGGACAGGGAGCAGGATGTCCTAGAGTCAGTCCACAGTGTGTCCTTCCATGACCCAACTTTTTTGTTTTGGGAGAATGGAAGCATTGCCACCGATGATTATGAAAACAAATTAAAGAAACAGTTTTTTTTCTAGAATTTGCAGCCAAGTTCAAGAAATTAATATAGTCCTGTTTGTGACATAGCGTGTAGGATTTGTGCTGGAAATAAGGATTGAATTTCTTTGTGATCCCCAGTTAATGAAAAGAGGTTGGTCAAGTCAGCCCTTCTGATTCCACTTCATGATGGATCTGTAGACAGTAATTTTAATCAGCATGTAAAAATGATAATAAAAAAGATCATGGGAAGAAGCTTTTTATTTTTGCCATTGTGCACACAGGTTCCTGAACTGTTTTGGTATAATAAAGAAAAGGCTGAGATGCAGAGAAACTGAGTCTTAAACCTCTTCTTTATCTTACCTGCTTTGGTAACTGGAACACAAAGAAGGCAGTAAGAGCTGAATGGACTAGATTTGACCAAGTGATGAATGAACTCACACCGGTTCTATCTCTCGTGCCCCAAGCTGATCCCATGACGTTAAGTAGCAAGCTACAGTATGGAAACTGTCTTGTAGCAATCCAGTGAAATTCATTCATGAGTATTGTTGATCTGTTTATATTTTTAAGCACAAATGTTTAGTTAAAACATTTTTCTCTGCCTTTGATAATTCATAAGATGGATAAAATTGAAAGAGAAATATAACAAGATAAGAGTCAAAGATTACCATTGCCCAGGGACAAATAGCATTGGCTTAGCAAGTAAGGGAGGATCCTGGCTTTAAAATTCCCAATGGACGCAACTATACCAACTAAAAATAAAGTAGAGATCAGTGTACTTTTAACCTGTTTGGAGAGATTAATTGTGCAAAAATGCCTCAGTAAATACAGTGTAACAAAAAATTGAGCCGCCTTCCTTGCTCATTGATTGATTAGATTATAAAACAGGTCTGGATTGTGAAGCCTAAATTGTGGGGCGCATGCATGCGTGCAGTCATCCATGCAGTAGAGACTATGTGATCTTCTGTCTGTATTTTCTAGTAGGAACTGCTATAGTGCTATTAATCTGAATGACCCAGAGTCATTTCCTTGGAAAGATTCTTCTGAGGGGAGTGGGATGGAGTGGCATCTTTCAGTTACTTAAAAAAAGAGCCTGGAGTGGCACTTGATTTTGGGCTTATCAAGAAGTTTGGATACATTGATATCCTCCCCCGCCCTCATGTCTGTTTGCTAGGAAGGGTCACCCAGCTTTGGATAGATGTATGTGAACCAGTGGAACTATGTTATTGTCGGTCAATTAATTTATCCTTTTTATTAATGTAGTAAGATCAGCTGAGGTGAAGGCTTTTTTCCTTGGATGTTCTTGTGTCCCTGGTGAAACTGAAAGGGGATAGTGATGCATATTGAAGATTTCTTACGAGTATCAACTGGTTAAAAGATTGTACTCAAAAGTGGTTACCAGTGGTTTGCTGTCAGACTGGGGCATTGTGTCTAGTGGGTCCAGTGGGATTTGCTTCTGAGTCTGATGCTACTCAGTATTTTCATCAGTGCATCAGATAATGGAGTGAAGAATATGCTTATGAAATTCACACATATCATAATAGGCAGGATTTCTATACCATGGAGCAACAGTTCTCAACCTTTTGTGGTTTGCAACATGCATGTCACCATATTGCAACTCTGCAGGACACACTGGCCCACTCCCTCCAGGCCAAATCCAGCCATTTCCCTGGCTCTCTACGACATATTTACTGCTGGGTGGTGACACAGTAATGTGTCCTGACACAGTAGTTGAGAACCACTGCCTTGGAGGGCAGGATTAAAATTCAGAACTACCTTGAAATATTAGATAATTGGTATGAAATCCTACAGCATGGAATTCAATAAAAAAATGCAAAGTACTTAAGAAGGAAAAATCAAATGCAGTGCTCCAAATTGAAAGGGTTCTGGAGGTTATGGTAGATCATAAACTGGATAGGAGTTAAAAGTGTGAGGCAGTTGGGAAAAGGTTAATATCATACTGAGTGTAATAACAGGAATGTCACATGTAAGATACTGAAGGTGACTGTCCCACTGGTGAGGCTTATGCTGGACACCACACTTTTTAGGAAGGATGTAGATAAACTGGACAGGGTCCAGAGGAGAGCAACAGAAATGATCAAAGGTTGAGAAAACCTGTTCTATGAGGAAAAGTTTAAAACCTGGATATGTTGAGTCTTGAGAAAAGCAGATGGGGAAAACCTGATATCTGTCTCTCCAAATATGTTCAGGGCTGTTATAAAGAGTATGGTGATCAATTTTTATCCATCTCCACTGAAGGTAGGAGAAGTAGTAATGGGCTTACTTTGCAGCAAGAGAGATTTAGGTTAGATTTTAAGTAGAGTTTTCTAACTATAAGGGTAGCCAAGCTCTGGAATATGTTCCCAAGGAAGGTTGTGGGATCCCTGTCAGTTTAGGTTTTTAAGAACAGGGTGGACAGACACTTGTCAGGAATATTGTTTTACTTTGTCCTGCATCAGCACAGTGCTCTGGAGTTGGCGAGCTTTTGAGGTCCCTTCCAGGCCTATGTTTGTGATTCTTAACAGCCATGGCTTTCGTGTGTGCTTGGATGAATAGCCCCTTGCCACTGAGCTGCTCTTTCCACGTTGATGGGGTCTGGAAGAGTAGATTCTTTGAAAAGGAGTCTTAAGCCTTGTCAGTAAATTCCAAGAAACCAGCCATTATTATGTAACCACTGGAGACCAGGATTGGTCATATTGGTGATGCAGCTGTGGTTCCTTCAGAGCTGTTGCTTCTACACAGTTTTACATAGATAGGGGAGCACTTGCTGTGTCCTTGAGCATAAATTAGGATTTTATGTTTGCTAGGGTGGATTCCTATTGAGTTTCTTGGATACTTTCTAGACAAGAGTAGAGATATATTACATTTTTTTTGCCTCTTGGCAGTTAGCTTAGAGACCTATCCCATCAGTCATGGCTGTGATGATAATACACATTTAAATATTCTACATTGAATTAATTATTTTTCCATCCTGAGGGTCACTCCTTTCTGAGCTTTTTTTTTTTTTTTCCCATTAAAGTGGCCTCTAAAGAGGAGTCTGCTTAAACTGTTCCTTCTCTCTGTGCTACAGCGCCTGCAATGTGAAGGCTAGGAAAGGACAGAAATTTACAGCCAGTCTTGACACATCTCTCTGACATTACTGCACAGTTGAAAACACTGTGCCATAGAGGAGGCAGTAAACAAACTCGCTTCACTTTTGCCTTGAGGCACTTTTCAGTCCTATACTTGTTAAGCAAATAGGTCAGTGCGTTAGCCTACTAGTCTGCCTAATTTTTGGCTTCTTGCATTCAGCATATTAACGCAGGGGCAGGCAGCTCCTGGCACATGTGCCGACAGCAGCATGAGAGCCCATTCGGAGCAGCACACGGCACCCTCTGCAGTGCCACAGAAATTGTGTCTCCAGCCACTGAAAGCTACTCCGGGCAGCTTTTTTGAGGGACAGCTGGAGTGTGGAGGGTCCTTACCATGCCCATGTTTTGGGCATGGTGTGGAAAGAAGATGCCTGGAACGGCTTCTCTCCATGGTGTGCAGTCGCCAAGGAGCCTCTCTGGGTAGCTTCTCCTCAGCATGCCTGGGGACCTCCCAAGAGGAGCTGCTCCAGGCAGCTTCTTTCCATGGCATCCCTGGGGACCCCTGGCTCCAGGCATGCTGCCAAGAGGAGCCACTATAGGCAGCTTCTTTCCGCAAGTGGCTCCTTTCAGTAGCATGCCAGTGAAGTGCTCCTCTCTCTGTCCCCCAGCCTCTAGCCATGGCTGCCACCAAATTTTCAGACAGCTGCTGCTTTTATTTCTGTGGAGGGAGCCACTGGCACTAGGTGACAGTTGAGGAAGAGAGGCTGGCACAGGGTTTGGCAAAGGTTGCTGACCCCTGTATTAACACTTTAAGCTGTATACAAAACAAGGAATTTTTAAAATGAAGTTAATAGTTCTAACGTTTCTTCAGAATTTAGAAGATGAAAATGATGTGTGCTAGCAAATGGTCTTTCACTTAGCACATGGGTTTCAGTATTGTCAGAGCCTAGCGCTGGGGGATTGTTTAAAAAATATGAAGGTGAGATTTTAAAAACTGCTCAGCATTGGCTTCATACTGCTTTCATTGAAGTCAGTGGTCAGGCTGCCCTTGGTTTCTTTGGGAACAGAAGTAAGCCTGTGGTGATTACTGCTGAAAGTCCGTCCTTTAGGTTTCAAGGTGGTGACATTCATTGGTTTTGGTCTGTCCCTCTTGCTGAGATTCCTGAGCTGGGATGTCACGAAATGTGGACTGTAGCTTGTGGGCTGTTGCAGTCAGGAGCCTGGACTGCTAAATGCCCCTTGTCAGCCAAACAGCTCTGCCCAGACCTTTGCACCCAGATTCCCCCTTCAGAGGCCCTACATGCTGCTTCTTGTCAGTCTTCCCTGGCTCCATGGATCTGAGTCACTCCCCCACAGTGATAGCAAAGGCAGCAGTGACTCCGCAGCAGGATCCAGAAGGGTTGGGCAAGAGCAAGAGCTCTTGAGCAGCAGATGCAGTGGCAGCTGCGATATTATCCTTCCTGATGGGTCACCCCCCCCCCCGAGGAGTGATCTGTTATGGTCACCTTTCCCATGCTACATGGGGTCAGTTCTCTGCAGCCTGACCTCTACATGTACCTGAAGGGGGAAGATCCAGATAAAGATGAAACCAGAATATCCCCTAGGTGCCCCAGTTGAACCTTCTACCATGACCTTTCTGAAGTCTGCTGCTAAAAAGCTCTACTGGGTGCTTAGGCAGAAATTCCTCTTCTATTCCTTTCAGGCCCCTTGGGCTATTGGGGACAGGGAAGATGGAAAGAGCAGTATTTTAATCTTCCTTCAAAGGTTTCTTTTGGCCCATTGCAGTTGCTTTCCTTTCCTAGCCCCCAGTGTTGGGCAACAGATGGACCCTTAGGCAAAAGCCAGCAATGAAGCTTTTGGGAAGGTCTCCATAGTCTGTGCCTAGTCCTTGGTCTGGCAGGCTCTCCCAGTGCAGGGACCTTGTGAAACTCTAGCCTGATAATCCTAGGAATGGACTAGCTGCTATGTGTGAGAAACTGCACTAACCAATGTCTGGGTCTTTCCAGCTCCAGTGTGAACAAATGGCTTTAGTTATGTGTGTAGTCCTTTATATGCAGAATTCCAAGGAATCTACAATGGGTATTAATGGAGCCCAAAAATATGACTGAGGGGTGCATTTCAAGTTTGACTTAAACTACTGCTTGCAAGCTCAGAAAATCTCCTCCTTTTTCAACAGGCCAGGCAGTTTAAGCCAAGCCTGCCCTTGATGTCACTCCATGGATGACTGGGGAATTTCTGCGAAGAGGAATTTGGCTGGCTGCGTTTGCCAGTGCACTTCTCTTCTATTCATTTAATCTGTGTGACAATGCTGTCATCCTGTTTTGAAAGCTGCTAAATTATTTTCAGGCCAGTGGCCTCTCTTTGGGAGAATTGTTCTGTGCTGTCATCAGTCCTGGCTTGTCTCATGAAAACTCAGGGTGGAGGAATCTTTTCCCAGTCCATCAGCTGCAGAGGAGGTGAGACAAGGACTTGGCATCAACACTGGGGCAGGAACTCGATGAGCCAGAACGGAAGCAGCGAAACACAGGCAGGAGAGGTTGGTAGATGTTCAATTCCACTGGAAAGCTAGCAGATTTTGTACACAGTGCTCTTGCTGAAGGGCCTGGCTCCACATGCCCAAGCCAATATAACTAAACAATGAGGGGCTTTTCTGAGATTCTTGTTGCTGTCCTTTAAGCAGAACTGAAAATCTAAAGAAGCATGAATTGTTGAGGTCACAGCTGATGTATTCATATTTTACCACTTGCAAGCCCTGCAAACTTATACATATCAAAGTCCAATCTTTGTTTCAATGACTTTTATATAGACTTTACTCATTGCAGTGATGAAGTATACTCATATGCGGGTACTTGCGTGATTACACTGGATTTGCCCAATGTTCTAAAACAGTTTGGAATTGCTGGAAGATAACTACATTTGGGATCTTGTGTTTGTCCTGGAAATTGTTGGTACTTTCTTAAACTCAAAGAAAATGGTGTTATATCACTATATGACTAGATGTCAATAGGGAGAAATCCTTCTAAAAGCCCCCTTTAATTCACTTGTTGGAATAAAACAATACTCAATTAAAATGCTTAACAGTATTGTTTTTTTCAGAAATGCTGCTGGAGTGAAACCTATTAGATCCCCCAAATTGTATAGATACCAGAATTGTATAGATATCAGATAGAATTCTCTGGATGTGCAGATGTGTTCCTAAAACTTTGAAATTGGTTAATAAATGCTCCTATTTTGGAACCCAGTCCCTAGCCCCTTCTTTATGATGTGTATGGGACTGTTTAGAAAGTGACTGTGGTAGATATCTTAGGGACAGATTAACCTCGCCCACTCTAGTACTACCAGCAATCAGTTTGTTATGATTTATTACATTATTGTGGTAGCATCTGTGAACCCAAGTTATGGAGCAAGATCTCTTGTGCTAGGCTCTGTACAGAGAACAACTCCTCTAGAAAGGTTGCAGCTGGCTCTATATTTCGTCCCTGTGTTACCACAGCTGTCTTTGCTGGTAGTCAAGTATTGGTTACTCTGGTATGTCTTAACATTTTGAAGAAGCAATTTCTCATAAAAATATCCCAGCACAAACTACAAAAATGTTCTGCTTGATGAGGCACCTGTCCACTTACACAAACTCACTTCCCTGAGGCTTCTTGGCATTACTGCAGATGGTACCTATAGTTACTTCCATGGAGAGACATTAGAGAAGAAAGTATACTGTCTGTTTTAGTTCTGTACTCAGTTTTAGTCTCCAGGATAATTGCCTTGCTGTCAGTTACACCTGTTTCTTGTTGGGCCTTATGCACAAGCACAGGTGAGAAGCAGCACAACTGAGGAAATAGGAAAAGGTCATAGTAAAATGACACTGGGTAACAGATGAACTACACTTGAACACTTCATTCTTAATGGTTGACTAGCCTTCAAGATACTTCTTCCTAAACTGGATTCAGTGGACCAGGTTATGTCAGCTTCTCTGGTTTTTCTCAGATGCAACAGGAAGGAGAAGTAGTTTCCAAAAGAAAAAATCTCAAAGGAGAGCAAATGAGGGGATTTTCAGCAGTGACCAGTCATAGCTTTGGACTGTCTCTGCATTTCTGTTCTTTACTGCGATGTTTTTCCATTGTAAATCTACCTTTTTCCTCTTAGCAAAGGCTAGTGTCTTTGCAGGAGCTTTTCATTATTGTAAAGCACCAGGGTGGTGGCAAGGGCTTGGCTGAGCCTTGCGGTGTCCAGGAGGCATTTCCAAGGCCCATAGTGGTTCTGCTTTGAGGGTCTTCCCTTCTGATGCAACATTAGCAATTGTACTGGTTTCTGCTTGTGGGTGCAGTTAGAGAGGAGAGGAAGCTAGTGCTGTGACCTTTGTGCACTTACTGCATGGAGCTTAACCTGGAAATCGCAATGTCTAGTAGAGATGCTTCTTTTCCCTGTATTTTCCATGCAGTCCCTTTATCTAAGGGCTTGTCTTCACTGACAGCATCAGATCAATCTCCCTGATCAGCTGGCTGATTGGATCTGTGAAGACCCGCTCTGCCGATCAGGAAGCCAACACTAAAAGACCACCCCTGCGGAAGCATTAGCAGTGAATTGGAGGTAAGGGGTTTCCTTCCAGCTCAGGCTATTGCAGACAGTGTGTTAAATAGAAGGTAGGCAATCTGAGGAAGATACACAAGGAATTTTAAGTATCCTGAGTGTCTCCCTTCAATTGCCACTGAAATCATATGGGAGTACAGACCAGGCCTAAGTTTTGATAATGTGGCATTGAGTGTGTTGTAGTTCTCATTTTCCAGAGTGAGAAAATTTGAGGGTAGACAGTTAAGTGACTTAGCTGAGGTCACATCGTGGCTCAGTAGCAGAGCTAGGTACAGAACCCAGGAGTGCTGACTATTCTGCCTCCTTTCTTAGCACAAAAGTCTGCAAACATTTGCTTCCTATTCCTGGTGCCTTGTCAACTGAGCTTCAACTCCCAAAGTCTCCTGCTCTTATACACCAAATCACCAGGATTGTTTGGATGAGGCTGTAGATTTTATTTCTTTAAATAATAATAATAAATAAATAAAATGCTGAGACATCTCTGCTTTGTAGCACCATGGTTGATTGACTACCACGATTAATCAGTTTTTCTCACTGGAAGCATCTTAGAAAACACAACTACTGCATCTAGTCCAGTGTGTTGGGGTGTGGAAATCTATTACAATGTTGGTTATAGCTGAGTTGGTGTGGTGTGCTTTTTGGCAGCCAGATTGCTTTTGTCAAATCTGGAAATCAAGTTGAATTCAGCAGTGGATTTAGCAAAAACAATGAGTCCTGTGGCACCGTAAAGGCTAACAAATTTCTGTAGGCATAAGCTTTTGTGGGCTCCAGCCCACTTACAGTGGATTTGGAGGTTCCTGACTGAGACTATGAAGTTCTTGGGGAAGAGGTCACGTCTGTATTTGCAGTGTCTAACACATAGATCTCTGATCCTGACAAAGGCTATTGAATGCTACTGGAATACAATTAAGATTGATCTGATAAACTGGCACTATATAGAGAAATCCTTAAAAGTGATGCTGTCTGAAAAAGCAAAGGAATTTAACTAGGTTTCCTCTTGTGCATGGTCACTATTCACATCTCATGATAATGAGTGCTATGTGCAGAGGAAGAAAAGACAACAGATGGAAGTAAATCATCAGTCATTTGCCCAGAAACATGCTTATGGTACTCGATGCTCGTAACGTACAGACGCTATGAAACATATGCTG
Source organism: Podocnemis expansa (assembly GCA_007922195.1). Lineage (NCBI taxonomy): Eukaryota > Metazoa > Chordata > Testudines > Podocnemididae > Podocnemis > Podocnemis expansa. The sequence continues at coordinate 25,263,017 of ML682025.1, forward strand.
AATGCATAGCTATCTGCCATAAAACCAATCTTAAGTGAGTAGTCAATGCCAAGTGCCTACGTTTATATTATTGAGATGCTCTTTTACATCAATTAGCATTAATAAAAATATTTCACCCTCCTTGCAAAAAAACAAAACAAAAAAAACCCTACTTAAAACATTTCTCTTTTTCTTCTTTTCTTTCTTTCATTGTCGTCCACTGTGATTTCCTTGTATTGTTTCTTGGTGGGAAAAATAAATTGCATCTGTCTCATGTAAAGGTAAGGAATTATATTTATTATTGGCATATTGCAGTGGGAAGAACTGGAAATGTTTAATGATGTAGTATTAAATACAGAGCACACTCAGTAATTCTCATTTGTTCGACAGAAGTTGACTATGAAGCTCCTAGCACTAATTTTTGTGTTATCTGTGGTTGGTATTAAATATGTCTCATTTTGTCTGGCTTTCTGAGAATCATCCATATATTTCTGGTAGTACTGTCATTGATAAATGTTTATGGGTGACATTTTGGAAGCTCTGCTTTTTGAATGTTGTCTTGGTTGGCCAATGTGTGCTCATTAGTGGCTGCAGTCCAATTTGGATACTTCACTTCACAAATCCTAATTTGACTAATGACAGTGAGAGACAGTCTTTAGAAGGAGCATTATTGGCCAGTCCATCTGGCTAGAGATATGCTCAGGCCAGGATGTTTTATACACTTCCTTTGGCTAACCCTACTAACTTTTCACAATCAGCAAAAATATCTTCTCCAGTCACAGTTCCTCTGCCATGCAATCCTTTCTTTGCTAATGCTGTTTTTACAGAGCCTATTTCCTTAAAACTGTAGGGGCAAATAGCTTGTAGGTAATTTTTATAGCCAAAGGATAAACTTGGCATCAGGGGATTTATCTCAGAAATGCCAGTGTAGTGTTGTTTATGCAGCAGGAGTGGTGCTGCTCTTAGGAGTGTTGAAAGTGAAGCAGGCTAAAGCGTATTTCTGTGTGTGACTAAAGCTGTTAGAAATTCTGTGCCAACTTAATTGCTGGTGTAATGCCATTGACTTCAGTCAACTTACACCAGGGATAGGTTTGGCTCTCTGATATTATACTAGATTTGGCCGACTTTCTCTCTGTTCAAACAATGTACTGTATACCATATCTTCCTTCTGTTTTCTGAGAGATGGCTTTGGTTCTATTTTGTGTAAGTGTAAACTGAATCAGGCTTGAGAATGCTCTTCAAGCATCCTTTTCACCAGGGAAAGCAGAATATCCTGTACTTCTTTAAAGGTGATATAGAGATCCATTGAAAAGCACAGGTGTAGACAATCAAGTACAATTAATAGCCTGTTTTATATGGGGCTATATAAAATCAGTCACTCCATATTACATTTGATTGCACTGTTTGGTTTGGTTTGCTGGCACATTTATTGATTGGAGGGAAAGACCAATTAATAATAATTATAAAATTATATTTCATAAAATTATAAAAATTATAAAATTATAAAAACTGCAATGAGAAGATTTCTTAATGAGAAGGTGGCAGCTTGGTATTTTTAACATGAGTGGCCTTTCACAGGATCCCCCAGTACTTAAATGTGGATCATGTTCACATTGGGAAGTCAGGTTTCACTCAGAACCGATAAGGATGATTGCAAGTCTTCAAGGCCATCAAGGGCTTCTTTTCACTGGTGGGATATGTTTTGATGTAGGCAGCACATGTACAAGGGCCCAAGACGTGCACTGTGCCCTTTGGCAAGGCTGTTTTCCTTGGGCAGTTGGTGTACTTGCCTGTGGACCAGCTGATTTGCAGGGATGCTTTGGTAGCAGAATTGAGTCTTAAACCTTTAATCTCCCTTCAGTGATTTAGGGCTTGGTGCTGAGTGCTGTGGTCTAATCCGGCAAAGCATGTAAGCACTGTATAAGCATGCAAGTGGTCCCATTGAAGACAACAGGTTTCCCCAAATGTTTGAAGATAAGGATATATGATTTGCTGGATTAGGGGCCTGACTTCTCTGTGCCTTCCAGGATTGAGAAGTTGATTACCTGCAGATAGGGTCAGAGTTCCAAAGCTAAGCATTCATTGGGATGAATAAACTTCCAGAGGCCATGTTAGTCTAGCTTGGGAAAACAAACAACACGTCTGGTGGCACTTTTAAAGACTAAACACATTTATCACATGATCTTTTGTGGGGGAGAATCCCAAATGTCTGATGAAATGGGATTTTTTCCCCATGAAGGCTCATGTGATAAATACATTTGTTAGTCTTGAAAAGTGCCTCCAGAGTCCTTACTGGGATGAGAAAAGTTACTTAGAGATTGGTGGTTTTTTGTTTTTGGGGATTTTTGGTCCCAGGTTGTGGGTAAAAAAGGCAAACTTTTCTGATAATCCAAATTAGAAACCTTCCTGAATGAGTCCCTGCAAAGTGTTTAATTTGCAGTGTTAAAGGAATTTGGTAAAGCGTCTTTTGATTGTATTCTTTTTGGGACAGTGAGTGTGACTTCCTGAATGTATCACAGAGAGGCAAACACAGCCAGCTTTGTTTGGCAGTAATCAATAACAATACACTAATCCGATTCCTGCATTCTCTTATGGCAAAAGAAATGAGAGTGTGAGTGGTTGCTTGCAGAATGCCCTTATTCCCAGTGTCCCCTCATATCTGTGGTACACATCCCAGATCCACATGCTGTGGGATTCAGATGAATGACTCACTGTGAACATTAAAAGGCAGGGAAATAGCTAATCATGCTAAATAGTTATGGCTGCCAATAAAGAAAATATCCCTACTATGGAATGATCTATCCTGTAGATTTGTTAATATCGGTAGTAACAAACAGGAAAATTAATGTAATCTTTATGTTGGGTGGCTGCTAAATTATCTGGAAAACCAACTGCTGACCATTAAAGAACTTAGTTATGTAACCACCAGCAGGGGGTTAGTTTCAAATTCAAGCTATTGTAAGCTGTTTTTCAGTTGGAGATTTTTTCCTTGGGCTGTATTTTACATTACTTCTTCAGCTACCAGATAATGAGCAAAACAGCATTGTGCAAAAACCTGTTACTGGTTGCCCTGACATTGTGTTAGCTTTAAGCACCAAATATTGGTGTGGCAATACTTCATTGAGAGGAGAGCTGGTGACAGTTCTAAAAATAATTTCTAATGGACATTTCTTAACTGTCTTCAGCCTCAATACTGAATTGTGGTAGATTCATTATTAGCTACTCCTGTAGCTCAAAAAGATTTTATTAAAACACTCCAGTTTACATATTTCATTAGTGTGCCAAATTAATTAGAACTTTAAAGGAAATCACAGTAGGGGAAATTGAACATTTTTAAAAAGCATATCCTTAATCTGAAATGCTCTTCAGATGAAAGGTTCCTTTGCTGCAGATGAAGCACTTGAAAAATACATACAGTCAGGTTATCAGAATGGAGCTGGGACAGTTCCCAGACTGTATCTTGCAAACAACAGAAGGAGAGCAGTCAAAGCCAAGGGGGGGAGAGGGGAAAATGCAAATGAAATATCAAAATTGTATTCAGCTGCGAAAAGAAAAAGAAACACACAAGTACATCTTATGAGATTCTAATGCTTGCTGTAGCTATACAAGGGGAAATGCTCCTCTCTCGGGCTGGGAAGTACAGAGGAGAACTTTGTCTCCTGGGCGAATGGCAGACTACTGTGCACAGCATATAGATAAGTGCCATTCGTGTGTGTGCTGTGCAAATTCAGATTGTGCCTCAAATGCATCATAACAGTCGTATTAGTCAAAACCCTCCAGAACCATAGCAGTCAACACTAGGCTCCAGATGGGCTCAACCAGAGTTTATATAGATCACTACTTTTCAAAGAAAGTACAGCTGTTTAAATTCAGTGCTAATTATGGAATATTCTCACTGCACAATGGGGTAGCAGATTATTCAGACTGGTTTCTAGCTGGTGGAGAAATAATGATGCAAAATGAAGGTATTTTCTTGGTGTAATCTGACATTATATACTAGTTCGCAAAACAGAGGTGGTCATAAAGGACAAACAGGCAATCCCCTTTTCCAGAAATCTAAGTCAAGACATTGAAGCCAAGTTCCTAGGAAGCTACTTATTCTCATTAGAGAATTAAGACAACAGACTTTCTTGCTGTTTGTAACAGCTTCCCCAAAATAAGCCACATAACAAACCTAATACCAATACATTTTTTCAGATTACAGTGATCAGGCAGACATGAAGTACAGTAATTTGTAACATTATGTGTCATTGCCGTTTGGTGGCTTCCTAAGTAACTAACATCTAATGTCTAACTCTTACCAATCCTGGCATTTTAACGTGTGTATGTGTGTTACATGTAGCATGACTTCAAGGGCAGTAATCTTAGCAGCTTTGCCATTCCACCTTTTAAAAATACTTTTTCCAACTTTAATACCAATTTAAGCAAAACTTAGAATATTTTTGTATGTTGCTCTGACAAACTATACAACTGACCCATTCAGACATATGCTGTGCTGCTGGGAGCAGTCAGTAAATACATGCAAAATACCATCATTGTAATAATTACTAAAAATATTTAGCACATCTGCAGCGTTAGGAATAGGATGGACCTCAGCTGAATGATTATTTGTAGACTCCAAGCTCCTCCCGCATGTAGGCCAGATCTTTAGAGCCCTTCAAATCTGCAGATATCTGCTTTATTTCTGCAGACCATTTCTTGTGGAAAAACAGAGCCTCTGTATTTAAACTGCAGGTGTAGAGCCCTTCAAACACGAGGATATCTGTATTATCTCCATAGATATCCAGGAACAATTTCTTTGGAATGCGGATGGGATGTGGCTCCACATATTTCTATCTGTGCAGGGCTCTAGAGGTCTTCATGGCTGCTAGAATTTTATTTTTACCTAATCTTCCCAGCCTTCCTGACCTGTTTTGGCCACCTTTGTTGGTCTGATTCGGATTGTGAGTTCTCTGAGAGAGAGGCTGTTCTCTTTTGTTACTTGCCTGCATCGTGCTCAGCTTCATAGAGCCTGAATCCTGTTTTGAGGTGCTACTGTAATACAAGTAGTGAATAAAAGTGTGTAAATCAGTGTGGCCTCCTGAAAGACAGTGGGGCTGTATGAGTTACACCAGTAGAGGATCTGGACCATATATGCATGGCTGCCCATGCATGTGCACCCAACACACAGTACTTCCCCCCTAAGATATTTTTCTTCCCCTTTGGAACTCTGTGCAGCATATACCAGTGTGCTGTTTAACACAGTCGTCTTATACATTCAACTCTTATTGTTCTGAGTGGGTAGATAAGATACAGTACCAAAGGCTGCAGATTCCCAGCAGTGTTTACAGCCAAAATAACAACGGAAAACGATGCACAATTTAATTTGGAATAAGTAGCATTTGTCAGTGTAATAAGACATCAGTACAATGAAAGCAAAGGCTGGAATATTCACCAAAAAATGTTAATAAACATGCTTAGTACAATCAGCTAACTATGGACATGAGAAATGTTTAAAAGGCTTCAATCTAAAATATCATTTACACTAAAATTCTTATTAGCTGATGGGAGAAAAGCCATTGCCAGAATGAGCAAACAGATGCAGCTGGGTTAATTTCTTTTCACCAGATGCAGCAATTGTATTGTTTAAGCAGATCATAGCCATTCTCACAGAATGCAGTATATATGCATCTGCAGTGGGTGTGGGAATCACAGTAGGATCACTGCAGAGACAAAGTGCATTGTTACATATCCAGGCATCCTGTAGTTTGTTATATATTAGGGAGAATAACAACTAAAACCATCAGGATATTAGAGATTGTCATTCTGGGGTGTGATGCAGGAGTTCAGACTAGATGGTGGCTGTGGCCCTCTCTGGCTTTAAAGTAGGACATTGGGAGTAAAAGCTTGAGCTGTGGTTTCCTGCAAAAGGTGTCTCTCTCTTATGTGTCAGTGTAATTTTAACCCTGGGGAATAATTTGTTTCAGGTCTCAATTGCATGCAGTTTTCCTCCTTCCCCCTTAGGTTTGCAAAGCCACCAGTCTCCCTGATGTACACAATAGACAGCACAAAGCTTTGGGAGTGTAACTGGGGGCAAAAATTCAAAGCCTAGAGTTAAATGTGTATGGAGAATGAATAGATGGGATCCTCTAGGGTAATCATATACCCAGGGTTATCTTTCTGTTTCATTATTGGTGACAGTACCATGTATAAGTCTCTCCCTCTGTTGTACAGGGATATAGTCTTCAGTGTTTTTAGCACCCTCTTTCCTTGATTCTCTCAATTCCTGTGCACTAATAGCCAAAGCTTGTTTGTGATACATGACAAAGTTCTCTCTCTACTTTGTGGGTCCCATCCTTCCCTCTAGGAGTGGGAAGGGTCCTTTGCCTCTTTCTCTCATGACTCCATGCCTGGAAAAGGTCCTTTGCCTCCTGAGGCAGGGGTTTTTCCTTTCCACAGTCTTTGTGCCTGTGGGACTCTTCCTGACCAGCGTTCTGCTCCTTCTCTAGATCTCTCTACCTGCCAGCCACAGCTTGCAGCTGGAATGTGAGAGGAGGCACCATTTCTCTGAAGGGAAGGCTTATTAACAAATCCTGGGCAGGGACTTAATTAGCTCTAGGTATGCTAATTAACCTGGTGTAAGCACTGCTCAGTTACAAGAGCTAAAGGGATTTGCTGAGCCTGGGGCTAATATGTTGGTTTTCTAGAACTCTACAGAAACCTTCCAGTCTGACCCTGTCACAGGTATAAAATAAAGTGTTACACAGGCACTGCAGAGCATTCTGGATGGTCTGCTCTGTGGGGCTATAAGTCAGTTGGTGAGTGCCATGACTGTGCTAAGAATGCCCTCTGCGTATAAGAGGATTAACTTGCATGTGGCTAAGAATTCTTCTTCCTGATATTGGCTGCACAAGAGAACCTTTATAAAAACAGTGGGTGATAGTTTTTGCATGGTATCAGTGGTGCTGTAAACCTTATTTAGAATGTGGGAGGCCCCATTTAAGATTGTGGGAGGAATAAAAGCCAGCAACCTTCTTCTGTCTTTGCCTCTGTCCACAGCATTAATTGATTTGCCAAAAAAAAAGGATGTCCCATAGGGAGGTATTGTCTCAGGTTTAAACCTCCCATTACAACAGAATGCAGTCAAGTTCAATGTGTTTTATTCTGAAGAACTAACTGAATGAACCGTGCTGTCAAATCGTTAGCATTGAGTTGTGCTACACACTCTGGGAGTCTTTCTCTGCTTTGTGTAGACCAGGGGTCTCAAACTTGCGTCCCAAGCGCCATGTGCAGCCCCTAAAGTTATTCCTTGCAGCCCACAATGACACTGTCACTATCAATATTTGTAATATCATTATATGAAAAGGTTTCAGTGCTACGGCCCTTGGGCTACCATACTAGTTCTCATGCATGGCCCAGCCCTTGGGCTAATGTACTAGTCGCCATGCAGCCATTGTGGTGATCCGAGTTTGAGACCCCAGGTGTACACTACGTTGTTAGAGACAGGCCTGGTGTCTGTATTGCATCTGTACATCACCTAGTAGTGTGAGGGGATCTCTAATAAGGCTTGTGGGTGTTGCCTCATTACACATGATGGTAAAAATTATTATCCAATTAAATAATTGCATGTTAAAAAATCACCTCGTGAGCAGCTTTTTATAGATCTGTAGTGAAATTTGGAGCTATTAGGAAATGTTTATCCTTAATTTTGGTTTTTAAACCAATATATGCTGCATTTTAATAGGATTGTTGCTGTATTGTTGTTGTTGTTTATTTGTTGTTAAATATGATGTATGTTACCTAACTGTGTTAATCAAAGGAGTGAAGCTTTTGTTTTAACTAAGTTTTTCAGTATTAATCTATATAATTTAAATTCTGCTTTCAGGTGTTTCTTCTTTCAACAAATTAATAATAGTCAGCTCCCAGAGATGGCTGGAGTCCCACTAGATATGACAGATTAATTTTCAAGTTAAATGGAGTATTGATTTTTGGCATTTTGTGCTTGGCCAGAAATAGCCCCGAATATGAAGTTGAACTATTTGAGCATGTAGAGCTCTCTCTGGAGTGAGTATATGAACCGCAGCTTATCAGAGGCAGTATGTCTGTGAAATATACATGGAGCACTTAAGGACTTTGATGGAAGAAGTGTGAAATCATCTCCTAGGCAAACCATATATGAAGAACTTTGGCTCAGTGCTGATAATGTAGAATAATGGATTGATATTAAATATGATTTAAAGGATGGGGGAAATGATGGTTACTAAGTAAATAATTCATTAATCATCCCTCTGTTATATTCTGCAAGTTAGGCTATATTGCTGAAATTGGATATTCAATAGAGCAGCTTTTCACATTTTTTCTCCTTAATGAGGGCGGCTATAAACTGGAATTGCAGTCCATCTATAAAGGGAATGATGTTGAGAGGGAACTGGTAGGTAATTGTTTGAGTTAGTGGCTGTTGTGTGTGAGCGAGTTGTTATTTTATGGCAATGTTAAGGAGAGATTGTTCTGACTGTTCCTGTGTTGGGATTAACAAACCTGGAGTTTTAGAGTCTCTAAATTATGTTAAAGAGACAAGTGAATGGAATGGGACATTTGGAATATGTACAAAGCCCAGGAGAACCAGCTGACTATTAAAAAAGGCAGACTAATTTAGAGAAACAAAAATGCTTGTAGGCAGTACATTCTGAAATGGCTAGTGGTTTTAGGTGTCTGTTTTGAGAGGCTGGATTCTAATGCCTTTAGAGGAAGCACTGTCTTTTTGTTTTTTGTTTGTACAGCTCCTAGCATAGCAGGGTTCTGCTTCATGATTGGGGCTATAATACAAATAATTAATGATAGCGAAATGGAGAATGAAATTAACATTAGAGTAATAAATGCGTGGAGCAAATGGAGAGAGAACAGCGTCGTGTAGCATGTGACAGGAAGACACCAATAAGATTAAAAGGGAAAGTTTATAAAGCAGTGGTCCTTCCACTTTTAATGTGTGGTGCTAAGTGCTGGACAACAAAGAGGAAACATGAACAAATGACTCTTCCACAGAAATGAGAGTGATGAGATGGAAGAGTAGGATAAAAAAAAAAAACGTGAGGAATAAGTATTAAAAGAAGGCTCAAAATAACACCGACAAAACAAATTTTTTTAAAAAAATGAGCTACTACTGGCACAGATGGTTTGGTCATATGTAAAATGCAGTCATGACCATAAGTCCAGCAGATCAAGACTGATGGAAAAAGAGAGGTAGGCTGACTATAGAAATGATGGATGTCATAAAGGAACATGTGGTGTGATGTACTAGAGCAGTGGTTCTCAACCACTGTATCGAGACACGTTACTGTGTCGCCACACAGTGGTAAGTGTGTCGTGGAGAACCAGGGAGGTGGCTGGATTTGGCCTGGGGAGGGTGAGATGGTATGTCCTGTTGGGTTGCACCAACCATATCACAACCCCCAAACGGTTGAGAACCATTGGTTTAAAAATAAGATATTGAACAAAGAGGAAGAGGATTGATGGGATTGGCACAAAGAATAATAATAATGTAAAGGGCTCTGATTTTTGGAAAGTCCTGAACTTTTCTTCCCCAAAATCAAAACCCATTAAGGTGTTCATAGTAGGGCATTTTATGCCAAAGTAAATTTGTTAGCATTTAAGGTGCCGAAGGACTCCTTATTTGTTTTAATAAAATTTGTAGTCACATTTGGGTGGAGAGGGAGACTCTTGATTGTGTATCTTATCCTGCTCTTACTCAGATTGACCCTTTTTCCCCTTAGTTCTGTGATGAAAGGATCTGTAGGTCAGAAAATCTTGAGTTTCTGTATCCATGGGAACCCTTAATTTGCAGCTATATAGCAAAGCAGCAGATTAGTCAGAATTGATTGTGATGTTGTCTTTCACCTATTGTTGCAGCTGCTTCCCTCCTTAGTATGGTACAAACCCATTAGTGCTAGTAAGGCATAGATACCCTCTATCAAAGAGCAGGAAAGGGCTGGTTTGTTTGCATATCAGCTCTGATGGTGCTCATTCTCTGGAGCCTGTCACCTTGCTAGCTAGGAACTTTTTGGAAAGGGTGCATTCCTTACTTAATCAGAAGTTAGTTACACTCAACCCTGAAACAAGCTTAACAAAAAAATTTCGTTCTTTGTGGGCAGCATTTTTGAAGGTGCTCAGCATTTGTCTAAATCTGCTCTAGTTGATGTCAGTGATAGTTTTTACCAGTGAATTCCATGGGAACAAAGTTGAATCATTGCTTTTGAAAATGCCATTATATGTCTATTATGAAAATGTTGTGCTTAATTTAATGTGTAACAGACCATTTGTTTTTCTTTCTTTTAATGATTGGCCTGTCTGGAAAGACTAAAAGGGGATAGAATAATAAAATATTTCTTATTTTCTCCCTTTTTCTTTCTAGCTAGAACTGACTGAAAAATGCAGTTGTTAAACTCTGTGAAATTCCTAGGGTATATTGTGGCAAGTTAGCTGCAGGGAGAAACTATGCTCCGTGATGGGAGATGTGGTCCAGCCACAGAAGGGGGAACTGAGGAATGAAGGACCTAGAACTAAAAATCCTATGAGGCAGCATGGCTGCTCTGGTCGATGCAGAGTTAATATTGACCCAAAACAAAATATTAATTTTGATTTTTTTTCCCCTTATGGAGTATCTGCTAAAGTCAAATTTTCCCTCAGAAAACTTTGGTCAGCCCTATTTTAACCAATGTCTCATGATGGAAAAGAAAGAGATTTATTTTGTGATATTTTTGTTTTCAGGTATCTACTCAAAATAAAAGATTGAGTTCTCTATACTGAGGAGTCAGATCTTGATTTAGTGTATGCTTAGTTTGTCACTTAAGAGTCCAGGTTGGCATTTGTTAATTTTATTCTTATGTGTTGTAGGACAGAATTGTTGAGAGTAACTTGTTCCAGTAATTTAGAAATTTCTAGCAATGTGGAGATTTTGCACCTATTGGGTTGTTTGTTTGTTTGTTTTTTGTTGCCTCCTCTGTTCTATTTGGAGTTTGAAAAGGGTAGCTGTGTTAGTCTAGTTTAGCAAAACAAGCAAGGAGTCCTATGGGACTTAAGACTCTTAACAGATTTATTTATTGCATGAGCTTTCGTGGGAGAAAATCTCACTTTGTCAGACACTTTGAAGATTTTCTCTCATAAAACCTCATGTGATTAAAAAAAAGTGTTAGTCTTTCAGTGCCACAGGACCCCTTGCTTGTTCTGTTCTGGCTTTAAATCCTCACTGCATCCTATCTGACATATCTCTCCCTTGGGACTTCACCAATCCATACTTCTCTCTTAGCAGAAAAATGTAGCCACTCTAGTTTTTAATTAAAATTGTCTGTTGTTTGATTTAATGGCTCCATAAAGTGTCTTGGCTTATTCTGCATCAGAATAATGAAAATATTTGCTGTGGCAAATAGCGGGCCTATTAATTTTACAGCCCTACTTCATGGCAGTAGAGTTTTTATAAAGATCATCATCAGAAGCATAAGACAGTATTTCTCATAAAACTGATATCTCTGAGAAGCTTTGCTGTGCTTCCTGGTTGCTACAGGAGAAGAGTATATTGGTAGTGTATTTTCTACCGCAACCAGTAGGAGGATCACTTTAAAAATTTGATTATATCCTCTCTGAGCAAGATGATAAAGTTCATTGGGTACAAAAGCTGGTGTTGTGGTACAGGCCTGGAACTTGGGTGGTCTGGGTTCTGTTTCTTTCTCTGCCTATGTGACATGAGATAATTGAGTTTACCCCTGGCTTGCATACACTTAAGCACATGCTTAACTTTAAACATATTAGCATATTACTCTAATCATTGAGGCTACCAAAATGCTCAAAATTAAGCATATATCTATTTGCATGTTTGGGGCTGTCTGTCTCTCATACTTTTTGCTTCAATTCTCCATCTGAAATGGTTTCTTCTTCCTATCCTTTGTCTGTCTTTTACATTTGAAATGTAAACTCTCTGAGGCTGGGATTTTTGCTTTATCATGTGTGTTCTCAGTGCCTAACACAACGAGGCTCTGATCTTACTCTGGATTGCGAGGAACTATCCTATTACGTGTTATTAATAGTAATAAAAATATCTTCCCCAGACACATACAATAATATTAGTCATGGAATTAAATTATCCTCCAGACATTTGCAATTCATTAGCAGATCGGTTGCACTGGCCTTCATGCGCTGACACTGGATTCAGTATTGCCCAGCACGTTGTCTAGTCATTTACACCAGTGCAAAGTGGAGAGGAACACTTCTAAACGAGAATAGTAAGGTTTCAAACCAGACCTGTAACTAGTAGTTTTAGCAGCCCCAGATGCACCGCCCTGATCTGTCCCCAGCCACAGGGATCTGGATCCGTTCCCAGCTGCTGCCAGAGATTCTGGGAACTTCCTGCCGCCGCTGGCAGGCCGCAGAGGGATGGATCTGGATCCAGCAGCAGCGAACCCCAGTGGAAGTCTCAGGCATGGAATTTTAGGGGGCACAGGGGACGGATCTGGCTCCCCAAGGCATCTGGGAACAGATCCGGATCCATCCCCAGCTGCTGAGTAAAGCCAGATCCTTCCCTTGCACCCTCTAAATTTCCATATCTGGGGCTTTGCTCCATTCACCCCAGCCTAGTTACAACCCTGTTTCAAACTCACTCTCCACTTGTGTGAGGGATACACAAGGAACAGGGCATTGGTGAGTTCGACCTAGTGCATGAGTTGTGTACTGGAGAAATGCCAAAGCTTTTGGAGAGCAAAAACGCGCACAACAAACCTGAGTGTATCTTAGGAGGTTTTTGAATGGCATGAGTGTGTTAATATAATGATTTAGATCATGTTCCCTTTTAGAAGAAACAACACCCAGTTTACTCAGCAAAGTGGTAGTAAGGAAGAAACTTGTCCTAGTAGTCGTGTTCAGCTGGGAAATGTGTTAGAAAGTTTCAGAGGGGTAGCAGTGTTAGTCTAGTTTAGCAAAACAAACAAGGAGTCTGGTGGCACTTTTAAAGACTCACAAATGTATTTATTGTATGAGCTTCTGTGGGAGAAAATCCCACTTTGTCAAATGCTTTGAAGATGGGGGAACTTGCAGAATGGGAGGAAAATAAATGCAGGGAAGTGTAAGTCATGGGATCAGGTCAGACTGTAACACCAAATCAAAGCAGTTATTAAGATTCAAACACTGGTGCAGGGGTCAGCAACCTTTGCTGAGCCCTGTGCCGGCCCCTCCTCCTCAACTGTCAGCCAGTGCCAATGGCTCCCTCTGCAGAAATAAAGTAGTGGCTGCCTGAAAATTTGGTAGCAACCATGGGTGGAGGGTGGGTGGGGGCACTTCCCTGGCATGCTGCTCAAAGGAGCCACTTGTGAAAAAAAAGCTGCCTGCAGTGGCTCCTCCTGGCAGCACGCCTGGGGACTGGGTCCCCAGGGATGCCATGGAAAGAAGCTTCCTGGAGAAGCTCCTCTTGGGGGATCCCCAGGCATGTTGAGGAAACAAACTACCCAGAGTGGCTACTTGGCAGCTGCACACCACAGAGAAAAGCCATTCCAGGCATCTTATTTCCACACCATGTCTGGAATATGGGCATGGTGGGGACCCTCTGTGCCCCTGAAAGAAGCTACCTGGAGTGGCTTTCAGTGGCAGGAGCCACAATTTCTGTAGCTTTGCAGAGGATGTCACATGCTGCACCGAATGGGTTCTTGTGCCACTGTCAGCACACGTGTGAGGGGTTGCCTACCCCTGATATAGAGAAAGATGAGGTCAAATCACCCATTGTAATGAGAAGAGAATCCAGAATCCTTATTTAGCCCTGAAGAGACAAAGTCAAATTTGCAAATGAATTCCAATTCTGAAGTTTCTGTTTGAAGCCTTGATATGTAATTCAGTTGTCTGAACACAGCTATTAGCAAATCATCGAAGGAATGATCAGGAAGGTCAGAGTGCTCAGCTACTGGTTTTTGGATGTCATGATTTCTGATGTCAGTTTTGTGCCTATTTATTCTTTTGCGCAGCGACTGTCCTGTTTGTCCTATATTTAAGGCAGCAGGGCATTTCTGGTGCATGATGGCATAAATCACATTGGTGGATGAGCAGATGAATGAGCCCTTGGTGGAGTAGCTGGTTTGATTAAGTCCTGTGGCGGTATCCTTTGTGCAGATATGTGGGCAAAGTTGGCAGCGTGGTTTGTTGCAAGGGTATGTGCCTGCTTTAAGGGTCCCATTGTTAGCTCTGTAGTTGCTGGTAAGTATCTGCTTGAGATTGGGAGGCTGTATGTAAGTGATTAGAGGTCTGTCTGTTAAGTCTTGAGAGTGTGAGGGAGTGGGATTTTCTTCCATGAAAGTGCATGCAGTAAATAAATTTGTTAGTCTTTAAGAGTGCCACAGGACTCCTTGTTTGTGTTAGAAAATGTAACCTTTGTTACAATCGGCTGTAGTGGGCATACTGCTCTAGACTGGTAACTCTTGACCCTGATAGCAGGGCCCTGAAGGCAGATTCCATCCCATCCCGTGTCAGTGCTGATGAAAGAAGAGGAAGACTATAGGTATTTAATATGTTGCTCAGGTATTAAACAGCAGGTGTTAGTACGTGCAGGAAGAGAGCACCCTGGAAGCCAGACAGAACAACTTGACGTCCAAGAGGCTGGACCCTACTTATATTGCCAGGTCACAGAAGATGTGTATCATTTAGTTATCATATGATGTCTTCTCCTGCACACCCATTTCACAGGTGTCATGTACAATGTCATTTTCTGATGCATTTCATAGAGCCGCTGTAGGGAGAAGCTCTGTGCAGAACAGAATGGGAGACACTCCTGCCCTTTCCAGCAAAGTTAGTTCAGTTGGGGTAAATGAGGCCCATCCGTCTTTGCTAACACTTGCCTTCCCTCATCCTGGCATGTGTATATATACCTCTCAACTGTAGTTTCCTCTTCATGCTGCTGACAGTGTGCTGGAGCCCACAAAAGCTTATGCCCAAAGAAATATGTTAATCTTTAAGGTGCCAAAGGACTATCATTGTTTTCCTCCTATCTGCGTGGCAGGATGATGTGTGTGTATATATATATAGCGAGTAGATCTCTGGAAAAGGACTGGCTGCTCAGATGATGGACCTTATTTTCCAGCAGTCCCTTCCCCAGATGCTGCCCTAAACAATATTTCTCTTTTCTTGCTTTGTGATGTGGCACTGTGGTGAGCTGCAGTTCCCTCCCTCTCTGAATCTTTGTGCTCTGATATTTCCCCAAGCTACCAATGCTCCTCCAATCCATCTGGGATTACAGAGAGGTTACCATGGCAACTGGTGGAGGAATTGAATCTACTAACGAATTGGGATCAATCCCTGCCTCCCACTCCAGAGCAGTCTGCGTTGTTTTAATAAAGTCAACAAGACACAGATCCTGTTCAATGTCAGCTTTTTGTTGTATTAAATCCTGAGCACTTTCACCATTTTAGTTTAATCTACTGAACTCGCTAACCTGCAAATCCAAACCTTAAGCAAGTTGCTGTGTGCATTAGACTTGGTTGACTGTTTTTTCCTGGTGTGCTTCAGGCAGCTCGGAGTACAACTGACTGTATAGAGGAGCAGAACAAAAACATCTTTTTGAGATTCCATGTTAAAGCACAGATCTTTACTCCTGCACAGTTGATGAAATGCATTCTTCTGCTGAGGACCAACACAGTTATTATTTTACAGTAACACCTAGCAATCCCAACTGAATTCAAGGGCCCATTGTGCTGGGCTCTGTACATACACACAGTGGAGACAAAAGGCTTGCAGTCTAAACAGGCAAGGCAGACAAAGGGTAGGGGAGTGGAAGCAGGCACAGAGATGTGAGGGGATTTGCCTAAATTAATCACAAGGCAAAGCTGGGAGTGCAGTTTAGTTCTCCTGAGTCACAGCATAGAGCAATATCCGCTGAATAGACTGTAAATTGTTTTGGGAAGAGGCCATCTTTTTGTTCTGTGTTTATGCAGCATCTAGTAAGTGGGTTCCTGCCCACGTTTTAGACCCTATATTAACAGAAAATATTAATAGTCACACTTTTTCATTAAACAGAAGGGCCTGTATGCCACTTAAGTCTTGCTAATGGACCCACCACACTCTCAAGTTTTAAAAATTCTTTCCATATTCACTGTTTTTCTGTTACCAAAACCGTATCTTTTTCTTTCCTTGTGTTTATTTGTACTTGTAGCCAAACTACTGTGATTCAAAGAAGAGGCAATAAAAATAATGAGGCTGTCATGCTTTACCTGGTAACGTGCACACTGTTGTTACTTTGCTTACATTTTGTTCTGTATTTCTTTCCAATAATTTCTTTAAAAAAATCCATTCGTTTCCAAATGGCAAACATCGTTTAGGTGGCTCATCCAAAAGATGACAGATGATTGTTATTAATTTGATTGCGATTGATTTACAATATTTGAATGTTTCACATTATTTCAGACAGTAAAATGAGCAGCTATACTTCATGATGCTGAATAGATGCATTCTCATTTACAGAAAAGACCCTTTACGCTGCTCTGGATAGTATCAAAAGGGCCTAGAAGTGAGTTCTAATATAATGTGCATGTTAGTTTTTATTTTACATCAATAAAATTTAGAGGTAATTTTCAACTTTGGTTGTGATGAGCTTCCTAAAAAGCAGGAAGTTCTGATAGTTGGTACTTGAAGAAAGATGAAGAGACCTGTTTGTAATGTCATTAACTAAGTTGGTCTCCTCTGGTTGTGTGGATAAGTGTCAAATCTGTGACTTTAGGTTATAATGGTAACAAAGGCCTATACAAACTTGTTTTCTTGTGGCTCCGAGCTAACTTCACACCTGAGGAACCCAGGGAAGAGAGTATAAGCATCAGCAAGTGAAGTAATTTTAGCTGCAATTGAGCTAGCAAGTGCAGAGGCATCAGATGAATGTGGTAGCCGGCTAGACCCTGATTTGAAGATGCAAAATGCAATAGGAAAGACACTGCTTTGAACAATGAATATTTAACAGATTTTTTTAAGCCGCTTAGTTTTTCAAGAAGGAGCTGAGGGGATTCATAGAGCAATCAGTGATCTCTATTCCTTCTTATCTTGCCCTGAAGAAGCAAGAGTTCCACAGTGTGGAAAGCAAGATGTGTGCTGGCAGTGAAAAACTAAGGATGCAGAGAAACATTGGTGCCTCAGACTAGAAATAAAGTGCAGGCTTTTAACAGTGAGGTTGATTAATTATTGGAACACCTTGCTTTGTGATGGATTCTCCATCACTGGAAGTGTTGAAATCAGGTCCCCCCTCCCCATAGCTTCTGGACTCAGAGCAGAAATTAATATAGGCAAGACCTGTGGCCTGTGTTATCTGAGAGGTCAGGGTAGCTCATCACAATGGTCTTAATGATTAGTTTTGAGCCTAGTCACAGTGTTGGTTCAAGTCACAGCTGGTTATGGCTTGATGATGAGCTGGTCATAATGGTCACTTCTGGACATGGGTAGGTAAAAACAGATTTTCAGAAGAGCCTATCAGTGAACATGCTGAGCTATTTGGAAAATCTGGCCATTGAGTTTTTGGTGGCTTGGACTTATTGAGTGGTGATCTCTTTTCTAAGCCTGGGCTAGAATTGATCTGCTTGATAGGAGTACACTGGTGTCATTTTCTCCTTGTACCTGAATCTTCTCTGCTCTCTGCCATCTTGGATTACTTGTTTGATTTGAAACAATCAGGGTCATCAGTCAACTCTGTTAAGGTTCATCTGGCCATGATATTAGCATTTCATTCCTCACTAGAAGAATTTTCTGTAATTGTTTACCCTGTGCACTTTAGGTTTATTAAGGACTGGGAACCTTTTATTCCCAGGTTAAGGATCCTCCTTTGATTTTAGGATCTCAGCCCAGCATTTAGATACCTCATGGGATCTCTGTTTTGAATCTCTCACAATCTGTTCCTTGTTTTGCATATCTGTGAAGATCACCATATCTATCATGGCACCCAGCAGGGTTGGGGTGATTTTGTGGCCTTTATGGCAGACCGTCTGTTTCTAATAATTTATCTAGGACAAGATCTTCTTATGGCTACACCCAAACCTTTTACCTAAGATGCTATCGACTTTTATCTTAATTAGTCTGTTCATCTGCTGGCACTATTTCCTAAGCCATATAAATTGCAGCGTGAGACTTCCTTTCATGTGTCAGATGAGAGACAAGCATTGGCCTTTTGGTTGTGTGGGACCAAGCAATTTCTCCATTGCAGGAATATTTGAGGGGTTCCAATTTCTTCACAAAGACTTTTGAAGTGCATCTCTCAGTGTCATGTCACTTGGTACAGTGCAGCTGGTGCTTTACGTGGCCAACTCTTTCTCCAGAATCTGTATGAAGAAAAGAGTCTCAGTAAAACAAACACTCCATGTTATTGGCCGTCTCATTGTACCAAAGCAGATGAATATCCCTGGGTCAGTCCTTGGGACTCGCTCTATCTACTTAAGGGGAGTTGGTGAGTATTTAACAGAAATGCATTTAAATACAGTAGACCCTAGTCATGCTGTACTTATGAGGTTACAAGCAAGATGCCTGGGGGAAAGCAGAATGGACCATGCTCTGGCTGGACATAACTGGCGTAGCTGTCACTCAAGCATTGTTTGATGTGGATTTCAACTCTAAGGTGTGGGACACATGTTAAGGAAAATTTAGTGTCAGTTTCCTCTTTGGTTTAGAAGATAGTGAGTTGATCAGATATGTCCTGCTAAGGATTCAGCATGCTGCCTCTTCCAATCTGGAAGAAACTCATTCAAGACAAGCAAGGAGTCCTGTGGCACTTAAAGACTAACAAATTAATTTATTGCATGAGCTTTTGTGAAGCATCTCTTGAAAGCATCAGTGTAGCAGTGCAGTGGCTCTGCTATGAGACACCAAGGGTTAAAAGGAGGGGGTGTGCCACAGCCAAGCAGGGATGGGCTGCCAGTATAAGAAAGAGTAGAGCAGGGCTAGCTGCTCAGTCTGCAGTGGGAGCTGCTATGAAAAGGTACTCTGCCCCATGGGTCAGCACCCCAGAGAGCTCTCAGTGGGAGTAGGCTTTGGAGCTGCTGTGGGCCAGGGATTCCAAGGGGGTGGACAGCAGCAGTGGCTGGAGCAGCGGTCTGGCAGCAAGGAGCCAGGGAGCAGATGGCAGTGGGACTCCAGCACTGAGGCTGTGTGCAGCTGGGGCTGTGGGGAAGTGGCCCAAGGAGTTTATACGGACTGTGGAGAGACTGGAGGGAGGCAGAGGCCTCAGTGGAGGCACTTAAGGTCCCTAGGCTGGGGCCTGGAGAAGTGGGCAGGCCCAGGCACCTCCCTGCTCCCCCCAGCATGCCAGGAGTGGCATGGGTGCCAGGAGCAACACAGGTTCACTGCCCATTGACTGTTTTAGTAGCCAGGACGAGTGAGCTGGGCCATAGACTGTTTGAGTGGCCATTATCCTGGAAGGGGTGGATTATTGGGCTTTGCTCAAGGGCTAATGTCCCAGGACTGGAGAGGAGAGTCAGCACGTCGTGAGACGGAGCACAGGCCATCTGGCGGGGATACTTGAGTGTAATTTCCCAGAAACACCACCGGGAGGCGCCCTCCAGGTGGGTTGAGTGCTGCAACCGCTTACTATCTAACAAAGTGGGATTTTTTCCCATGAAATCTCACACACACTGTATTTCTGGATACAACAAATCTGAAAGAAAATAGATTTAAAGAGCATGGAAGAGAATTTCAGGCACAAATGGTAGTCAGGTGCCTAAGTCCCATGGACTTTTGTTGGAAACTACGTGCCTTCTTCCCATTTGTGCCTGATTTCCCCTTATATGTTCTCTTGTGTATGTGCATTGATCACTTTGACCTTAATGGGAATCCCTTCATGTTGCAAATGGATGAGACAGTGGGCCATTGTTTGAAGAGAATCTCAGTGATCAGGCTATCTGAGAGAAGGGGCTGTGAACAAACAGTCAGTCTTTATTCTCTCAAGGGCTGCTTTTTCCAGGAGAAAGAAGCATGCTGCTACAGACTCCAGAATGGTCGCCCACAATGGAAATGGATACATGGTATTGTTTCTATTGCTAAAGTGGATCCCATAACCATGTAGAAAAACACTGTTTATGTTGGCAGCATTTCCAGGAAGAGTTGAGTGCAGTGTACTTTAGATGGATGGTTTATAGCTTGTTAACAGAACTTAACTGTTGAATAAATGGATCAGACTTACCGGTGTTTATCCCTCAAACATCTATCTCAGTACATATCTATAAAGAAATATTTCTGATCCTCATTGCATTAGTACCTACTTTTGTTTCTTTTCTTTTTATTTTTTTCCTTCTATTGCAAGAGTCATGCCACAGGAGTTAAGCCTACGTGTTTTTTCTGCCTTTCCTCTTGTTTTTCTTGCTGGGTCATCTGGTCATATCAGGATTCTAATTATTATAGCCCTTCTGACTGCTCTTAGTTATTATTCTCTGACCCTGCTAGCTTTCTGTTTAGTTCTTTTATTGCCCCTTTTCTGTGGTGTCTACGTGCCCCACTCTTTTGAATGTATTTATCTTCACAGGGCCTTATGAGGTAGGGCACTCACTACACCCATTTTATTGATGGTGATCTGAGACAGATGGTGTATTGCCCAAAATCACACAGACACTCTGCAATGAACAGATAATCAAATCTGAGTTCCAGGCTTAGCAGCGTGTCCCCCAGACCATTTTGTCCAGACACACTATGTGGGCTTTGATCCAAAGGGGCAGTTGTGTTAGTCTACTTCAGGAAAACAAACAAGGAGTCCTGTGTCACTTAAAGACTAACAAATATGTTTATTGCACGAGCTTTTGTGGGAGAAAATCCCACTAGGTCAGACACATTGAAGACGGGGGAACTTATAGAATGGGAGGAAATAAATGCAGGGAAGTGTAAGTCATGGAATCAGGTCACACTGTAACAGCAAATGAAAACAGTTGTAAATATCCAAACACTGGGGAACAGCATGCAGAGGGAGATGAGGTCAAAGCACCTATTGTAATGAGAGAAAAATCCTTCATAGAGTTGTGCTACTGTGTAATGTTGTAAATGTAACTAGTCTAGACAAGCCCTTAGACTCCTTTACACATCAGTAGAATGGATTTGAATTGTTCTGAGGAAGCATTGAATGAAGATGGTGAAGTTAAACCATTTTATGTATCCCCTGTGAATTTGACCCTTTATCAATCAAAAGTTTTAGTAAGCACAAAAAGAATGTTCCCTGACATACAATATGTCTGATTTATGTGCAAATAAATATACTAGAGAATTGTCACCCTGCAGGTGCTGGCTAGAAGGTTAAAAAAAATCATGTATTTCTGAATTCTCGCCTTATTGCTGTTACCTTGTTCTGTCTAGTACAGAACTCAGGTATATGTCAGTTTTGCAATCAGCTAAAGTCTAAAGAAAAAGATATGCTTTGGTGAATGCCTTCGTGATGACAAGCAGGGAGCCTCCACTAAATACTGCTGCCTGCCAACTCCTTCTGGACATCGTGCCAGGACTGGAAACTGCTGTTGTCCTTCAGGAAAAAGAAGGCATAGTTGAAAATTTATTTAAGTGGGTATGAGAGGCAGATCAACCATTGAGGACATATGCAAGTGGGCTGCTAGGAGGTGCTATGGAAAACTAAGGTATTGCTGCCAGCTACAGGGATGAAGAACTTACAACTGGTGGCTTTGGTGCTTAGAAGGCTATGGGAGCTTCAGGATCATGAAATGACCATGAAGCAGGAAAACAAGCGTCTCAGTCTTCAGAAACTGCCTCTGCTGCCTCTGGATGAAGAGGCTGTGGACATGGACTGTGGAGAGATGGCAGTAGATGGCCAATGGGAGGAAGTTGCTGGGGATATGGACCAACGTTCCCTCTAATTTTTAATAGGCTGTGTGCACAAATAATTTCTTTTGTGCAAATTTTTGGAACCAGTGTCCAAATTTGTGTGCACTCCAGTGAGCGTGGTCAAACTTGTGAGCACAACGAAGCAAGTGTGTATGATGCAGATAATACCTAAATTGTATGTTTATATGGTAATAGAAGAGACTTTATAAATTACAAAACCTTATTTTGAAACATGCTACTTGAAACTGCCTTCTTAGGCTATGTCCACACACAAGCGCTTGTTTCAAAACAAGCCGTTTTGAAATAACGCCTTATTTCGAAACGCCTTATTTCAAAATAACAAGCTATTTCAAAATAATGAAAAAAGCGGGAATCAGACTAGCATGTCCACTTTCGAGATAGGGG
>ML682025.1:25285586-25419373 GCA_007922195.1 Podocnemis expansa
GGGGGGGGGGTGGGACCTTTCCCCCAGGGTGCTATGCACCCTGGGAGGAAGGTCCCTGTTATTTTGAAACAATCCTTGTTTCAAAATAACATGTCCAAACAGTGTTATTTCAAAACATCTGGTTTCGAAATAACCCTCCTTTAGAAAGCAAAGTGGTTTAAGCTGTTTCGAAGGAGGGCTCTTGTTTCAAAACGAGGAGCTCCCTCCTTTCGAAACAAGAAAAAGTTGTGTGGACATAGGGACTTTTATTTCAAAACAACCAGTGTTGTTTCGAAATAAAAGCCCTGTGTGGACATACCCTTAAAGTAGTATAAAAATGTTAGCACTGTTGAATTTTTTTGTGCATGCTTTATTTTGTTGTGTGTATGGGTTTCATGACCTGTGTGCTCGCGCACACGTGTACAGCTGAGAGGGAACATAGATATGGACATCTCTTTTCACCTTGATTCAAGCCACAAGGCCAGCAGTTGAGTGAACGCTGTCACAAAGCCTGAGGACATGGGACTTAGGAAAAGCAAATCAGGGAAATAGCATGAAAGAGGCAGCTTCCAGAAGTCCACGCAAAAACTGGACTTCTCTTTTTCAGAGCCAGAGCGGATGTTTGTTGAGCTGTCCAACAGCAGCTGGTCAGAGATGTTTCCCTGGGTGATTGGCACCAACTATAACCTTTAGCCTTTGACTGCTGCCATGGAGCAGAGGTTAATTCTGCAGTACATGACCCCCTTAAAGTACCAAGAGCTGCTGCCCATCTTCACGCAACTTGAGTCAAAAGAGCTGATGATGCTCTTTACTGACCTGAAATGAACCAGCGATGTGCTGCTCACCTTTGAAGCTCTAAAGCATTTAGTGTCATTACTGAAAATATCAGGTGTGCATCGAGTCTGTGTTACAGGGAGAGATGCAGTTCCTTGGGAGTATCTGTTCAATATTTGCCCCCTTTGAAACTAATTTCTTAGTCTAATATTAGAATGTATTGTTCTGCCTCTTTAATCCAAGCAGTCTGAAATCATGCATGGGGTCTGCACAGGATATTATGTAGGAGAAGATCTTCTATTTATCTTAGTGCTTTATGCTGTTGCCCATTGTTGTCACAGCTGAGCACCTTTGGGCTGAAATAAATAGGTAATAGCAAGATTCCTAATGGCATTTGTGGTGCACCTCTAACTTTCTTGCGAGAAAGCTCTGCTTGGGGTAGGATTTTATATTTTCTTTTGCAAGGGACCAGAAGTAGCTGCTGCTGTTACCATAACTAGAATATCTGAAAAAGCTTTCAATGCCTGGAGGCCAAGAGAACTAGGTTAGGTTCTTCCAGCTGAGATCTGTGCATGCATTGCTTTCAGGTGCTCTCTGCATTGTTCTGAAGTTGCTGTGTTCCCCAAGGAGGGCAGGAGGAATAGGCTGTTATCATTCAGTGTGAGGGGCTAAACAGCCACTGTAATTTATTGTTTGGAAAGATGGCTGAAAACACAACAGCGAGCTCTCTCCCCAGTCCTTGTCTCTCCTCAAGCCAACATGAAAGAAGCAGTTGCCTGTCTTGTCACTGTTTGTAAAGAGAGCTTAATCTTCTCGAGATTGCAATAGCTTCAGACCTGGAACACGTGCGTAATCAGTAGCTGGAGCTGGCTGTTGAGACTTCGGTAAAGAAGAAGGGAGCCTGCTGCTGTCAGTACAGATTGTTCCAGTGGTGGTGAGTTCCTGTCCTAATAAATAACATTTGAGATCAGCAGAGAGAGCTCCCTTTTGTCTTTCTCCCCTTCCTAGATAAGGTGTGAAGGGTCAAGAGGGTCGTTGTGTATTTTTGAAAAAAAATTATATACTGTTTAATAGCCACCTGGGTAACAGTTGTGAACAGATGAGCTGCTGTGAGATAAAGGCAAAGGCAGCAATATGTTGGTCAGTCACAAATGCTGCAGATGCTCCCACAATTCACCCAGGATTTTGTTTCTGATGTTGGCACAGTGAGTGACCGCTACAGAGCAAGTCCTGCAAAGGTGGTGGTGATGAGGTCTTATTGCCGTTTCTGTACATCGCTCTAATGGCAGAATGAGCTAACAGCACCCAAGCAGAATAGAAAGTGAAAGCCATTATCTAGATTCCTGAGTTGGGGAGGGATTTGCAATGATGCCGGGATGAAATGTTCTGGTGTCTTGAAATGTACATCTCCTAAGAGCTGGTACATCTCCTAATAGGTGGTCAGGGTCTATGAAAATAGGTGATGGGCAGTGAGCAGAGGGTCTCATTTCTGTTGTTCCATGTCATCCCAGGAACAGACATGCAAGGAAGTGTGAATAGTACAGTCTGAGCAGAAGGTTCTCCATGGCACATGCCAAGCTGGGCAGCATGAGCTTTAGTTGGAGTCCACTGCTGGGCTGTAAAGGGATATGTCACCTGGATTACATAGCATTTACAGGGCTTTGCTCTAAAGCCTTGTGATGTTGGCATGGACTGTGACCAGAGCAAGTCTGGCACATTGCATCAAGGCACAGGGAAACTGCATCAATATAAGTGGAGAGAGACTGTCACCATGTGACAGTGAAGCTGCCGTCTGTGGTAGTGAATGTTAACCCCGTGGTTCCCCCCATTCTGCTATATCTCACCTCCGTCCTTGCTGATTTGAAGTAGCTCTATGCCCATGTGTATGGACTGAGTGCAGTGTGTGGGTGTTTGGCTGGGTTTCAGGAAGGTGTTTTACTGACCCTCTTTTGCTTGCTTGGTCCAGCAGAGATGAAAAATCAGAAAGGCCAAAGGACAAATGGAGTTGCGGCTAGCGAGGGATGTAAAGGATAACATGAAGGGGTTCTACAAGTATGTTAATAACAAGAAGAGGATCAGGGATGGTGTAGGTCCCTTACTGAATGAGGCAGGCATCCTCGTGACGGAGGATGAAGGAAAAGTTGAAGTGCTCAATGCTTTTTTTGCTTCAGTTTTCACAGGCAGGGTCAGCTCCCAGCCCACTACCATGGGTATGGCAGACTGGAGAGAAGAAGAGAGGCCCTTGGGGATGGAAGGTCAAGTTAGGGAGTGCTTAAAGAAGCTGGATGTGCACAAGTCCATGGGGCTGGGCAAACTGCATCTGAGGGTCCTAAGGGAATTGGCCGATGAGATAGCAGCGCCGCTGGCCATTATCTTTCAAAACTCATGGAGAATGGGGGAGGTGCCAGAGGATTGGAAAAAACCAAATGTAGTGCCTATTTTCAAGAAAGGGAAAAAGGAGGATCCGGGGAATTACAGACCAGTCAGCCTCACCTCAGTCCCTGGAAAAATTATGGAGCAGATTCTCAAAGAATCCATCCTCAAACACTTAGAGGAAAATAAAGTGATCAGGAACAGTCAGCATGGATTTACCAAGGGTAAATCATTTCTGACCAATCTCATTTCCTTCTATGATCAGATGACTGGTTTTCTGGATGCAGGAGGAACCGTTGATGTGATATACCTTGATTTTAGCAAGGCTTTTGATACAGTTTCCCACAGCATTCTCATTGGCAAATTAAGGAAGTACGGGTTGGATAGGTGGACTATAAGGTGGATAGAAAACTGGCTAGATCAAGAGTTTCAACGTGTAGGAATCAATGGTTCCATGTCTAGCTGGCAATCACTAACGAGTGGTGTGCCCCAGGGGTTGGTCCTGGGGCCGGTTCTGTTCAACATTTTCATCAATGATCTCGATGATGGAATAGACTGCATTCTCAGTAAGTTTGCAGATGACACTAAGCTGGGGGGAACAGTAGGCACGTTGGAGGGCAAGGAAAGGATTCAGGGAGACCTAGATAAATTGGAGCAGTGGGACAATAGAAATCTTATGAGGTTCAATATGGACAAGTGTAAAATCCTGCATGTGGGACGGAAAATCCCCATGCACTGCTACAGGCTGGGGAACATTCAGCTAAATAGCAGCAGTGTAGAAAAGGACCTGGGGGTCATGGTGGATGGGAAGCTAGATACAAGTCAGCAGTGTGCTCTTGCTGCCAAAAAGGCCAATGGCATACTGGGCTGCATCAAAAGAAGTGTTACCAGCAAATCAAGGGATGTGATCATTCCCCTCTATTCTGCACTGGTGAGGCCACATCTAGAATACTGTGTTCACTGTTGGGCTCCCCACTACAAAAAGGACAGGGACATGCTAGAGAGAGTCCAGCGGAGGGCAACCAAAATGATTAAAGGGCTGGGGCACAAGCCCTATGAGGAAAGACTGAAAGCATTAGGTTTATTTAGTCTGCAGAAGAGAAGATTGAGGGGGGATTTGATAGCAACCTTCAGCTACTTGAAGGGATGCTCTAAGGAAGATGGAGCTCGACTGTTCTCGGTAATAACAGAGGACAGTACGAGGAGCAATGGCCTCAAGTTGCGGTTAGGGAGGTCGAGGCTGGATATTAGAAAAATCTTTTTTACTAGGAGAGTGGTGAAGCCTTGGAATGAGCTGCCGAGGGAGGTGGTGAAATCTCCATCTTTGGAGGTGTTTAAGGCCCAGCTGGATAAAACCGTGACTGGGATGGTTTAGTGGGAGTGGTCCTGCCTCTGGCAGGGGGTTGGACTAGATGACCTATGAGGTCCTTTCCAACCCTATGATTCTATGATTCTGTGATGTAAAGTCTATCATGTGTTGTCATGATTCTCTACAGAGTGACAGATTTTGATATTCTAGACATACGACCGGAGTTTGGAGTCATTGCTTCAGAAGGTGGTGTTGGTACCAATTCAACCCAGTCTAACAAGGGATGTTAGCAGCAGCGGACGCCATGGTGTTATCTCTACCTGCTGTGTAACCCCACCTGAGAATTTTCCTTTCTTCAGCTCAAGCAGCTGCTGTCATATATCAGCCTGGCAGGGAATATTCTGAGAGGATAGGTTTCTGAAGAAAAGCTCCTGTTGAAGGAGGAGCTCAGCTGCCTGCACGATCGAATCCTAATGCCCTGTCAGAGACTGTATTTGGATTGTGGAGGATTTAAACATGCTCTGTTGTCGCCTATTTCTCTGTGTAGCAGGGTGCTTTACTTTTTGCTAGTTTCTATGCAACGAGCCCTGGGATTGGTGTCAGTAGGTCCATAGTCTTGTAGTGGTACTCAAAGAAGCTTCTAAGAGCACCATGGTGTGACAAACAGGTCATAAATTTGCCAGAAATAACTATACAGTGTGCTAGGATTAGGGTGACTGTGGAGGATATTTGGATGTGCCTGCTTTTCTGTAGCATTGCAGTCAGAGAGCTTGGCCTCAGGACAACACCTCAGTAAATAGGGCATCTCTAGCAAATTAGTGCTGATCACTTCTGTCAACCTGGTCTCCACTCTAGGAGAGGCAATGAGGGCCTTTTATTTATTTATGTAAACTGGGATTTTAAATGGAGCCTATGAGCGTTGAACACCCATCTCCCATTTAATGTTCTTCAAAGCATCTGACAAACTGGGATTTTCTCTCATGAAAGCTCAAGCAATAAATCAATTTGTTAGTCTTCAAGTGTCACAGGATTCCTTGTTTGTTTTAATGGCAGTAGGATATGAGGGCTTATGGCACCTAGTTCCCATCAAAATCAGTGGTTCTCACTCCCTTAGGTTCCTTTGAAAACTTCAGTCTTGTTTCCTAAAAGGCTATCTCTAAACATCACCTCTTTGGCTATGTCCACACATACATCATTATTTCGAATAAGTTAATTCGAATTAAGAAACTCTTAATTCGAATTAAGGGACAGCCTGCTTTTGAAACGGCTGTTATTTCGAAATGGTTATTTCGAAATAAGGCCGTTTGGACATGTTGTTTTGAAACAGTTGTTTCAAAACAATGGTGGTGTTTCGAAACAACATGTCCAAACGGCATTATTTCGAAATAACCATTTCGAAATAACAGTTGTTTCTAAATGAATGGGGTTTAAGCTGTTTCAAAATGACGGTTCTTATTTCGAAATGACATGACAGGCTCTGTCATTTCGAAATAAGAAAACATGTGGACAATCAGTTTTTTATTTCGAAACAACCAGTGTTGTTTCAAAATAAAAGACTCACGTGGACATACCCTTTGAGTTTTGTGGTAATGAAGGTTGTACATTCCAACGGCCGAGACTCACAGGGTAGAGGATGCGTGATGGCTGCCTGCTTTGAAATATTGGAAGTGATAGGCAAAATATGCACGTCACTGTGGCAAATGCCCCGCTTCTCTGCTGTGAAACTCATTGAGCTGATGAATGCTATGAGCATTGTTTCCCCTTGAGGGCATCTGAAGACTATTCGTTATTTTTTTTATCCTCCCCCCATCCCGCAAACCTTACAGAAGTTTGACTGTATATGCCATTACAATGTGAACGTTCGCTGAACTCTGCATGTTCCAGTTTGGCTTCTGACACTGTGAGTTGACAAGTTATAGTTTTTTGTTTTCTTATTTGTTTTGCATTCCTCACAAGCCAATGAGCGTCTCTCCCCTGAGAGACCCACCTTTATCATATTAGAATTAGAAGGAATTCAGCTGCTAGAGGAAGGAAATCAGTAAATTTGTAACAATCAGGGTAATTAAGCATTGGAACAATTTACCAGTAGTCAGGGGGGATTTTCCATCACTGATAAATTTAAAATCAAGGTTGGCTCTTTTCTAAAAGATCTGGCCTGTCAAGGCTTTTTCCCCACTCTGGCACTCTGAGTGCAGAAGGTGGGGGCCTGCAATAGGCCTTAAAAGCCACTGGCCTTAAAGCCTGCTCTTAGAAGTCTCCAAGGCCTCCAATTCCTGGCCTTGGAGTGGTATCGCTGCCACCACCCAAATGCAAAAAAACCCTCTTGAGACCCAAGAAGGCGCACTTGGGAATTCCTCCCTGTGAGGTACTTGCAATCCTGTTTATTCCTCTCTCAGGAGAGTGACTGGACCACTGCTGCCTATGAGCTGGAACTGGAGCAGGGTTCCCTCTAGTAGCTGGCTGTGCAGTCTAAGGCACATGGACACAAACCTCTTGCCTTCCAGGACACAGAACCAGAACTTGCTTAAAAGGTAAAATCTTTAATCAAAAAGAACAGATAATAAACACAGAGAGTTGCTTCTCTGGGAATTACCTTAGGTAGTTACAGGGTGGTGGTGGGGGGTTACATGTGCTCAGCACAGAGAAATCCAAGAAACAAGCCAAAAACAAAGAAAATACCCTGACCGCGTCTAAGTAAACATTCCCTGTTCTACCCACGCCTGGTCAGTAACAAATTTAACTTATCTTTGGTAAGGATGTTGCTGGATTCTTCCTCAGGCCCCTCTGGCCTCCTCCTGATCCTTCCAGGAGCTCTGCTGCATCCAAACAGGCATGGGCCAGGCTGCTTGTTCCAATTCAAAAAGCTGTGCTTCGTTCCTATAGGCTGTCCTGGGACTCACTGACCAGAGTGTTAACCCTTTCCTCCCCAAGGGTTACTACATGGCCTACTAGTTATTTGGGGGAAGTTGTGTGGCCTGTGTTGTACAAGAGGTTAGACTTTATGACCACAGTGACTCCTTCTGGTTTTGGCATCTTTCGTTCTTTCTGGAGCTAACTCATTAAATCAGTGGTTTTCAAACTTAGGGTCAAGACCTAGTACTGGGTTATGGACCCTCAGGTACTGAGTCGCGACACCCCCTGCTGTCACTACCCAAAGACTGGAATGCATTGCTCAAAGATGTAATTGTTGGGTTGCAGGCGTAAATGATTTTTTTTCAACTGGGTCCTGAGGAAAAAGGTTTGAAAATCACTGCATTCAATATTGCAGCTCATCTCTTCTAGATTTCCAAAAGAGGCTCCAGGGAATTGCATGTCAGTGAAAAAATCTTCCCTCATATTGCTATGCCTCTTTGGCTGGGCTGGGAGAGCAACTTCTCTATATCAGGAACAAGGGTTGCAGCCTGATCTGTAGATTATATTGATTACATAAGAATCCTCAGGTATCACTCTGAGAGTTGACAGGTTCTTGTTCTAAGATTAGACTTGGTTTTATTGAAATTGTTACATAGTTGGGAACCCTGATGTGCAGAGTTACAACACTCACACTGTAGGAACTCTTCAAAAATTACAAATAGTTTATTAATATGTGTAGCATGATTACAAACTTCCCAACTCAATAAGGTAGACAGCAATACTACAGAATGTGCAACTGTACATCCATATACTCATACCATCCCTTGTAGAGAAACCCGATATGTTAGTCATCATCTTTCTCATCATCACTTTCCCCTTCATCACCAGTGGCCGTCATTCTAGCGTCTCCTAGGGACTATGTCTCTTTCTCCTACCACCCAAAAAGTGTGATGTAACTTTTCTAATGTGATACACTGACGCCACTGTGTTTGATGCATACCCTGTATGAGCTTTCCTCCTTTTCCTTATGTCTGTTTTCTCACCTTACTGTTGCTGGAGAGTTGTTCTTCTGTATGTTAACATATCAGTGATCTCAGCTTATCATTATATACGTTAGTTTGTTACCATGGCCCTCTTGTAATTGTCTGTGGATGTAGCACATATACCAGTTATGCATGTCAATTCATTGCCATGACACTCTTGTGGTTGGATCATGGACCTGTGGATAGAAATTCTTCTTAAGCAGTCTGTTTTCAGCTTTCCAGGACATCGGGATTTCCTTTTGTGTCATTTATCTCTACCAAATGTGTCTGTTCAAAGTTCATAGCACTCAAGACTTAAGCTGAAGCTAATGTCTTATAGTATATAGGCTTGTAGGTTCCTTCCACTACTGCTGAATAGAATGGAACTTAATGAATACAGTAAAGGCAAACTAGCTTATGGGCTGCAGAGGCACTTGGGTTTTCCAAAAATGCTCATTGTCCCACTGAGGTCAAGAGTGGGGAATAAGGGGGATAGACTGAGCGCAACTGAAAGTCCCATCTGCAGCATTTACTGGAACAGACCTATAGGGGAGAAAAAGCCTCTGTCCAAACAAATATGAAGCCTGGAGTGTTGAAGAGGAGAGACATTTCGGAAAAGGATAGCATGGGATGTTGTTCAGTATTGTTTTGTCTTCGCTATTGTGCTGGGTGGTGGACAGTTATTAGAGCAAAAGTGGAGAAGCCTGTGATGCTCTCCCTATGCTATTTCTGGCAATCAACAAATGGAGAGGGATGGGTTTGTTCATTTTGTTTATTTTATGAAAGAAAGGGGCTTTTATTTTTTATTTTTGTGCAATTTAGCAAGTAAATGATGGGGTTTTGTAATTTTAGCATTTTGGGTTTTTTTTGGGGGGGGGCAGTATATTTATCTATTAACATTATCAAAAGGAAGTGCTAAGAGATGGGCATATCTGATTTCTTTGAGTCCTGGTGCAGAACCCAAAATAATACATTCACCCCAAGAAGTACATAAGGTTAGCCAGATTTGACCAACCCAGTGCCCCATCTAGACCAATATCCTGCCTGCCGTAGTGGCCAAAACCAGCTGCTTCTAGCAAGGTGCACAAAATATGGCAATTGTGAGACAACACAGGCAGTTTCCCACTGACTGTTATTTTGAGGTTAGTGTTTGCTCTGGATCAGGAGGCATTTTACTGCTTCCCAAATCATTTTGAAGGCATCTAGAGATAACATTGACCGCTCAAAAATATGGAAGCTGGACACACAGCCTAAGTAGAAATCTACAAACAGCCCAGTTCTCCCCAACCAAAACCCTTCAGGTAAAGGCCTCAGTGGATGGGCCATGCAGCCAACACTGAATGTGAGGCACTTTGTGCCATGAAACCTAGGAGTTGTAGGGGATCAAGTTAGTTCTTAAGTCAAGGATACTTCATACAAAATGACCCGCCAACACTACCTAGGAGTTCAGTCTGGGTGGCAACTAGATCATGTGCCCCAATTGCCATGAAAAGAGGGTAGACAGGCCGGGAGGAGCCCAAATGGAAATTCATGTTCTCACAGATGTCTCATGCAACCTCACAACCCCCAGATTCCAGCAGTGTGCTTGGGGAGGGTAGGCACCTTCACACCTCTCCACCCATGCTCAAGCAGCTGTTTGCTTTGGATGCATCTTTACTCTGCCTGTCTACCCACTTACAGTATCTGGGAAGGAGATCTCTTTCCCTGGGCTGATTCCATCCTTTTATTGGAATAAATGTGCTCTCCAAAGGAGTGAGGTTGGCTCCTGAAGGGAAAAGGCTCATTGCTGAAGACAGTGACTAAGCATAGCCCTCTGGGGTGTGTATACCGCCTCCAGTGGGTGATTCTGGGCTCAGCTTCTTGACCTAAAATCCTGCCTTATCCCATATTTGCTCTTACTGCATTTCATGCAGTAGCTTGCTGACCCCATCAGGGCAGCAGCAACACTCAGCTGATTGGGCAGGAGGCTGCAAGTGTACATTGTGTGTTAGCATCCTCTTGTGGCTGACCTGGATCAGCACAGCTGACTTATCAAAGCCAAGACTTCTACCTCCAAAAGACTCAAGATTATTCATTGAAGTCAGTAGCAAAACTCCTCAATGCAAGAATAAAGCAGTAGTGGCTGTTACAGTGGGGTAGGAGAGCATGCAATATACTGAGGACGTGGCCGAGAGAGCAGGGGTGGACTAAACCACACAGGATCGTCTGTTGTACTGACAAAGTGCTGGAGATCATAGTAGAGAGTAACTAAGGTGGATAAGTTCCAAAGAGGCAGCTGTGTTAGTTTAGTTCAATAAAACAAACAAGGAGTCCTGTGGCACTTAAAGGCTAACCAATTTATTTATTGAATGAGCTTTTGTGGGAGAAGATTCTCTGGCTTCTACTGATGAGGATGTGCCTTTTAACTTCCTGCCTCTGCTTTGAACACAGTGGGGCACCCACACCATCACTTTCCGTGAACAATCTACATTTGGAGTTCATGTGAATTTAGACAGCTGTAGAACGGATACCCGCCAATTAATGCACTTTTCCTCTCTTAAAGCGGGATGTTGTTAACTTAGTAGGTAGAGCCTGCTGTGTCTGCCTTAGTCTTAGCTCAGCAGGGAGAAATCTTCCCTGCCACTTGTTGAAATCACAGGGTAATTGGAGCTCATTTCTTTTGCTGAAATGCAAAATTAATTGTATTTAACCACAGATGATCATGAAGTTGCATTAGTAGCATTTTCAATCAATGGAGAATTATTCAGCTTTATTTGGGGGCTGTGGAACTTTGTATCCAGAAGAAAAATGTGGGGGAGGCGAGAGCTATAAAAAGTGTTATTGTGTGATTAAGAAGAAGCCCTTTAATGGAGTTGTTATGTGATGCTAAAAAGGCCCTTATTGCATGAACTTGGAGGCAGAATACAAATAGGCTCACTGTGTCTGTTAAAGGAAGAGTGAAAAAAAATAGCCTTTTTCAATTTCCCAAATGTGCCAGACTGCAAAGGAAAAATAATGATTAACTAGTCAATTACAGGCTGGTACGCCTAACTTCAGTACCAGGCAAATTGGTTGAAACTGTAGTGAACAAAATGATCAGACTCATATGCTATGTCTACACTAACAAATGAGGCTGGATTAAGGAGGCTTAATCTGGACTAATTTGGTCCTTGTCTACGCTAGGCTTCACTTAGTTAAAACTAAAAAAATTTTATTTTGAACTAAGCAAAACTCATTTCGAACTAAGGGGCTTAGTTCAAACTAGCATGATGTAGCCGTGCTAGTTAGAACTAAATAAGTTAGAATTTAGCGGTTAGTTTGAACTAGCCGCATTTTTTACTTAGAGCTACCTTTTAGTTTAAACTAGCTGTGTGTTTTTAGTTTGAACTAAAAAGTTAGTTCAAACTGAAAAACACAGCTAGTTGGAACCAAAAAAGCCATGGTTAGTTCGAACTAACCCTGCACTGCTTGGTTTGGACTAAGCTAGTCTGAACTAAGCTTTCTAATGTAGGCATAGACATAGAGCAGTTGTTCCCAACCTTTTTCAGGCCAGGGACCCCTTTTTAACAAAAAAAGTCTTTGCGGCCCCTCTGGCTGATTATGTAATCTGGCCGGCGCAGGCAGACTCTGGCCTGCACCACACTGGTGGCGCCGCTGCCACCATGGCCCACACCACTGGGGAGCTGAGCCATGGCGGCTATGACCCCCTGCCCTTGCCCCTGCTGGGGAGCCACTGCAGCCCCATCCCCCTGCCAGGATCCGGCCATGGGAGGGGAAAGGCAGCCCTGGCAGGGAACGTCACAGCTGTAGCTGGATTCTGGCCCCAGTAGGGAGAGGCTCCGTGGACCGCATGCAACATGTCCGCAGAACCCTGGGAGTCCCTGGACCCCAGGTTGGGAACCACTGCCATAGAAAAACATGATATGTTGAAGAATCAGCCCAACTTTTGTAAAGGGAAACGGTGCCTCACCAGCCTCTTTGAATTCTTTGAGGACTCAGGCTCAGCAAAGGTGGACAAGGATGATCAAGTACGTATAACGTATTTGGACATTCAGAAAGCCTTTGGCAAGGCTCACCAAAGCCGTTTAAGTGTAGTAACAGTTTTCTTACAATGAAAGATTTAAAAGATTGGTACTGTGAGTTAGAAAAACGACGACTTGGGGAAATTATGATAGAGGTCTATAAAATTGTCACTGGTGTAAAGAAACAAAGTAAAGATATGTTAGTTATACCTTCATGTAACAAAAGAACTAGAGCTCATAAGAAGCAGATTTAAAGCAAACACAAGGAAGTACTTCTTTCATAGAAAGCACAATAGCCAACCTGTGGAACTTACTGCCACAAGATGCTAGGAAGGTCAAAAGTATAACGTTGTTCAAATAGAATTAGATAAGTTCATGGAGGATAGGTCTATCACTTGCAATCAACCAAGATGGTCAGGAACCCAAACCTATACTCTGTGGTGTCCCTAAACCTCTGATTGCTATGAACTGGGTCTGTGGATGAGAGGGGATTGATCACTTGGTAAATTGTACTGTTCTATTCATTCTCTCTGGAACATCTAGCACCAGCCACAGTCAGAAGACAGGATACCAGGCTAGATGGACACAAGTTTGACTGTGTATGGGTATTCTATATTCTAATGCTTAAAATCCATTGCAGGGCTGACTTCATTAGCCCAATCATATAATAAGCAATAAAACGTCACAGAAAGGGAGTAATTATTTATGCAATATAACTCATAACTCAGACAGGCCTGTTTGTCCAGCTTATGATGCTAGTAGATGGTTTTAGTCTGCCTTTGTTGGTAGAACAGTTAGGGTTGAAAGCTCCCTGGTGGAGAATCATGAGCAAAGATCAGTTTAATAATTCACAGGAAGGTAACATCCTGGAAGCCGCCTAATTTCTATGCCTCCGCTGAGGTCTCCCTGAGTTGGGTATGTCTCAGGGGCTGTTATGGGGCAGTGAGGTAGAGCCCTGCAGATCCGCAGATATCTGCATTATATCCACATCCGCGGATACAACACAGGTATCCGCGGACCATTTCTTGTGGATGCAGATTGGATACGGATCCACATATTTTTTCTTGCACAGAGCTAAAGCCCTGCAAATATGTGGATATCCACATTATATCCGCATCCATAGATACAAAACAGATACCTGCGTACCATTTCTTGCAGATGCAAGTCAGATACGGAGACACGTATTTGTATTCGTTCAGGGCTCTACAGTGGGGGTCAAGCACATCCAGGTTCAGAGTGCTCATTACTACTCTTTATTTGTTCTGCTGTTACTGGAGGCGGAGGAGACCATTGTAATACAAGCGAGCAGTTGCCAGAATGGATCTGTATGGTGTACATTGTGTCTCTGGCAGTGGCCAGCACCATCTGCTTCTGAGGGTGATGCAAGAACCCCTGCAGTAGGCAGATGTGTGGCAATCTGCCCCCATAGAGGTCTGACAGAATGGTAACCTGTGAGTTCTCAGGATGTCTACCATATTCTTAATAACTAGAAGCCCTTGACACCCTTGCTCATGAATAGCAGGGAGTGAGGAGCTACTGCCTGCAAGATAATTGGAAGCTAGCACAACTTTTAGATCTAGGAAAATGCTGGCTCATCTGTTAGTTTAGTTACTGTTCTCCATGTTTATAGCATGCAGCTCTTTACAGCTCTGCTATAATGAGACAAGCTGACAAGCTAGAGGTAGCACATGGAGAACGCAATGTGTTTCTCTCATCTTATGCTTACGCAGTACCCTTAAACAAAATCCACAGCCAGCGTTTCTTGAGCTCGACCACCCCAGCTCTGTACCTTCACAGATGGACACAGTTTGAGGTTGAGGCTGGATGTGTAGACTTGTGAGGCCTCCCGTGTGTGTGCAAATGGGGTCCCAGGTGAATATCACTAGAGCTCTGAGGGGTGCGTGAGGCCTGAATGAAATCATTGTCAACCATGCTGCACAGAGCAAGTAATAACTACTCCTCTCCTTTAAGCAGGACTCATTAGACCGTGGCTTTGACTGACCAAAAGAGGGGTCCTTGGCAGTGAGCATCAAAGCATACCACATGCAAGTGTAACCTGCTAGGGTGGGCTCAAAGTCATTTATCTGCCCCTCTCCAGTGCCTCACAGAAAGCAGAAACCTGCAAAAAGCAGCTGGAGAGCCAGGATCTAATCTGTAAAGGGGCTCACAGTGAAGACTGTTTGGAATTCATAAAAAAAAAATAAACAAAAGCAATGTACTATATTAAACATTAACTTTATAAACCTTCTATGAAAGCAGAAGAAATTATTAGTATACAGATCTATAATACATAGTGGCTATTTAGCAGTATCCACATGAGTCTGTTATGGTCTCAAATCACCAAGTCCAAAGCCTTGTGCTAGAAGCAGCAGCTCCCTCCTCTTTGGCAGCAGAAATCCTCTGTATGAGTCCTGGAAAACCTTTCTTCCTCTGCTGGGAGCACTGCTGTCCACACAGCTTACTCAGTCCACACTCATTTACGTACACACATCTATAAAAAACCCTGAAGCAAAATGCCTCAGAGTTGGGAAAAACAGCCTGCTTATCTGTTCCTGGCTCAGCTTCTCCTGTTGCACAGAGCACCAGTACTCTCAGTGCAACTGGCCTGACTGCTTGATCTCTGACATCTGACCACTTGTGCTGGCAGGGAACCTTGCTAAGCATGCTCCAAACTACACAGCACATGCTGGAACTTCTGGGTCTAGGCAGCTAAATCTGCCCAGCAACAGCGACACAGCAAGAGCAACTCAAGACACCAGCAAAAACTCTTAAAGAAACACTCCTCCTTTAAGCCCATGGGTTACACAAGCAGCAGCACTGAGCAGTGCGTTTGGCTTCTGAAACCCCCTCTGCTGCATGTTGCCGAATGAATGAGTGTGAGGAAGTCACCAGCCCAGTGGAAATCTGGGCAGCATGGGATTTCTGTATAGCTGCTTTAGTTTGCAGTTACATTGTGGGCCTTGTTATAGCCCTCATCTGAGGACTGATTGTGTGGTAAGGAGGAGGGACTCAGCATCCTGCGATCCATACTTGACAGCTCTGAGTAGTCTCAGCACTCTAAATGGAATAAGTTTCTAGGGCATTAGAAGCATTAACAACCGGTCATGGGCGGGTAAATCTACCCCGTTTACATGGAGGAGGGGATTGAGGTACAGATACATAGGAGCCAACTTGCCTAGGATCACACAGGGCCGTGATACGAGTGCTTTATTTGTGGCAGCGAGCAGTTACGCAGAAAGGGCCCTCTTGGATTCAAAGGAATGGCTCCTAGGAACAGGTGCTAACCAGTAAGAATAAGGGAGCTCACAGTCTGATCCTGAGTGTTTGATCTGGCACAAGAACCCAGGCGTCCTTGGCACTGGAACCTTAAACACTGTCTCTAGTCTCGGAGCTGTTGCAGTAGAGCTTTGGTGTTACAAACCCCAATTTTATGAGTGGCCAATTATACAAACCATTTTCTCCTGATGGAAATAAAAGTAAAGAAATCTCACGCATAATGCTGACAGTGTAAGTAAAAAACATGTTGACATTCCTTCATGTTCCCATACCTTCAGTGCCTCAGACATCACTTTGCAGTGACAGCTCGGAGGGCACAAAGGAAGTAGTCTAGTCCAGTGTGCTGCACTGCACTGAGTGCAGCATGCTGCTCTCATTTTGAGACATTCTGTTTGATGAAAGTTGATTCGACAAGCTCCTGGATTCCCTATTAGCTCAGAAAATAGGGGTTCCTCTCTGCACTCTCCGCTGTGTCCTCCAGGTCAGATCTTGGATCTCAGCTACCTTAATATAAAGGGGGAAGAACTCAGTTATTGATGGTTCCTTGAGTAACACCAGATTTACAGCAGAGTAAGTGAGATCAGATTCTGGTGAACCCCACCAGGCTGATGCCCAGTGTAATTGTGCTAAGAAAGATTTAGAACATTTTAGATTGCCAGAGAACAGTGTGATAGACTGAAAGAGCTCAGGCTAGTTTTAACAAAGAGGTTGAGGAGTCGCTTGATCAGTGTCTATAAATACCTATGTGGGAACAAATATATGATAATAGGCGCTTCAGTATAGCAGACAAAGGCATAACAAGATCCAGTGGCTAGAAGATGAAGCTAGACAAATTCAGACTAAAAATAACATTCACATTTTTAATCATGAGTATAATTAATGGTTGGAGCAACTTCCCAAAGGATGGGGTCCATTCTTCATCACTGGTAATTTTCAACTCAGGACTGAATGCCTTTTCTAGTAGGTAAGCCTGAGATTCACAGAATTCTTGCGGTCTGTATTGTACAGAATGTCGGACAGATAATTGAATGGTCCCTTCGGGCCTTGAAATCTATGAGCTCAGTGGAAGTTTTCCGTTCACTTTAGTGGAAGCTGCCTTGGACATGAGATAAGAACTTTCAGGGGGTCAGTCTGGCCTAAATATTGTTGTATTGTTGCTTGTTCTCATGGTTTATGATTGAAGAAAACATTATAAAAAAAATCTGGTAATGCCTGGGGTTTCAGCTTTGAGTGGGGGACTGTGGAGGTGTTCCGTAGTGTTTTTTTTGGGACGTGAATAGCTTATCCCCTTGGGGTAGGAAGTTCTGCTTTTAAAAGCATTGTTTGTAGATACGTGGCACTGAGGTACCTTGGGTGGGAGTTAATTGTTAAGTGTTGGTAACCCAGGATCCTCTCCCTTCCTGCTGTATATCTGCCCCTCCCCCCTGCAGACTGCAGGAGGGGAGAGGTGTCACACTGGACCTGGTATTGCATCTGGGATATTATCTATGAGCTTGTGAAGAACAGGTAAATAGTGCCATGGCTATGGGCCAGACTGGCACCTTGCCATCTGCCCTGAATAGTACTGTGCTGCCAAAGAAGTGAGCAGGGAACAAGTCATGACTCAGCCTCAAGTTGGTCCCTCTTTCTGCCTTTATTAAATGTCTCAGTTCTTTTCCTGGTGTGGCTTACTTTCTTCTGTCCTGCGCTGACAACCGTGCAGTGGGGCTGAGTAGAGTTAGGGCCACACAGTCTCCCTGTCTCTATCTGCTCTGGTGTAGTGACCAACAATGTAGGTGGAAGAAGGGATGGGAGGGTGCCTTACCTTTCTTCCTGTGTGGGTGTATGAGGAGTTCACAGGTGAGCCCCAAGCCCTAGCATCTGATCCCCTTTCTGACACTGAATAGCTCCCAAGGCCATGGGGCTTGCTTATACTGCTAAGCGCTACCTAGTATGAATAGGGAATTCACAATCTGGAGACACAGTTTTGAAGTTTTTTACTTAGCTGCATTATAAATAAAGGCTGGATTAATTTGAGTGAAAAGTTCAGTTGCAAACTGGCTGCTGGTCTGACATCTCATAAACTGAGCACCAGCCATCACCCCTGAATACATACAGTGCTGTTATAAGCCTCCTGAAAACCCAGAGTTAACGGTGCCAATGCTCTATAATCTGAGCCATAGTCATGGCCAGCAGCCCACATTGGTGGAGCGTGCATCAGCTCCGGAATGAAGTCTTGCAAACAGTTAAAGCTTCCCTGTGAAGTGATCCTGTTTAATGGCAGCAGTTTGTCAAGGCAGAATTTGTCATGTTCATTATCACCTTGTTTTGTCCTTGGAGAGAAGGAGAGTGGAAATGCATTATAACCATTAGCATGTTAATAACACAAGAAAAGATTCCCAAATGTGTTTGTGCTCTCCGTGGACAGGCAGCAGCGTGGCATAGCCTCAGAGCGAGCTTCTGCACCTTGTGCGGTGAGGTCTCCATCCTGTAAGGCTCTGAGCATCGGTGTCACCTGGCAGCATCATGCCCTGTTTCCTTTAATGGCAGTTTCCTGGTTTTCGGATGTTTTTCAGTCATCCAACTCCGCGTTTCAGTGTTTAGGATGATCAACGAGGGGAGCTGTTACTGGCCACATGTGCCTTGTGCACTGTGCATGAGCTGCAGTGTGGACGTACGCCTCCCCTTCTTGATAACGTCTTCTGTGTCCAAAGTGAAATCCACAAGCACAGGATGAAGTTCAGGGTCCTTTACAAAGATTTTTGATGACTTTCACCAATTCAGCTGCAGCACAAGGAGCAGTAGCGAATGTCCAGGGACATAAGGTTTGCTAGCATTTCAGCATGCCACTGCCTTAGATGTAGTGGGTATTTTGGCTGTTTACTGAGGTCTCCTCCGCTGTGGATTTGAGTACCAGTTCTGCATCAATTTTAAGGAAACCTAGCTCAGTATCTTGAGATAAGTTTGCAAAGGTACCAAAGACCTGTTTTCTAGAGCAGGTTAGACACTTGGGAGCGTAAGTCCTGTTAATAATCTGTGGGACTTAGAAGTCTAAATTCCTAAATCACCTCCAAAAATTGGATTTATTCTTCTAATCGCTTAGTTGCTTTTGAAAATGTTACCTCGGGTTGTTTATGTGAAGAAAGACATGACAGTCTCCCTTGCATGTGGCTGGAAATGTGACTAAGACATTCATGCGTCAACTGAAGTTAATACATCAGAGATTTCCTTAAGATCTGTATAGTCACGCAGCAAGCAGTGTAAGCAGAGTGAAAACTCTACTTCAGGAGTTGAAACTTGATTGTTGTTAATTTAAGAATTTAATAATGGCATCTTTCTAGAGTCCAGGGAGTTCAGTAGCTGGTGCCTTCAGCTGAAGTGGAAAATCCTAACAGTCTTAATAACTAAACTCTGGACTGGGATGTGATAGAAGGGAAATGTGCCAAAAATGATGTACTTGGGCTGGCAGGCTGTTTAATTGCTATGGCAAAGAAAGTGGTACACCTCTTTGGTTTCAGGATTGTCCTTTTTTCATCGGCTTGTAAACTGCAGTTACACGCAAGCATCCCTGGCCTTTCTGACTGATGCAACTTCAGTTCCAGATGTGATTTTACTTACAGGACCTGTAAATGTATGTTTTGCTTTTGAAGATGATTTTGGAATTTGAGATGCTGTAATTTATATTTTTGTAAAGGGACCTTGCCAAGTAATTTAAGGCCCAATGCTCTAGCAAGCCTGATGTGGGGATTCTAATAGGAGTAAGCATGTGTTCATGGTTTGGTGGTTTGTTTTGTTTTTTTTTGGTTAGGTCATTTTGGTGGAAACAGAAAGAGGGAGATTTTGATACTGCAGTTCATCAAACCCAAACTCAACAAAGTTAGTGCATAAGATCCATAAAGGGATACTGAACATTTTATTCTTGTGTCTAAGTTGCAGATAGAAAATACACACACACAGATCAGAAAGCCAATCAAATTACTAAACCACTCTTTCAGTTTCAAATATTCTCAGAGTTTATGGCTGGAAGGCACCATTAGATCATCATGTTTGATTGTATAGCACAGGTCGAGAATTTCATCCAGTTACTCCTACACTGAGTACAATAACTTGTTTGACTAATGCAGAAGTGCATCTGGTCTTGATTTCAAGACTTCAATAGATGGACAACCCAGCATTTCTCTTGGGAGTTTGGTCCAATGGCTAATCTCCCTCACTGTAAAATTCTGTATCTTATTTTTAATTTGTGAATGTGTTTGACTTTAGCATCCAGTCATTGGTTTTCATTATTCCGTTTTCTGCAAGAGCCGCTAAGTGCTTGCTACTTATCTGTATTGATCTCAAGTGGGCAGTATTAGTGGCAAAGGTGAGGGATAGCTGTGAAATAAAATTTGCGTGTGTGTCTGAGATGGCTTCATGTGCCTTTAATATGAGCATCTTTATTTTCAGAGTATCAGGATAATGGGCTTGTCAATAAAACGTACTTTCTCCTTCCTACTGAGGTTCTCAGCAGCAGTCAGAGGCTTTGTACTGGCCACCTGTGCTGTTCTGTGTCCCCAGTGTATCCTGAATTCTCACTGGCAACAATGGTCAGTGGTGGTTGTACAAAGAATGTGGGAGTAGCGAGTAGGCCTTGGGAAATGATATACTCCCAGTCAGCAGAGTTAATACTGTGACTCCACTGTAACTCAGACTCAAATGTTCAGCCATTCAGATCTTGTGCCAAAAACGGCCAATCTGACACTTTGCAAGGGGAAAGCCTGCCTTTTTGTGGGATAAGATATATGCCCTGGACAGACCTGATTTCAGTTCTGGAAGCACTGCATGCTTTATAAATTGTTGAATGGAGCCTCCCTTTTCAGTCAAAATGGAAAGCTTGTTGTGTTAGTTACGTTGCTGCTGTTTGTTACATGCCCACAGTCTGTTGCTTGGCAGCATTTCACAATGCAGTAGTTTGAAATGATCTGCAAGTGAGCATGAAGCAACAGCTTGAAAAAGGAGATATTGATGCTCATGGTACATGTGAACGGGCATCATCATGTCATTGGAGATCAATGGGACCCATCTGTAGTACTGTAGCTCTGGCAGAGCCTTCTAATACTATAATTCCTGGGGAAGGCACAGCAGGAAAGATGAAAAAGCCCTATGGAGTGGCATTATCCTCAAACTTTAAAATAACACCTTCATATCCCT
This sequence comes from Podocnemis expansa, assembly GCA_007922195.1. NCBI lineage: Eukaryota > Metazoa > Chordata > Testudines > Podocnemididae > Podocnemis > Podocnemis expansa. Next base: position 25,306,343 of record ML682025.1, read on the forward strand.
GGAAACTGCATCCTCCCTGTAGCTGGGGCTACTTTGGTGCAGGGGATGTGATCGCCTCTGTATGCTCATGCACAGAACACACTTTCATGAATATGGAATTCAGAAGCTGGGGGGGTCCTGTAGGCGTATGTGCAAGTCTGAGTGTTTTGAAACACCCCCCAACCTCCCGGTCTTATCAGTGCTGCTTTCATGCAGTGAGGTTGATGGGCAACGGGATCTGAATACTACTGACTGGATTGGTTCTAAAACAGGTGCTGTGGGTTATTCTCCTCAACCCCCCATTATTGGCAGTCGGAACGTGTGTGAAATGTGTCACTATGAAATAGACTCTGCATCAGCCCCAAATAGATGAGCAGATGTAATAATCAATGCTTAAACATAAACCTAGGTGATATTTACTGTAACTCATGTTAGTTTCCCTTTGGCTCACTCGGTGGCTAGTGCAAGGTGGATTCTGGACAAATATAGTGGGAAATTTCCAGATCTTGTGTTTCATGGGACTGGTTGAGGCAAGTGCAGGGTTGATCCTTATTGCTAATGAGAAAAGGTAATGGGGTTTGTTTCTCTCATTAAGCTAATCTTCTGGTTTGAGGAGACATTATCTTTACTGAATTACAGGAAAGCTTGTTGAAAATTATGCAGATCAGCTAACAGGGCTTTTCTGTTCCTGGGTCTCTATTGTGTGTGAGAATGAGTTTATGATGTTTCCTCTGTGGTAATTTGGGACTAGGCCAATTCCAAATGACTAGTGTGGTGGATGTTTCCAGTTGTTTTTGTTATAGCACAGTGGATATAATATTAATCTTGCAGTCTGTTGTGGGAGAGGCAATCATTCAGCAATGTTGCTGCACTTTCTTTTTTGAATGGCTGCTGAGGTATTATAAAGCTGAAAATTGTGGCTGATGTAGTCCTGTGCCAATCTTCTAATGTCTGTAAACTGTGCCCCTGAGAGGTCTGCATTGCTGAAGGAATGTTCTGTTCCTTATCTTCTTTATTAGCTCTGCTTTGTCCTCTCCAAACAATGTAGCAATTTATATGATTTGTACCTACTTTGCATTACTTAGGCCTTTCCAGCATGGGGTATCATTTATGTTGCTCTTACAGGAAAGGTAATTCTTTTCATTCTGTATTACCTTGAAGTTATTTATAGTACAGGATGTTATGCATCTGGTTTTATTCTATGGTCCACATATGTAATATGAACTGGGAATGAGAATTATGGCCTACTGGTGAGATCACAGTACTGGGAAGTCCTGTGTATTCTAGTCCCTGTTCTGAGGCTGACTCCCTTTATGGCCTTGATCAAGTCACTTCTTAAATGAACTGTCAGTAACATCTAGGGCTGGTCTACAATGAAAAGTTACACTGGCATACTTACATTGGGCAGTACAAAAGTTACACTGTCAAAAATCAACACCCCTGAGAGACATAATCAAACTACCCTAATCCCTTGTGTAGACAGTGCTAGGCTGGCAGTAGAATCTGGCTACCACCTTTCAGAGAGGCATATTACCTACAGTGATGGGAGAACCCTTACCATTGTTCGGATATGTGTCTATGCTGTGCTACTCTAGCATTTTAAGTCAGAGCTGTAGCTAAAGAATTTGGCACCCCTTACAATGGCTGATGCCTGGAGTGAGCAGCGAGGAACACACTCTTTAATGGAGCAGCTCAGTGGAGCCGCTCCGGAGCGCCCAGGGCAAAGCCCCATTCACCCCACTGTAGTTACAGCCCTGTTTTAAGTGTAGGCTTAGGTTTATATTTTCTACAGGCTAGGTGGGCAGTGTCCTAGTAAGAACTAGTTTAGGACAGGGCAGTGTTAGACACTGGTTGAAACTGGGAAATGTACAATTATTATTAGAGTAATATGAATAAAAATAGCTGAAAAATATTTAACGATTAGATAATAGTTGTGGATTAATATGATCTAGTTTCCTTTCATTAAAGGAAGCCTAATGAAAAAGAGTTTCAGCCTAAATTTGTATGCTTTGTCTTGGCTACCTAAAATGAAACTGAAACTTCTGAATCTGGACTTTCTTCTGCTTTGTTTTAGCAATGAAAATTACATGTTCTTAGCACGTAAGGATGGGGAATGTTCAGACTCAGAAGTTTCATTTTCTTTTGGAGGTAACAGCCGAACTGATTGTCCAGTACAATACTTTGTCCATTGGTGTGGCTGACTGGCATGCAATAGCTGCAACTGAATTCCAGCAGTACAATGAGGCAAGTGAAAACATTTCAGCATGAGCAAAGATGGAAAACAGCTTGTCCTACTACATGGCTATGTTGAGAAGATATACAAAGTTGGCAGAGAGCATCTTAATGCAAAAATTGCAAAGAAAAAGTGAGTGGGCAGGCAGACCATATGGGACAACATTTTGCAAAATGCAATGGAAAAAAGAGACAACCCAGAACTGCTGACTTTGCTAAACTTATGTGACTACTCAAATCACCTCTGAGGATGAAGATAGTGCAAATACTATTGCCATTGCCAAGTACATAAAAAGAAAGCCAAAGCCAGGTTCATGTCAGCCAAAGACTGTGAGGAAAAAGTATCACAATTTGCAACCATATGTGGATCTTTTTATATCAAAAACATCTCCAGAACTGAAACAAAGGATAGACTTGAAAATAGCTGATTTTTTTTAAAAAAATGGTTGTAATATTCCCTTTCCAGTTGTTGAATTTCCAGCTTTTCCATGCAATGATAAGTTGCCTAAGGCCACGCTACAAAGCACCCAAACAAAAACAGGTAGCAGGTGAATGGTTTGTTGCTGTTACCATAGGCTGAGAATGAATACATGCAACAAATTACATGGAAAAGCGGTTAAATTAATATAAGATGGCTGGAGAAATGAAAACTAGGAATAACTGCTATGCTGGCAGAAAAAGCCAAGGCATTAGCAAATGTATTAAATTTATTTATTGCATGAGCTTTCGTGGGAGAAAATCCCACTTCCTCACACGATAAATAAATATTGGTCTTTAAGTGGCACAGAACTCCTTGCTTGTTTTACTGAATGAGACGTCGGCACTTAGCAAATGTACAGTTGTATTGTTAAGAACTACCTGGCAGACAATGAGAAAAAGATGCAGAGTATGAGGATTGATTTAGAACGTGATGATGACACTCGGTTTGCATATAGAAATATATCGCATTGGCTAAATCTGTTTGGAGGAGACCTTATACAACATGTTTTGATGAAACATGTTGGAGATTTACAAAAATGTTTTCATAATCACCATCAGCCTGGTCAAAAGAGAGCTAAAAAGGTGTAAGACCTCAAATCCTTGATGACACATTGGAACTGTCAAATAACATATCTGAAAACATGAAAAATTAGCTGCATGATCTCAGGATTGTGAGTGCTCACTAGCTAGAACTTGAAGATAGAGTGGTCAGTATGTATAATTAGTAACTGAGAGGTGAAAACTTGATTAGTGTGTTGAAACCAGTTTCTGTGGCACTTGGTACACTCCAAAGGGACATATTTGCTATTGCTGTTGGATGAGGAGCACAGTTGGATCTACCGATGAAAGAAGATCTTGCACCACACAAAGCAGAACAGATGAGTTTTCATGAGGCTCTCTCTCTTACACATATGTTGGCCAACCTCCTTGATTCAAAGTGCAAGTCAGTGTTTGCTCAGAAAAAACTCTGATTTTCTGCTGTATTTACTTGTATTTAAAGAAGAAGGTCTTTATCCAAAATCAGGGATTTTGACTGCCGTAAGGGAAGAGATCTAGTGTAACAAGGAGGCAAAATCTGCAGAATGTTCATACTCCCATCTAATTTCATTGAACTGGTGATGCAATAGTATCAGTGTCAAACTTAGAGGAATTGGCTGTGTTCACTACTTCAGAGTTGGTTTTCTGCTATGCAGTGCTGCATGGGTAAATGCGCCTGGGCTTGTCTGCAACCCTGCATGCTTCTGATGGTTTAATGCTTCAGGGCCTACAGCTCTGCAGTATTGCTATTTTCATGTAGTTGAATATTTGACTTTCTTTTATATAATATTGAAAACTGGAATATGGGTTATGACATTGCTTCTTTGAGAAGAACTTCCTTCAGAAAATACCCAATCCAGCCAACAAAGATACAGTAATTCCAGTTTTCAGAATTACAGTTACATATATTCATATTACTCTTACTGTAGTTCTACTTTTTATTTGCACACAGAATATTAGAGCTGGAAGGGACCTCAAGAGATAATCCAGTTTTACTCCCTGCTACAAACAGGACTACTGCCACTAAATCATCCCAGCCAGGGTTTTATCCAACCAGGTCTTAAAAGTTTCCAAAGATGGAGATTCTACCACCTCCCTAGGCGATCCATTCCAGTGCTTCGCCATTCTCTTAGCGAGAAGGTTTTTTCCTAATATCCAACCTAGACCTCCCCAGCTGCAGCTTGAAGCCACTGCTCCTTGGTCTGTCTTCTTTCACCACTGAGAATAGCCTAGCTCCTCCTTCTTTGGAGCACCCTTTCAAGTAGTTGGAGGTAGTTATCAAATCCCTCCTCAGTCTTCTCTTCTGCAGACTGAATAAGCCAAGTTCCTTCACTCTCTTCTCATAAGTCATTTGCCCCAGCCCCCAATCATTTTTGTTGCCTTCCTCTGGACTCTAATTTGTCCACATCATTTATGTAGCAAGGACCCCAAAAGTGGACACAATATTCCAGATGCAGCCTCACCAGTGCTGAATAGAGGGGAATAATAACATCCCTTGATCTACTGTCAGTGCTTCTACTGATGCAGCCCAATGTGCCATTAGTGTTTTTGGCAACAAGGGCACACTGTTGACTCATATTCAGTTTCCCATCCGCTATAAACCTCAGGTCCTTTTCTGCAGAGCTGCTACTTAGCTGGGTAGTCCCCAGCCTGTAGCAGTATGTGTTTTTTTTCCATCCTAAGTGCAGGACTTTGCACTTGTCCTTTTTGAGCCTCATGAGGTTTTGTATGACTCGTTGCTCCAATTTGTTTAGGTCTCCCTGAATCCTTTCCCAGTATCACGGGATGCACATCTGTGCACCCTGGGTTATGATCTTCATGATTTTCCTGTTCACTTGTAGACTGTGATTGTATGACTTGTTTCCAGTTACACCTGTGCAGTGTTTCTTTATGAATGCTTGTAACTTAGTCTACATTATTAATATGATATATTATTTCCTACAACTTCATGCATGTGCACAGACATGTAGCATGTTCAAGATGGCTCAGGGGGCTGGGAGACAGAACTCTCTCACAGCAAGCAGAGAAGCACTTAGGGAAGACAGCAAAGATATGCTAATTGAGGTGGCTTGCAAGAGACAAATCAAATCAAATCATAGGGCTGGAAGGGACCTCATGAGATCATCAAGTCCAACCCCCTGGGAATTGAACCCAGGACCTTCTGCATGTTAAGCAGAGGTGCTAGCCACTACACTATAAAGGGATCACCTCTGCCCAGAAGGGGAGAGAGAAACAAAAACACTTAGAAAGTTTTAGGAGTTTTGGCCTGGGACTCTCCATCTTGAAACAACTTCAAGCAAGATCTGGGTCCTGCCTGTTGACAGGCAGGGACTGGCTATATGAACATCGGACAGCCAAACACCTTGAGCATGAGCCTGAACTATAAAGCCAGTATAAGTAAAGATATTAGGGTTGTATGCGTGTTTTACTTTCTTGTGGTCTTCCCTGGCTCATTTATATTGTGATTCTGCCATGACTGTCTGTATGATCACTTAGAATTATAGTCTGATCAATAAACTTGTAGTTGTTTTATCTAACACTCTGTGATCTTTAGAGGGTGTGGGTGCAGAAGGCTGAGCACAATCCTTTTCTTTGTTAAATGGATGGGTTTGAGTGCATGGTGGTTGGGAGTGGGTCCCAGTCTCTGTAGACAGTGGCTCATGGTGTGGTAACTGGGGTTGCGGGTGCTTGCTGGGGGACCATCCTCAAGTAGCCAGAGGGCATACACACACTGCTTGGGACCAGTTACACACCATAGGCCAGAGTGGACTGACTCAGGAGTGAATGGTCACTTGGCAAAGCGGGGCCAATCGGGGTTCAGGAGTGGGAATCGGGGGTTACAGTGGTATACCGGACTGGGTTTGGGGAGCAGCCTGTCACACCCTAGTACCTTCTAGCATATCTGCCATTCCCCTCAGCTTGGTGTCATCTGCAAACTTACTGGGTGTGCAGTCTATCCCATCATCCAGATCATTAATAAAAATGTTGAACAAAATAGGCCCCAGGATTGACCCCTGGGGCACACCAGTTGTTGCTGGTTGCCAGCTAGATACTGAGTCATTGATCCATGCACACTGAGCCCGATGATCTAGTCAGCTTTCTATCCACCTTACGGTCTGTTCATCCGAGCCATACTTTCTTCACTTGCTGACGAGAATGCTGTGGGAAATCATGTCAAAAGCTTTGCTAATGTCAAGGTATATCATGTCAATGGCTATTCCCGCATCCACAAAGCCAGTCATCTCGTCATAGAAGACAACGAGGTTGGTCAGGCATGATTTGCTGTTGGTAAATACATGCCGACTATTTCTGATCACCCTGTTTTCCTCTAAGTGTTTCAGAATGGATTGTTTGAGGACCTGCTCCATGATTTTTCCAGGGCTTGAGGTGAGGCGGATTGGTCTGTAGTTCCCCAGCTGCTCCTCTTTCCCTTTCTTGAAGATAGGTACTATATTTGCCTTTAGCCAGTCATCCGGGACCTCCCCCACTCACCATGAGTTTTCAGAGATAATAGCCATTGGCTCTGCCATCATATCAGCCAGCTCCTTCGGCACCCTTGGATGCAGTTCATTCGGCCCCATAGACTTGTGGATGTCCCATTTCTCTAAGTAGTCCCTAACCTGACCTCCTATCACTGAGGGCTGCTCTCCTTCTCTGCATTCTGTGTTGCCTAAATCATGTCTAAATCAGTCTCTGAGTCTACTGCTTTATGTAAGCACAATTTGAATGTTTAGCAGAAGCTAAGTGTACTGTGACATGTTTGAGAGAGGTAGCTGTGTTAGTCTATTTCAGCAAAAAAACCCACAAGCAGTCTTTCCCTTTGGATCTGTTTGCATTAGCATTGTGACAGAGATTGACCAGCAGTCTGTTCCTCTGGATCTGTTTGAATTAAAATGGTGACCCAGGCGTCTCTGTATCTGTATATTTACACCTAATACTCTTTTCCCATTTCATACATCTGACAAAGAGGGATTATGACCATGAAAGCTCATGTGAGACATAAACTTGTTAGTCTTTGAAAGTATCACAGCACTTCTTGTTTAAGTATAATGTGATATACTGTAAAGAAACCATGTATGAAATAGAAAATGCTTTAAAATAGGACTAATTTTTTTTTCCTGGGGAGCTGGCAACCATGATTTTAGTTTGGAAAAAACCACCTCTGTTGGCCTGCAGGGAATTAATAGGCCACATTCCACTCCTAGTTACTTTGGATCTAGTGATGTTAGTCTTTTGGCTTCAGCTGTGTTCCTTCAGATTTACACCGGTGCAGATGAGATCAGAATCAAGCTCACTATTTGTGACGTGCTGACTGATTTGTTCAGTAATATTCTCAGTTTTAATATGCTTCCAAGAAAATTGTCCCTGCCCACCAAAGTAAAGTCCTGGAGAGGTGAAGAACTTGATAAGGAAATTGAAATCAGTTGCTGTGGCACTTCGCGCACACAATTCAGAACTGGACTGGCAATCTGAGAGCTGCCCCAGCCTACCGTTGGTAGCAGCCTAGAGTGATGGAATTTTCTCAGCCCTGAAGGGTTAGGGATGAGGTTGTGATAGCAGGCAATGAGAGCTGCCTGGGGTGTTGCATTTGCCCAGGGATTACCTCGCTGCTGTCTTTTTGCCATTTTAAACAGTTTGAATTCTTAAGCCCATTGTGCATGCTTCATAACACAGCCCCGGCTTCTTTAATCCCCCAGACCTGCTACTGATGATGAACTGAAATAAAAATTGCCTTTTTTAACTGTGCAGCTATGATTTGATTTTTTACAAAGCTATTAAATCTCACCACTTCAGCCTGTGTTTGAGATTAGCTGGATTAGTAGACTGGGGAGGAGGGGGGTCGAGAGAAGGACGATGCAAAATGGCTTGTCTGGATTGGTCTGAAAAACATAGCATCTATATTTCATTTACATTTCTGCCACAGTTGACCTGCTGAGTGCAGTGATTATTCTCAGGTACCCAAGATAAGGGATGAAGGATGATCAGCAGCATTATTTATCATTTGAGGCATTAAATAAGAATTTGTTTGTATCTTTTATGTTTGTCTAGATGCTGCTACTGCAGTGAGAAGGGGCCACATAAAAATCTGGGTGGTTGTGGTACTGAGAGTAGAATCATATCTGTGCAGCTTAGTAACTGTGTGACTAGAGACAAGAGAACAGGCTGGAAAATTACACTAGATTCAGTTTACCCACTATGCTGCAGAATGGTGCAATAAAAAAAAAATAAAAAAGGGATAGTTCCAAATGTCTCCTGTGCAAAATATGTAGAGGCAGCAGGAGATATAGTATCACCCACTGATTAGTCTGGCTAGTTTGTCTGACAAAAGGACAAAGGGCAGCCAGTGTTTGTGCTTATTTTGGGCTGAGGTTTTTTGTTGGTTTTTGTTTTGATTTTACGGTTCAGAGTAGCTAATCGTCATGGCTAAGAGTGGAGTTGGGGGACTAAAGGGCTTAGAAATGCACAGAAAAGTTTAAATGATGTTTGTAAAGTCATTTCTCAGGATGATCTCTGAAAATTAACAGGTAGTTTGACTTACTTATTTCCAGCCTTTTCACTCAGATTTGCATTTTGTGAGGGATATTAAAAATGATCAATTAAAGTAGCATTTGTGTCAGTTCATTTATTGGGAAAAGAAACAGAAAAGATAGATTTGTTCTGAAATACTTCTAGAACATGTTAGTGAAATTCACCTACACCAGAACTAGGTCACTCTTTGCTGGAGTTAACCAGCGTAAGAACAGCCTTCAGGACTTAAAAAAAAGTTCCTGGGAATGATCTTTGTAGCTTAAGAAAAATGAAAACAGAGAGCTTATTTAAAAGATGAATAGCGAAACCCTTACTTGAAAAGTCTTTTATCTGAGATCTTTCTTCCTCAGTCATTGTTCATGAACAATATCTAAAATCTTCAGCAGTTCTTGCTTGTAAGTAGCCTGTGATTATTACATTGCGCTGTAAAAGGCTTATGTTCTGTTTTCACACTAGCGAGAAGCAATGTTATCATCAGTAAATCAGTCTGACTGCTGAGCAGGCCACGTTCCATCCTGACAACACAGAAGAACTCTTAATAAATTCTTCTTGACCAAAGATGAACTGATTTTACTGTCTTTAGTATATTTGGACATATACTGTGCATGAAAAGAAAGGAGTAATAGTGTTGGTTGGGTCCACTCACAGCTCTGCTAATGCACTTGTCCTAACTGGCAGCATTCTCTGTGTTTAAAGTAACCCTGCCATGCATCAGTGAGCCTCGCTCTTGGCCCACAGAACTCCCATCTCCCAGTCCCATACCTTCCATAGCTCTGACAATGGCCTTCAACCCAGATGTGCAGCATCCGTTCATGTTCAGGCTCTGGCCTTTCTCAAACAGTCTGTGTGACTGGTTGTGAGTCATGAGTTGGTTTTGTCATGTGGACAACTGCATGCTTCAAGACAAGATGTGCACTGAGCGAACTCTCTTGTGAGTGAAACCAGCTGAAGTCATGTCTCCAGTGACGTGGCAAGCACAAAATTAGAGCTACAGCTTTGTTCTTGAGCTCAGTGGTTCTCAACCACTGTGTCAGGAGACATTATGGTGTCAGCACACAGCAGTAAGTATGTCATGGAGAGCTGGGGAAATGGCTGGATTTGGCCTGGAGGGAGTAGGCTAGTGTGTCCTGTAGAATCACAATATGCTGCCAAGTGTGTCATGACACATAAAAGTTGAGAACCATTGTGTTAGCTGGAGCAGAAGCCCAGCACCCCCTATGCAGTTGCCCAACTGTTTGCCCATTTGATTCATCAGGCTTGTGTTATGATTCCTTTCATTGATATATTTAGCAGGTTGTGTTTCTGGACTTTGTCTCCGAGCATATTGTTTCCAAATAGTATTTTAGTTTAATTTAGCTAATTTACACATACAGACCCACATTTTCAAAACAGCTGCCACTGTGATCCCTTAAGGTCATTTTTTCCACCATCGTGTGTGCACCCAACATATCTGACCTCAACTGTGGTTGCTGAATACTGCCAAGAATCTGACTGTGGATGTTAGTTTAAGTCTGAAGTCCACAGCCAGTGGGGATGGGCTGGGAGGAGAACAGTTTTTTTGTTCTTGCTTTCTATTCCAAAGGAGAGTAGGAGAAAGAGCAGATGGAAGTGTTGGTCTCATAACTGTCTTCCAGCAATACCCTCCCCACATCCCTACCACCAAGTATCTCAGAATTCAGTTAAGGTTCATCACCTGTTGCAACCAATCTGCCCTGTGAAGTACTAACTGGACTAAGTAACCACACATGAAGGGTTGATGGTCTGTTTATTTATTTATTTATTCTGTGAATTATCTGTCCCACCAACCACCTACCGCACATCCCACAGGCTATTGCATCAGATACTTGGCTAATATTTGAGCTGAGAAAATGCCACAGATTGATCACAACATCAGATTGTTTGAAAATCTGAGAATTTTGGGCCAGTTTTATGCTAAGAGCTGGTTATTTTTCTGGACAAGAAGATATAGCAGAGATTTCCATATTCACTTGTGCCCGATATGTCACTTCTTAGCCATTGCTCTGATTTATAGGACCTGTTTTTAGTGTCAACCAATAATTATCAGTGTCGGCTGCTGCTCAGCGGATCTGACAAGGCCTTGGGGTTTGACCTTTCCTATAAATAGAAAATACAGCAACACTAAATAGCTTGGGATCTGGGGCATGTATAATACAAGTGAGTGATATAATCTGTTTCAGTGAATTGTTATAGAATAAATTGACTTTCTCAGAGTTCCCATGGGGCAGCGCTGCAGATGTAAAGCTTGGACAGCAGACTGGCACCATTAAATATATCTGGTCTATTTTCCCTTTCAACTTCATAAGTAAAATCAACCCACTCTAGGCCTAATCTGTAGTTCTCAGTGATTTAAGCAACTTGGGAATATACATCCCCCATTACCAGAGCATCTGTGTCATGATCACCAATGTATTTATTCTCATAATACCTCTGTGAGAGAAGTTAACAGTTACCCTCATTTTACTGAGGGAGGTGGGTAGCTGAGGCATGGGCAGGCTAAGTGATCTGCCCAAAGTAATTTTGCATGTCTGTGGTGGAGTAAGAAATCAAACTCAGATCTCTCAGGCTAGCACCCTGAACTCTGGCTCAGCCATTTTATCAAATTAGGCTCTTCCTTTGTGTCTGGTACATATTTAACAAATGCAAAATGAGCCTACTAACCAGCTTTATCACTTCCATGCTCCGTATAGTTCTCTGTCTTCCTTCAGAGCCAGATGCTGTAAACCAGGATCTGCTGGCTTCCCCAGCACGAGAGACCATCCTGACTTCACAAAAGATAGGCAGACTTCTTGAGGATGGGGTGTTTGTATGTCTCTTTGCAATAGGAAGCAGTCAGGTATGAAAGACACTGCTGTCCTGCCTTGGCACTGTTGTGTCACTTCGGTTGTTAGACCCAGTGATTTATGTGATGTGCACCTTCAAACGAAGGTCAGGTTTGTGACTTGAGAAACTCAGGCTCTAATTAAATACTGTTGTAGCAAGCCTGGACAAAACAGTTGGGGGCAGGAATGAGAGTTGCCTACCAACTTACCTGATGTGAATTTAATAGCCTAAATTATAAGGGCTTGGGGTCGAATGAATAGCTAGTTTCTATGAATCTCTCTATCAGTGCTGATGATACAAAATGAGGGCATTTGACTGGTTGTAGGAACTCAGTATCCCGAAGCCTGTACCAGTCACTTATTTAAAGAAAGACTGCTCCCCTGTATATTGCATTGCTCTCATCAGGAGTGGAATATAGTAGTGGCTGCTAATTTCTTTCAGGCCTTGTTCGCAGCAGGGTCTCACTAACTGTGAGCTTGCTGGCAAAAATGGTGTCCCCATTCAATATTGTACAAAACTTAGTCTGGTTTTCTCTTAGTTCTGTAAGGGAATAGACAGCCCAGAAAAGAGGAGCATCTCATTCAAAACTAAATATGGTCTCCTACATTTAAAGCTCATGAGGTTTAATTTGTTTGTTTATGTGCGATAGGGTACCTATGCATCCTTTTTTAGTTACTGTACAACAGTGGTGGACAAAATTGGCTCACAGCTAGGCAACAGCAATTTTACTTTTGCCAGATGGCATTACTCCATTACATTTCTGGAGTGGAGCTAGGTGACACGCAACTAAAACAGGTCTCTTTAGTGATCAGAAACAGAGTTGTCGAAGCCTGCTTTACAATAATAATAGATGTATCCCAGAATGAGGGATCAGTCACCGATCCACTGGAGCCAGGCAGATTTTCAAAATACCAGGCATGCATTTTAGGGAGGTTCAAAATTCCTTGGGTAGGAGAAGCACCACCCAAAGGCCAGTGCAACAGTCTAAGAGAACAAAACGCCTGAGTTCTAACTCATAGGGGACCTTTTTTGTGGTGTTAGATAGCTCACTCATTTTCTCTCTGTCTCCCCAACTGTGTAGTGGGGCATTGTTTACTTCTCCGCTCCACAGAAGCTTTGTGCGAATTAAGCTATGACAACAGTTTGTACAGGTTCTCCATTTTGTTTACCCACATCTCATCCCAGTCTGGTGACTTCAGTGGAATTTACATCAGGGCATGTGAGGCCCTCTGCAGATGAAAAGCAAGGGCTAGATGTTTGCAGGTTCTGACGATAGCCACCCACCTCAGTTATATTGGGTTTCTTGGCCTAAAGACACAGCTCCTGCTTCCTTCCTGTATATTCAAAAAGCTCTGGGATTTAATGCATGTCACCCTGTTGTTGACTAATCCAGCAGCACATGTTCTTTCACCTCAGTTGTGATCAGGGATGATGCCTTTGATTTATAAGATATGGCCATTCCTTCGAGGAGAGCATTTTTTAGGGACTTAGAAAGAGCGGGTAGCTGAGTCCTGTCTTCATGGTTTAACAGTAAAATGAACAGTCCCTGGGTGAAGGCCACCAGTACATTGGCACCAAAGGACTAAAGGTGGCAGATTAAGTGTTTGCAGTAGAGTAGCAGGGATGAGAAATGCTCTGCCAATGCAGGGGGAAATAGTTTGATTAAGGCGATAGTTTTCCTGCAAACTAATAGCAGCAATTTAAAAATAACGCACAACAGGTCTGTCCCCTTGAAATTCATATATAGCCTGGTCTTGTTAGGCCAGGGAGCTGATGCAGCATCAGGCTCCATCTAGTAGAGAGCCAGCGTCCAATTATGTCTAAGTTATGCTCATAACTTTACACTATGAAGGAATGGTTCTCTGAGATTCACGTTGCTTGCTGGGAGGAAGGACTATTGTCTCCCAGGGTGTCTGGAACTGAGCACTGCCTGGTTTGAGATGCAGAGGAAAAGGAGACTTGGGATCTCATCTCATTTGTATGATAGTGTTGACACAAATCAGGCAGAAGTCAGAAAATTGGCAAAAACTCAAGAGTCCTGCTCAGATCATACTGAGATGCCAGACTGGGTGAGTATGGGATGGGGGAATCATACTTGCCCTGACTTTCCTTCCTCTGGTCCATTTCCATCGCAGGTTTTACCTTACTTGATCCAAGCAGGATTATTTAAGTATATGCAGTTTCCCCTTTATTTTGTTTTTGGTTATATTTTTTTCCCCAGGGAGGCCTCTGAAACAGGCATTACTGATCAGTTATTTCTCCTTGTTTGATTAACTGTTAATCAATTTTAGAAAACAAATTTCCCAAATTTAAACAATAGGAACATAAATTTAGCTCCTACATATTCACTGAAGTGACCTGCTTTTCAAAAATGCCAAGAAACCAGCACCTCAATATGCCTTCAGTCAAAGCAGTTGAGTGTTTCTGGAAACTCAGCTTCTTATCTAGGTTTCTAAAAATGATTTAGGAACCAATCTTTAAGCTCTTGGCATTGTAAATGTTAGCTTGTGTCTCCATTAGAATTTGCCTAGTCTGGAATAGCTGTGGACTGACTGTTTACCTAGGATTGTTTTTACACTGGTAGTTACATAAGCCTTTGGATTTGTTTCAGTGAAACAGAAATACACAGCAAACTGCTCACTTAGAGTCTTGAATACTTCTTAGTAAGTCATTAGCACTTGGGCCATACTTAAGTGCTCATAGGTCCAGACAGTCCACTTCTAAATTTGGAGCCATCATTCAAAATTTGGAGACAAAATAACATCCAAAGTAAATTAAACTGGTCAAATTGAAATCTGCTTATAAAGGTTCTGAGTTTTTATTTTATTAAAGCTTGGCTCCCCTTTCCTTATACTTTAACTCTCAGACTTCACCGCATTTATACTGGGAATCATAAAGATTCAGGCCCCAGAGAAACGTGTCATTGTAGCATCTTCCCCTTCAGACTACACCACAGTTACTGTGGACCAATGTGCACTGAGTTTTAATGATGTCTCCCCTCTGTCCCGTTCTGTTTGGAGGCAGAATGCTACCCTCCTCTCCCACTCTCCCTGGGTCTGATGCAGAGACATGGTGCTTTGGGGTTTGGTGGCCTCAATTTCAAAGCCGAAGAACTTTTTAAATAGTTTTGTACTTTCATCATAAAACAGTAGCCTGCCCTGGAGGAGCCGTTCTGGGCATGATGCAGAGTGTAAACTGCACAATGTCAGGAGGATTAATAGAAGAAAAAAAGAGCTTCTAGAAGTAGGCTATTTAGTTCTCGCTGCACTGGATGTAATAAACCTTTAGCCGTTTATTATGTTTGGTCCTTTGTACCTGCAGTTCTGTCTGGGAGTGAATTATATTGATGTAATGTGGTTGAGAGAAATTAGATTATACAGAAATAAAACAGGTTGAATGCAAAAGCTAAAAGGGCAGCCTGTACTTCAGCTGAAAACAGTAACCTCCAGACAAGATATGTGAGTGAGACAGAGATTTCCAAGGGGAAATTTTTAAAGGACTGGATTGTTTTCATCTCCCACAGCCGAAGGGCCCTCAGTGTTCTCTTTGGACTCCTCTGTCTTGCCTGTTTACAGTCATCCCTGGATTATTTTTAAAACAATCTTCTTGTGACTGAAAGGGCCAGGTGCTTGGTACTCTCCTCTCTCTGCTTTACACTGCTCTGGCAACACAAAGCAGCTGTTAACCTGGCTTAGCAGGCCATTTAAGTTGGGTTTATGGTTTCCAGGGCAGTGCAAAACAGCCAGGGTTTGCCCATGAATCTAGTCCTAAATCATTTGGTTACTAACTGTGCCCTTACAACACAGAGGGCAAAGGAAATCCAAAATTCAAATAGTACTCTGTGTTGCCAACATTCGCCTGTGAGCACCACGTGTTAGCCACTAACTACTGCTGCTCAGCATTGTTAGAGTTTATTGATGCTGGAGTGGTACACTGGGCTGTCAGGCGGATACATATTTGTAGTAATAAGAACCAACCAAAGCAAGGCTCTGCTGCAACATTCTTAGTACCAGTAGGAAGTAAATATGGAAAATAGAGCTATATAAAAAAATTCCTGCTGTCTTTTCCAGCAAACCAATGTGTAAAAGAGCACTGTTAACCCCTTTTGATTTTTGTGGTCAGGTTACCTTGATCATCCATCCAAATAGTTGTTTGTCCCTAGTTATCTATCTGTTTGTCTGCCTCTTCTGGTTCCCATCTCACTCAATGGGACACAGCATGGGCATGTTATACAGGGGCCTACATGGAATCTGTCATTGCCCCCCTAATTCCTTTCAGGGAGAGCAATGCGAAATGGACTCCTTTGTGACAGTGGCAGCTCTGCCACCAAGCATTGGGTCCTCCCGCTTTATTTTGAGTATCTCACTAGAATCCCTCTGGGAATAATTGGGAGCAACAGCATATGGAGGGAAAAATATTGAAAATGTATTTGCAAAGCATTTTGATAACTCATTTTCCAACTCATCTGAAGAGTGGATGAGGTGTGTCCTGCTGGTTAATATAGTAGATGGGATTGCAGAGACCTGGGTTTCGTACCATCTATGCCACAGATCCACTTAGCCAACATTTTTAGCAGCGGCCACTTTGTGTGTGTGTGTCTGTGTGTGTGCGTGCATGCACATATGTTTGAGTTGAGGCTCACGAGGTCAGCTTTTCAGAAGAGCTCAGGGCCAGACTTTTAAGTGCTCAGTGCCCTCCCACGGATGAAACAGAATTCTTCAAAGACCTTGGCTTCCATTTAAACACTTAAATAAGGACTGGGTTTTCAAAAGTACTCAGCCCTGGGCCCTCTACGATGGTGAGACAGCATATGTAAGAGTCTTTAGCATAATTATCTACTTAATTTCGTCTCCGAGTCTCCATTGGAGATTGTGTTCTTCATGCCCTGTGTTTGGTACATTGCACTTACATTGTCATTTCTTTGAGGCAGGCACCATCTTTCTCGTCTGTGTTTACACAGCGTTCCTCTACTGAGTGCTAGGCATTACATCGATACAAATAATAATAATCACAGTACCTAAAAAATTAACATTGTTCACCCTTTTCTACAAGGAGATGCATAAGACGTTTCATTGAAGAAAATCAGTGAGCCTCTGTGCTGTTGCTTTTTCTTTAACATCAAACTTTTCTATGTGTTCACCTCTAACTGAGCCAGCATGGGCTGGAGGTAAAGAGTGGAGAGTGGAGCAAAGGCAGAACTGACAGAAAGTTAGGGAATGGAAAGGGAGGCCTCCACCATGGCAGCTGGGGCAGCTACCGAGCTGGAGGAGGGGCTGAGCTGACGCTGAGGGCAGGTGGCAGCTTTATGTCTTTTCCTTTTTGAAATGAAACCATTTGAGGGAGGAGAAAAACCAAGTAAAATGACACCATACTGGAAAATGCCAGCTCTGATTTTTTTCCCCCCCCCTCCTCCTCAGCTTCCCATATCTGCCATGGCATGGTATGAATGGCAGCCTTTTACCAATGCATGCTCTTATATGCAAGGTTAGGAGTGTGGCAGGGAGACCTCAGTTCCATCTTCTGAAACCCGGCCCTATTCATGGACTCTGCATGTCCGACCTGGTCCCTCCTTGTTTTCTTTGTGGCCTCAGAGATGATGACTTGTCTCTGAATGCTGCTCTGCTTTTCACAGCACTTGCTTGGGTTACCACTAGTTCTGCACTGCCCTGAGGAAGAGTGGATATTAGTAGTCTCTGAGGTTGGACTGTCCTCTGCTGAGCTGCAAGACTTCAGCAAAAACCACAGGAATAATATGTCATCACTGGCTGGCAAAGCTTCAGCACATGGTGCCTGCAGACTTTAAAGAAACAAGTGATCCTCCGAATCTTGCACCCATATCTTGGACAGTGCAAAGCTGTTTTGATTGACACAAGTGCTGATGCATATGTGCTTTGGCAATACCATTTATATGTGGCTGTGAGGCGAACACATGGCAGCATGAGAGCAGCTGTGAAGCTAAACAGCACACAAACGTAGGGTGTGTAGGGAAAGCACAGAGTCACTATATACATGAGCAGTTGCGCAGCCTGAAGTGTGTTTACTTTGCTGCGAGACTCAAACTGAGATATTCTTCTCCCACCACCGGTTCTGTTCCTTTCTTTGCTTTACCCTTTATGCTTTGAATACCCTCCCATTTAAGGCCCAGAAAGCCACCTCCTTCATTTCATTCAACCCCTTCCTTCAATAATGCCCTTCAATTAACTCGAATAATATATAATAGGGTGCCCAAATGGTGTGAGCTTATTACTGTACCCGGCTGTCCAGGGCAGTAACTACTGCCGGCCCAATGGGGCATTGCCCCAAGTGTGCCAGAGCAGCTCAATAGAGCTGCTCCATTAAGGGACACATTTCCTGGCACCGGCCCCAAGCACCACTAATGACAAGGGGAGCATTCCAATCAGAAAGTGCCCTGGGTGCCAGATCGGGGTGTTACGACTCTGCTGCAGTCAGCCTCCAAGCAGTACATGCAGCGCATGTCTTGATGTACAACAGATCACCAGGGAACTCTGCCCTGTCTGTTAGGCACAGGAAGAGGTGGAAGTGGCTCAAGTTGTTACAGGCTCTTTGAGATCCTTAGGGGCGGAAAGCAGTGTGTAATTGAGTAGTGGTTGGGAGCACTGGGATTGGTGCTAAGAACTTTTGCCCTTCTGTTGCTGAGCTGACTTGAGCCCCAAGGGGCAAGACAGTCTTCTGCTGGATGACTCCTGTTGCCTAACTCCTGCTTTGCATTCTCTTTCCCAGTATCTCTACAAGTGGATATTGTTCCAAGTCAGGTGGAGATCAGCGTTGGAGAATCCAAGTTCTTCTTATGTCAAGGTGAGTGCTGGCTGCGGCTGTCAGGGTTTCCATCTATGCTTGTTGAGCCACTTCAGGGATCCCTCTCCACAATTTGTCTCACTCAGCCCCAGACACATTTCCAGGTACAGGGACATTCTGTTCAGTTCTCCATGTTGTTGTTGCTTTGGCCTTCTGTTTTGTAATTCAGTCAGATCCAATGCAGTCTCAGATGCAATAGCAAAGGTGGCGGAGTAAAGACACTTCCCTGGAGCTGGGAAAAGAAGGCACTGGCAGCTCCTAGCAGTTATTTGTAACAGTAAAAGAGGCTAAAAATGAGCCATCCTAGAACCCCAAAGACCAGAAGGGATGGTCCAGAAATGTGTTACTCACATCTTCCTTCAGCTCTGGTCTTTCATGTTTCAGAGGTTTTAGTATGAGGGCCAAGATTTTCAAAATCTTTTGGGGGATTCTGATACCCAATTTCTGGCATCTTTAATGTGAGCTTGGATTCCAGATCCTTTGGCAGCACTGAAAACCTCCCAAGGACTTTAATACTGCAGAAATCCTGCATTTTTAATATCACCTTCTCTACCACTTGTTCCAGCCAGCTGGGTAAAAGAACCAGGATTCTAAGTGTCCACCTCAGTCTTCTAATCAAAGCAATGCCATTCTCACCCATCTCACGTGTTCACTGCACAGTCACTGCAGCAAGCCCACCACTTCAGCACCAATTCATGCTGCTGGCTACAAGGTTCCCTCAAAAGCAACTGGTCTGGCCCAGTTTGCCTGAGTGAACTGGTTACCTGGCTGCAATGATAAGTGATCCTGGTCATCCCTAACACAGACTAGGACCCTGAGCAAACAACGTTAAGATTTAGCACATGGCTTGGAATGAAGACCCAGCAGCAGAGCCTCTGACTTCCCTAAGTGCTCCTTATTAGAGCGATGGAGGAGGGAAAGCTCAGCTGCAGGTAATTTGTTAATGTCTGTAAAGTGCTTTGAAGGCATAAGTGTCCTCTAAGTAAGAGCTGCTGTGATAATGACCCCACCTTGGCCTCAGCACGTGGAGGGATTAGTTAAATTCCCTCTCTTCAGAGGAATTTGTCACAAGTAACAAAGCCACAATAGGAAATGCTGAGACATAAGCATCCTTAAAAGCTGCTCTGATTTACATTGGATGCAGCAGCAGGTCTAACCTGCCTGTAAACTGATTTAACCAGCTTGGTTTGCAGGATTGTACCCCAGCACAACCTGGAAACAGGGAAATTTGCTGGAGCAAGCGGGGTGCTTTGTTTTAGGTGAGTGTGGTTTGGTGAAAGGACCATAAGCATGTATGTGAGGCCATTCCAAGTCTAAAATGGGCAGCTACTCTTCTTGGCTGCATGGGACAGCAGCTAATGAATGTCTTACTGTGAGGGTGGGGAGCTATCATTGGTGGAGCCAGAACATGGCATGTGATATGTGAGATGCTTATTGGATTAGCTCTTTGGCATCTGGGCTTGTGAACAAATTCAGGGGGCTTAAATGTGCCCCCTCAGGTGGACAGGCACATTCACAACCCCAGCTCAGTGAGTAAGCCCCATCTTTCCCTAGCTTGTCCCATGCTGTCTGGGCATCAGAATCCTTTTCCTGGTCTGGGCCCTTCCCACAACCTTCTGGTGATGGCTCAAGGGCTCTGGCTGGCTGAGAGGGAGCAGGTCACACATGCTTTGTTTCATCTCTAGTGACTGGAGAAGCCAAAGCCAAAGACATTTCCTGGTTCTCCCCCAATGGCGAGAAGCTGACACCCAACCAGCAGCGCATATCAGTGGTGCGGAACGATGATTTCTCCTCCACTCTCACCATCTACAATGCCAACATCGATGATGCTGGCATCTACAAGTGTGTCGTCACCAGTGAGGAGGAGGGTGATTCTGAGGCCACAGTCAATGTGAAAATCTTTCGTAAGTGCATGGCTTTGGGAGCTTGCTTTGGAGCTGTTCTTGGATGAGGGGAGGCTTGCTGGAGAGATGAGACTGTTGTTGGTGAGGGGAAACTGGAAAGGGGAGCCACATCTCAAAGAGAGTGAGAAGGGGGAGACTGTTGAAGTGGCGTTTATTTCTGCTTTAGCAGTGATGGGAACTGTGAAGGAGGGTTGGGAGGGTCACCTATGGTGAGAAGCTGGAAAGTGGTAGGCAACCTTGGCTGTGGGAAGTTCACTCATGAGAACGGCTAGTCTCTGAAAGAGAGCAGAGACCCTGGTCAGGGGAAAGGGGGGGAGGAGGAGAGTCTGTCCCAAAGAGGGAAGGAGATAGTCATGATATTTGTGTGACCTCCCCATCCCTGCTGTCAGAGTTGTTGAGAGCAGTAGTAGCAGCACTGAAAAGTCATTCTTGGACAGTGTTTCTGTCACTCCTTAGACCAGGCTGGCTTTTGTGTCTCAGGCTGACCTTTGACTCATGAGCAGCTTCCGCCTTCCCTTTTGATTAACACTGATTCATCAGATTGGCCTCCAAGCCTCATTTCTCATTTGCTGCCCTACCACATCTAATTCATGCTCATCCGCCCAAGCCAGACTCTCCTGGTGTCGGCAATATGCTGGTAGCAGAAAGACGAACAGTCCATGGTCTGTACAGTGCCAGGGACCAGACGGCTAAGCTGAAAGATTCAGGGCCAGGAAGACCCTTACTAACACACCCTTTTCTGAAGGCATTTAGTGGCTCTGCCCTTTTGACCTGCTTAAGGGTGGGTGACAGATAAAGCAAGGGCTTGTTTGACTGTAAACTGTGTTACAAGCATAGCTGCTTTGCTTACCTCTTGTTATCCTTGGCATTTGTGCACAAGTAGGCAAGGAGACATCTTGCCTCAATAGTCCATGACTACAACAAGGATTGTAGTGCTCTGGGGAGAAGCAGCTGCTCCCAGTCACCCTGCTCTGAGACCTAGGTAGAAAGTAGCACATCCAGGATGTCCAGTTAAGAGCTGGACAGTCCTGGCATTTTTGCAGCCTGAGTGATGTGCTTGGAACTTAGAAAGGGTCCTACCCCCCCCCCCCCGCTGGAGACACCAGCTGAGTGCCTTCCCCCTAAAGGGTGACAGCGAGGTGCAAAGGCAAGTGAGGTGAGGTGCCAGCATTATCAGTGGCAGGGGAATAAGCAGAGAGTGAGGTTCCTGGTGCAGAGCAGGCAGGGTTGGAATTAGTCAGAATCAGGGCTCTGTTCGGCCGGGGGGGGGGGCACTTACAATAAAGTTGGATCCTGCATTCAGGAGATCTGCAGAAGCCTTCATCTGCAGAGCCCTGAACATCCTCAGATATACGGTTTATATCAGTGAATCCTCTTTGTAGATTACAGATGGGTTTGAACCCAATTATTGTATCTAGGCCCCGTGAATTTGTGGATATCCTCTTTTATATCCATGGATGCAGATATTTGTGGATCTTTTTTGTGGATTGTGAATCAGAGTCATATACAAATTGTGTATCTGCTCACGGCTGTACTCATCTGACAAAGCTATCATAGCTGTTCTTTCATGCCAGCTGGGAGGTTGTGTTTGGCTTTGCCATAGGAAAACATGCTAATATACACACTCCTGTGAATTCAGTGGCCTCTTGGTGTGCAGCTAGCATAGAGTTCCTATATCTCACTGCAGAGGTCCAAGGCCAAGCCACACAGGTTGCTATGTTGGGACTGTCTCGGGTGGGTTTATGCATGGGTATCATTGTATCATCTGTGCTTCTAATTGGTGAAGTGCCTTGCAGTTCAGCTGAGGCAGCAGCTCTATTGTCCTGTTCCTCTTGCTTCTTTCAGAGAAGCTGATGTTCAAGAATGCTCCCACCCCTCAGGAGTTCCAGGAGGGGGAAGATGCTGTGATTGTGTGTGACGTTGTCAGCTCACTGCCTCCCACCATTATGTGGAAACATAAGGACAGTGACGTCATCCTGAAAAAAGATGGTAAGGACAAGAGGTCTGGGTGCTCCCCCTTCCTGTGGCCTCATGTAGGTCTGCCATGGTAGCACAGGAAGTCTGAGCAGAGAGGATAAAATAGCAGCTACAAGAAGGGCAGTAATAAAAAAGCAAGGAGTCTTATGGCACTTAAAGAATAACAGATTTATTTATCGCATGAGCTTTCGTGGGAGAAAATCCCACTTCGTCAGATGAAAAGCATCTGATGAAGTGGGATTTTCTCCCATGAAAGCTCATGCGATAAATAAATCTGTTAGTCATTATGTGCCACAAGACTCCTTGCTTTTTTTGCTTTACTAGACTGACACAGCTGCCCTTTTGGAACTCAACAAGAGGGGCAGTGTGATCATGCATGTACCACCTTGCCAGCATCTTGCAGGGTGCCCTCGTAAAGTGATGATACACAGTGTTCATACCATGTGGTCCCCAAAGGTTTTTTGTGGGGCTGGAGTGTCTGCCACACATGGTTATGTTTTCTGGGGCTAGGGAACAGTTTGTAAACTTTTTCTTTTCTTTTGAGGTCAAAGGGACCATTATCATCATTCAGTTTTCACTCCATAACGTAGGCCAGAGAACCTCTCCCATAGATCACATTAAAACACAACACCTGGTAGCTGAACCAGGGCATATCTTTTTGAAAGAGAGGTTGAGTCTGGATTTAAAGACATCAAGTAATTAGTTTGTCCTGGCCAGAGCCTTCCCATTTCCACTATGCTGGGCCATGGAGAAGCACACAGTAGAGCCAATCAGTAGACTTTGTGGGCTGATTGGCAGGTGTCATGCGAGAGCGCTGGCTCCCTGTAGCACCATGAACACTCTTGCCTCTGATGCATTTCCCAGCTTCTCTCAGTCTAGGCATCAAAGCAGCACAGTTAAAGATCAGCCAGTGCTTAGAGCACAAATTTAGGATTTGAGAGGTATGGGTTCAGTTCCCTGCCTTGCTATGGCCTTCCTATGTGACCATGGGCAAGTCATTTTGTGTACCTATGCCTCATCTGGAGAAAGGGCCTATAGGCCTGCTCTCCCTTGTAGCTGCGGTGTGAGGATCCACTCACTAAAAGGCTGAAGTGCTTGAGATTTACTGATGAAAAGTGCTATACAGGAGCTATTGTTATTTAAGACCCATACTCTGTTCCCCTTGGAGACAAGTAGTAAATGGTTCATTGGCTCAAGCCAGGTATTGATTAAACTGAAAGTAAAATAAAAATGCTGGTTGTAAAATAACAAAGCGGTTTGTCCCCACCGCCTCTTTGCTTGCTGTGCGAGACACTGTCTCTGGGATGAGTTCTTTCCTGGCAATGTCAGATTTGATTATGGAGGTGACTTTCATTAGCCTGATAGAAAGGGGAGTTAAGTTACATTAAGTGCTGGCTCCAAGCTGTATGGGGAGTGGGAAGGTGCCCATTGATTGCAGAGCTCTCTTTAAACGGTCCTTGACTGAAGTTTCTTTTTGTCTCTTCTAGTCCGATTTATAGTCCTGTCCAACAACTACCTGCAAATCCGGGGAATCAAGAAAACAGATGAGGGGATATACCGCTGTGAGGGCAGGATCCTGGCTCGGGGGGAAGTCAATTTCAAGGATATTCAGGTCATCGTGAATGGTGAGCAGGTTGAAGCCCTGTCAGTGGAGGGGACCAGTGCTACCTGTACTGTAGACTGACTACTGCACCTCTGCCTTGGAAGGAAACATGATAATCAGTTCATACTTGTGAACTGTCAGAATCATGATCCATGGGGCTTATTAATCTCACTCTGCTGTGTCAAATAAACACACCCTTGAAATTGATTTGGCATTTACAAGATGTTTACAGGAAATTACCATGTCAGGAGTAAGATTGAATGACTCATAGCTCAAAATAAAAGATGGCCCTCATTTGATTCGTGGTTGGTTTTGTCCAAGTCTGTGCAGTATGGGCTGTCCTCCCACCTTTCACTATAGAGATCTTGTGCATCAAACATATGCCAACATGCAGGTAACGTGTTCCCTTTGGAGCAATGTCATGACCCACTGGATTGATCTGTGTGTATTGCAGAGGGCAGGAAATCTCCTTACATGCCTCTTTCTTACCCACCTGTTCTTTCCTCCTCTCTCTAACTCAGCTTCTTTTTCTTCCAGTGCCGCCTTCTGTCCGTGCCAGGCACAGCACCATGAATGCCACTGCCAGCCTCAGCCAATCAGTCACCTTAGTGTGTGATGCTGATGGCTTTCCAGAGCCAACCATGAGCTGGACAAAGTAAGATGCTCTAAGCGGAGTTCTCCTTGGGTTACAAGCATGGGTGTTTTAACTGAGGTGCTTGACGTGAGTGCTGTTCCCACCTGCCCCTCTGATTGAGCAGAGCCAGTTGCAGTGGTGTTGGCACCATTTTGACTGGAGTGTCATTGACTCATTTTCTCACAAATAAGTCACAGAGAATTGTAATGCTTTTACAAGTTGGCTTAATGCAGTAATAACAGCCGCAGCAGTCATAGGAAGATGCTGTAGCCATCTCTCACACCCTTCACTCACAGGCCTTCATACCTGATAGGGCACCCTCAGGATCTGTGTGGCATCCTTCTTTATTCAGGGCTTGTGTTGATGGGATCGGAATGCTGCTGCCCGGGCAGCAGGCTGAGTCCTGAGGGAAGGGCCAGGTTTTGCAGCAACCCCCCTCTGGCATGGAAAGTGTTTACAAGCAAAGGACTCCATGGCACAGAACCCCAAGGCAAGGGTAGTGAGGAAGCAACCAAAGGAGGAAAATAGGTGGCTAGATATGAGATAAGTGATGCCATCAGGAAATTATCTCCCCACCCAAACAATGAAGTTGTATTTTGAAATACAGATTAGTTCTAAAAACCAGCGTGTGATAACAAGGTAATAGCTTGCTTGCACTGTGTTCTGCAGGGATGGGGATTTGCTAGAACGGAGGAACAATGACAAGAAGTATGACTTCAACTACGATGGCTCTGAGCTGACCATCAAGAAGGTGGAGAAGAGTGATGAGGCGGAGTACAGCTGCATCGCGGAGAACAAGGCTGGAAAGCAGGAAGCCATCATCCACCTCAAAGTCTTTGGTAAACAGGGCCATGACAGGCTTGATATAGTTTCTCCACACTTCTTACAGACTGGTGAGAGAGCCCAGGTGGCTACTGGCAGCTCATTGCTGTGAACTAGAAGCAGCATACTCTGCCTAACCCAGCCCCCAACTATAGCATCACCCTTGGTACCAACACTGCACTATCTGATAAGAGATGCTTGTGGTCACTGTAGCATACTGAGGGCAGGTCGATGCATATGGCAGGAAGTTTGCCAATGCTCAACTGAACTTCCTGATGGACTGAGCGGGTCTGCTTAGTCAATCAGGAGGGCAATCCCTGAAGACCACCCCCTCCAGTGGAGTAGTTCTGAGTCGATGAGAGGACATTTCCTATCGACTCAGTGCACTGAAGACACCATGGTAAGAAGACAGTTGAAAGTTGAGAGAGATGCACACGTTATTTTAAGTAACTTGCATACCTCCCTTTGAGTGCTGCCGAAAGCTGCATGCAGTGTTGATCAGGGCTGAGTCTGTTCTATTTCCTGTCTTTTATGGCTGAAATTCACACACCTCCCACAGGGGGCCAGCAATAGACTGCACCACTGAGGTCCTTTTCAAGCCTTTAGGACTCAATCCAAAGTCAAATAAACAAGGAGTTTTGTGGCACTTAAAAACTAACACATTTATTTATTGTGTGAGCTTTTGTGGGAGAAAAATCCAAAGTCAGAGTGAGACTTTGCCTTTGATTTCAATGGACATTAGCTTAAGTCTCTAGGATTTGATTGTGTCTTTGATAGCTCTGAAATAGGGTGAATTTCACCTATAGGGGCATTAGGAAAACTTATTGGTGGCTCTTCTTTCTTCCAGTTGTTTATCGCAGTTTATCACAAGCCATTTTGCAGATCCCTGAAGAAGCTAAAAGGGGTGGGGGGGACCCAGGTCAGAGAAGGCGGTTATTCAGACCTGTTCTGACCCTAATATAGTGACTGGCTTCAGTTCATTTGCTCTGGAATGGAGTGGAGCCCCTTTTCCATTTAGCTGATCGAGAAGCCAGAGCTTACTGGGCCAGAGGAGAGGAAGGCACTCTGGCTGTGATGGACAAAGCTATGTCCTGGGAATATGTACTTGTCTTGAGAAGCAGCATGGACTGCTGCAGACATGCAGGGTGTTAAGAAGAAACAGGTGTTTTCCAGCAAATATGTTTTCCCCTGATTTTGTTTCTTTACTCATTTAAGGACAAGCCCATTCAGGGGAGTGAGGTGGAGGTCACAGCTGATTTCCAGCCTGACAGATCTTGTCACTGTTGTCATATGTGCCCTGCTGCAGAGGTGTGGTGCCTTTGTACCCCTTTATGCTATGAGCCCCAGCTGTAAGCGTGGCCAGGAGTGATCTGCATGCTTGCTAGAACCTCACTCCTGCCCCATACTGTCCCAGTGCTGCTTCAGCTACCCCCTGGAAGTAGCCATGCAAAAGCATCTTTTGTCTAATTGATGGTTTTGGTTCAGACGTTGCTGGTTGGAGGTGGCCTCAGTTCTTAGTAATGGCCAAACAAACCCTTGTGCTCTTCTTCCAGCAAAACCCAAAATCACTTACGTGGAGAACAAAACGGCCATGGAGCTGGAGGACCAGATCACTTTGACCTGCGAGGCTTCTGGGGACCCAATCCCTTCCATCACCTGGAGAACCTCCACCCGGAACATCAGCAATGAAGAGAAGGTATAATAGCTTCCAAAGTCAGGGCCTCAGTAACATGGCTTAGAGCAGCTCATGTCTGCCATGCCTCCTGCCCCTCTGCAGAGTTAGAAGACATGATGATGTCATACAGATGCACACTGAAATCCTGGTGATTCACCCTCCATCTCCCCATCTGTCATAAGACCCTGCCATGCTGCACAAGGCACCATGAGCCTAGCATCCTTGTTGCAGCCATACATGATGTAAATCAGCTTAGCTCCACTGAAGTCAGTGGAACTTTTCCTATTGTGGCAGCTGAAGATCTACCCCACCACGTGTTTTTTTTTTTCCTGTTTTCTTAGTTTCTGTTACTGTGGGTCTCAGAGAGTCATGCTGAAGCACAAAACTTGAGACCCTTTACACAGGCGTTTTCAGGAAACAGTTTTATCCTTTGGTTCCACTATAGTGGGTGAAAGCAGGCACCCGATTCCAGTGTGCTCAGTGACTTCATCATGGTGATAGCAGCATCCTGGGGAAAAAAAGCATCTCTCAAAGATGCTATGGACCAAAATGAGCCTGTTAATTCTTTCTTGCCCTCCTGTATTGTACGCTCACGCTGCACGTACTATGGGTACAATATGTCTGGTTGCCTTTGTGTCTGCTGTATCATTAATCGTATGCCAATATCATTTTGTTTTAAAGGCAAAAATAATTAGCAGGTTTTTTTTTTTAAATAATCATTCTGGCTTGATTTGCCACTAGCAGTCTAAAGGGGATAACAGGCAGAGGTTTGGGGCCCACTGTCCAATGTTATGAGAATTATAACTGAGCATGAAGGGAGAACCTAACTCTGAGACAGAGATACCTTTAGGGTTTAGGCAAATAGTAAATTATGTATTGCTCATGGCTAACTCTGTAATGACAAGCCACTTGTAGGGTTTAATGGCATGTACCCTTTAGTAGGCCTGAGTCAGTGTGAAATCAAAAGGAATTTGAAGTGCATGTCAAAAAGGCAGACTGAGCTAGACAGCATCTTAGACCAGCCACACAACCTATTCCTGCACTAATTATCACCTTGTAAATGAGTCTTCTGTGCTTTGTCACCAATCTCCTCTTTTCAGAGTATGGATGACGCCTATTGTGTCAAATCCCTAAAACTTCCTGGCGTCCCTCTTTCCCTGTCATAAAGGGATAAGTTCAACAGAGGACCTAGTCGTCAATAGCTCAGTGAAATCACTGGAAAGATTCTACTGCTTTCAGTGGGGTTTGGGTTAGACCCATAGTGCATTGGTACAACTGCACCAGGGTATTCACTAGTTTGCCTCCATGCAGGAAGATTTTTTGGGAGATAGGGGTGAATTGGATTTGGATTGCCTGCATCTGAGGGAAGGAACTTTTGTGTAATGATTAGAAGCTGAAAACTAAAGTAAACTAAATTGCATAGAAATCTCCCAGAGGAGCCCACTGTTTCCATATTCCTCTGCCTGTCTAGCTCAAATTTAGCTAATGAGATCTCAGCTGCAAAACTGCTAACTATTTTTGAGACACTCACATATCCTGTTTGATGCTGTTGAGTTAATGATCTATATTAAGGAACTATGGTGCACACTCGGAAAGTTTCTTATGTAGATAGGAGTAAAATGTGATGATTCAAACTACTGTTATGTCTCATGTATTGGTGGAGTCCTCATTTCAGGGTTTGTTGTTTTATTTATAAAGCTACTGCATGTTAGGTATTTTTCAGGCTTGTATGTATTTGATTAGCTCCTATTTTATATAAGTATGTAGCCAATGCTTCAGGTGCAGATTAATCGTACAAAATTCCAGAGGGGTAGCCATGTTAGTCTAGTTCAGCTAAACAAGCAAGGAGTCCTGTGGTACTTAAAGACTAGCAAATTTGTCTCATGAGCTTTAAAGTGTCTGACAAAGTGGGATTTTCTCCCATGAAAGCTCATGCGATAAATAAATTTGTTAGTTTTTAAGTGCCACAGGGCTCCTTGCTTACTAATGATTTAATAATTTATTATTAATGATACAGACATTCACAAACTCAATAGCTCAAAATGGCCAAATCGGTCAGTCTTTCTCCCTTTCGTTGTGGCAAAGCTCAGAGGAACAAATGATCCTAGACTTTGGGACTAAGGGTCCTAGGGGCCCAAATTAAGAGTGGCTTAAAAGCTGCACTGTGAGTTAGGCATCTACATATCACTTGTCTGTGAGCCATCACTGAAAGTGCTGGCAGCGAGGGGAGCCTCAGTTTCTGACAGAGGGGGTGTCCTATGTTGCGCACTGTTGGGAGGGCTGCCAACCAAGTTATGACACTAAAAGTTTTGAGAACTCCCTGATTCTGGTGTCAGACATTGAAAGCAGGAATGGCAGTCAGTGAACACTGAAGGTGTGTGAGTGCTGAGGTCTTTTGAAGTGAGACTCCTGTTGCTAGTGAATCTGTATGTTCTGAATGAGAGAGAGTTGGCTTCTAGGCAGTTTGCCCCAGGCACTAATGGGGAAATACCTATCCCAGGTGACATTGGCAGTCTAAAGGCATGCCTGCATTTCCCTGCGGTCATGTCCTAAGAATCTTGCCTATCTGTTACAGAACCTAGCTAGCAGAGATAGCCCAAAGGAGCATGTAATGAGTGATCTCCTGTTGATTTGAAATTCCTTTTGTACATCATCCTCTGAGTATTTATCACTGCTGTGTTGGATAACAGGACCCAACCCATTCCTTTTGAAATGATGCTACAGGAGATATCTGTACATTCAGGGCATGCTGCCAGCTGTATTTCAGCTCCACTTTTTTTCACCTCTTGGAAGACATTAGTCTTGAACTGGTATATGTTGCTATGTTCAGGCTTCCCCGTTTCAGTGCAGACACATTACTGTTCTCTTTCCTGTTAGATTTCCAGATGGACTTTCTCACACCTTCTCAGGAAATAGTAGCTGAGGTTCTTAAGTTAATGAGCAAAAGAAGGTTTCGCATGCAAGATTCTCAACTGGACTGTGTATAAAGATTATCTCCTCTTCTGTGGTATCTGCTGTTAACATCTTGCTGATGCAGGTGGCAGGCTGGCCAGATGTATACCAAAGGATCACTGCTTCCTAGTCTCTCATTAGAAGCTGCATTTCATTTTACTATCTGCCTAAAAACAAGGGAGAGTTGTTGGACTGAGAGAAAGTGTACATGTTCTTGTTAATTCGGGTTGGAGCAGTGCCTTCTGCTGTGGTCAGTCATCAGTGATCACACAGGTGTTCAGATGGTATGAAAATGAGAGACAGAATGAAACCCTAAAACAAAGATCAAGAGAGAGAGAGAGTCAAAGGGAGGGATGGAGTGTCTGGGAATGGAGACGGAGTGAAATTTGTTCTTACTTTCCCCCTGGAAGGGGATTGAGTCCCCGTGCCCAGATCTCACACTGCATTTGTCAAGAGAGCTAGCACTTAGCTTGTTTCTGATGTGGCCACAGATAACATTTCAAAGAGAGTGAGCCAGAATTTGGGGCCAAATCAAAACCCACTGTAGGAAGATGAGAGGGTTTGCTTCTGCCAAAGAGGAATCCAGGTTCATTGTTCCCAGATGAGAGTGTTGAAGTTATCAGCTAAAAAGCCAGGAGGAGAAACAGGAAGGTATCAGCCTCGTGTAGCCCATTACTTTGTTTTTCTGTAGTGTGGTTGCATGAAAACATGCTGTAGAAATGAGCAATAAACATGCTGTCCTCTTAAATCCAATCTCAACCAGTCCCTCCCCTCCCCTCCCCTCCCCCCCATCTGGGGAAATCTTTTGGGACTTTAGTAGCACTTTAGATTATTATCAAGGCTCATAGGGCATTTCAGCCAAGCCCGGATTAAGGGGCCTTGCTGCCCCACCACTCCCCCGCCCCCATCTGGGGTCCTGGCAGCCCCCCTGCCACCATGGGTGACTCATGCATGGGCCAGCACTTGGGGAGCCAGAGGCTGTGCTCCCTCCCTGGTCAAGGTGGCAGGCTAGCCCTGTTTGGTATGCTCCATTCCATGGCTGGGTCTGGCTGGCATGCAGTACAGTCTCCAGTGTGGCCCTCCAGGGCCACGAGCCCTAGAAGGCTATGCTAGAGCAATATGTGCACCAGCCAGCCCCATCCCAACCCCAGAGGTGTACCAGCTAGACCGGGGATGGGAAGGGAGCATGAATCCTGGCCCATGCCCTCTCCTTGCCTGCAGGGCAGGGGCACTCCCAGCACTCCCTGTCCCCTTGGCGCTGTGGAGCTGAGCCAGGGTGGGAGCCAGATTAATGCGCAGGCCATAGGGGCTAGTACCCAAGGCCCCCCTTCAGGACAGGGCCTGGTGCTTTAGCCCATGCATTAGTCCAGCCTTGATTTCAGCATAGACACAGAGTAAAGGATAAAGTTTCCTGCTAATATAATCCCATGCTGAGTCCCTCTTCTCCCCCCAGTCAAGTGGCTAAAATCTGGAATGATAATACAAGAATACAGTGAACCTATCATGGATTCTCTGCCTCTTTCTGTGCCACTGAGAGTTTAGTAGATGTGTCAACATCATCTTGTCAAGCCACCTTTTCACCAAGGCTTTCTTACAAGCCTCAGTTACTGAAGGGAAGAACTTTGTGTAAAACTAACGCTTCCTGAATGTAATATAGTCTGAAGTGTATGTCTGGTAGGTAGCAATTTGTCTAGATAAAGGAGTGTGTGTTTCAGTTTGACTGATTCCTCTTCAAGGATGTGGACTAGGTGCCTGGGACAGACCACTCTGAGAATACCACACTCAGAGCAGACTGCAAGTAACAGGTCAGGTTTATTCTGTAAATAACCTTACCAAACCACTACCACAAGAGCTTCTGTAGCACCACAGTGGTTAACATTTAGGCATTCCAGCTCTTGGTTCACCCCCAGATAAACTGATCTGATAAACTGAGTGGTGACTGAAAATGCATCACCGTATGTGAGGTTCTTTCAGTCTCAAGGGGTTAGACACTTACTTCCAGGTAGGGTTACCAGATGTCAGGCAAAAGGAGGACATATCCTCCTTTTTACCTTCACATCCTCCCTCCGGCGGGCATTCTAAAAATACGTGATTTTGTCTGGCCTTTTACTTACAGGGGTTAAAGTATGCTGGAACGCTCTTGAACACCCTATTTTTAGGGGGAAGCATTCTAGGGCCCCCTAAAAACAGAAGAATATTACATTAACACTCCATTTTCTCCATGTGTCCTCCAGAGGCCGGAGGAGGGACCTGGGAGAGGGACCCGGGTCATGGCCCGCAGGCCCTGGCCAGGGACAGGGCCAGAAGCCGCCGCACCACCATAGGTGGCTAGGCCGCGCAACCCTGGCTGGGGACGGGGCCTGAAGTGGCCGCAAGAGGCCAGGCCCCGCATCCCTGGCTGGGGACGGGACCGAAAGCGGCCGCAGGCGGCAGGGTCCTGCATCCCTGCCCGGGGGTGGGGCTGTCGCCGGGGCACGCCACTGGGCCCCGGATTGCCTGTCCCGGATCCCCGGCCGAGTATGGGACCGCTGCTGCCATGGGCGGCTAGGCCCTGGATCCCCAGCCGGGGATGGGGCTGGAAGCAACCACGGGCGGCCAGGCCCCAGATCCCTGGCTGGGGATGGGTCTTCCGCAGCCGCTGGCGGCTGGGCCCCAGATCTCCAGCCCAATTGGGCCGGAGATGCGGAGCACCGGCACTGGGGTTCGGGGCATGTGCCCCAGGGTGCCCGGCGTCAGCAATGCCTCTGGTGTCCTCCTTTTCAGACTTCCCTGTCTCCCTTTCCATGCTTTGGTATCTGGTAATGCTACCTTCTGGTCAGTATGTCTTTTAAGTCTTACCCAAATGTCATGCTGTCAGCCAGTCCTTAGCACATTAACTAGGTTGATTAATAACAGGCAAGAAGAAAGTTTATATAAAGAATCATATATATACAAGTGATTTTTAGTCTGTTAGGTTAGGATCACAGCAGTAATGGAATAGACTGCTAACATGTGAGAAGTCTCTCTGGAATCACCCAGACAGATTGAGGCTCATCAGTCCTTGTTAGAAATCCAGTTCAGAAAAATGAAGACAACACATTGATGTCACAGCTTTCACTTATTTCCAGAGGGGCAGCCATTTTAGTCTGTGTACAGTAAAAACAGCAAGTCTTGCAGTACCTTAAAGACTAATAGATTTATCATAGAATCATAGAATCATAGGGTTGGAAGGGACCCCACAAGGTCATCTAGTCCAACCCCCTGCCAAAAAAAGCAGGACCACTCCCATTAGATCATCCCAGTCAGTGTTTTGTCCAGCTGGGACTTGAACACCTCCAGAGATGGAGATTCCACCACCTCCCTAGGCAACTTATTCCACTGCTTCACCACTCGCCTAGTAAGGAAGTTTTTCCTAATATCCAGCCTGGACCGCCCCAGCTGTAACTTGAAGCCATTGCTTCTCGTTCTGCCCTCTGTTACTACCGAGAACAGTCAAGCTCCCTCCTCCTTGGAGCAACCCTTCAAGTAGTTGAAGGTTGCTATCAAATCCCCCCTCAGTCTTCTCTTCTGCAGGCTAAATAAGCCTAGTTCCTTCAGTCTTTCTTCATAGGGCTTGTGCTCCAGCCCTTTGATCATTTTGGTTGCCCTCCTCTGGACTCTCTCTAATTTGTCCATGTCCTTTTTGTAGTGGGGAGCCCAAAACTGGACACAGTATTCCAGATGTGGCCTCACTAGTGCAGAATAGAGGGGAATGATCACATCCCTCGATCTGCTGGTAACACTTCTTCTGATGCAGCCCAGTATGCCATTGGCCTTTTTGGCAGCAAGAGCACACTGCTGACTCATATCCAGCTTCCCATCCACCATGACTCCCAGGTCCTTTTCTCCAGTGCTGCTATTTAGCTGATCACTCCCCAGCCTGTAGCAGTACATGGGGTTTTTTCGTCCCAAGTGCAGGATTTTACACTTATCCTTGTTGAACCTCATGAGATTCCTCTTGGCCCACTGCTCCAGTTTGTCTAGGTCTCCCTGAATCCTGTCTCTGCCCTCTAGGGTGTCTACCGTTTCTTTGGGCATAAGCTTTTGTGGGCTCCAACCCACTTCGTCAGATGCTTCCACTTATATACCTTCAGTCCAGGTGTATGGGAAGTTACTGATCCAGGATGGAATTTACTTTTGGCTCTCATATCCTCATTGCATATCTTTGCATGGTTTGTTGAATTGCTGGGACAGCCATTGGGCCCTCACTGACTGAGGCATCCCCAGGAAAAACTTATTTAGTGGGATGAGTTTCTACCGTGGCTCCTTGTGAGAATGCAGTGTCGCTAATGGGCCATCAACACACAGCTGTCTAGCCTTGATATGAATCCATAGGGGGGAGGGGAGTCACCCAGGAATACAACATATTTGAACTACAGGTATGTAGCCAATATTCATGTCTTATGGTACAAAGCTGATACATATATATAAACAGGCTCATCATCCTGAGCAGTTCATAACTTTGCTATTGATTCCCGAGATCAGATAGTTTGTACAAGATTTATGGGAAACGTACTAGTGCCAACAACAGTGACATAAACGGTCAACTCTACACAGCAGCACAGGGTAAATGGCACAGATGTGTTGGGGCTGCTTTAAGAGTTTGCCAGCACCTCAGTCTCCCTAAATTCCAGAGAGTTTGTTGGCAATTACAGAATGCTGCAGCAAAGCTGAGGTCCCAATTTTTTTTAAAGACCCCACCCATTTTGGTTAAAATCAGGAAATATTTTAATGGAATTAATCTGAAAGCCGTTTAATGAGAACAGAATTTCTTGTTAGTTGGGATTTTACCATTCCTTCCGTAGCATTTGCAACCCAGTCATTGCAGCATTGGGCTAGAGTGTGAGAACCAGTGGGTAAGAGTGACTCATTCCTTTTCATGGTCCAGGCTGAGTAAAATGTAAGAAGTAAATAAACAGAATTAGGAGGAAAATATGGGCCAGATCCCCAGTGATGTAAAACAGCACTGCTTCAGTTATATTAGTTGAGCTATTCCCAGTTACACCAAATAAGATTCTGGCCATTAAACTTTTAATACATGATGTTGTTCATAACATGGGCAAGAATCTTGATTTGGCTGATTCGCTAGCACCCAGTTCCCCTTTAGTATGGTATCACAGTACCCTCCAAGAATCTGGTCTAGTGTGCTGATGTGAACCCCGTTCTCCACTTTTGAGCCCTGACTTACCCTGTTATGCCAGGTGATCACTTGCTCCTGAGTCAGTTCACGCCAACTTCCTGCATGTTATCGGTCCCAGACGGTGTGCACACTCTGTGCACTTGAGGAATGATCCCCAAGCAAGCATCTTCAGACGCTACACCAGGAATTCTGTCCTACAGGGATTGGGGCCCTTCCCCATTCACCATAGACACATAGGATGTGTTCACACAGCAGTCTTATTTCGAAACAACAGAGGTTGTTTTGAAATAAGAAACTCCATGTTCACACAACGCACCGTTGTTTCAAAACAACTTAAACCCCATGTGGGGACGAAACAACGTTGTTTCAAAATGATTGTTTCGAAACAATGCCGTCTGAACATGTTGTTTTGAAACAACGGCGACTCGTTTCGAAATAACTGTTGTCTGAACATGCTATTTTGATTCCTGCTTTTTTCCTTAATTCGAATTAACAAACTGTTAATTCGAATTAACTTATTTCGAAATAAGGCGTTATTTCGATACAACTTGTATCAAAACAACTTGTATCAAAATAATCCCCTGTGTGTGAACATACCCATAGAGCCTGGTCCATCCATTTGACACTGAGATGTATGTGCCCAGCCTCTCTGATTGACACCCTCTAAAGTCCACATAGCTTTAGATAAAACAAATACCAGTTTATTGATTAGAATGTGATTCCAAGTGAGTGTTTAGAAAATCAATGCACAATCATTTAATAAAGGAGTCAGGAGTTACCACAAGCAAATAAAAGATATACAGTGCATGCTAATCTACTAACACTATTCCAAGATTAGTCTGTTCTCCTCATACTTACCTACAAGGCTGGCTGTTGGTGGTGTTCAACCAGCTTAGGCCCTCCTGACCATGTGGATAGGCCCAGTCTCTTGGAGTTGCTCACAAGATGGTCTTCCTCTAGCAAAAGCCAAAAGCTTCTCCCCTGTTCAGAGTGTCTGTATCTGTTTTCTGATCCCCCTCAGCCCCTCCCTCTCTGCACTGCTGTGTGATTTCCTTTCTTCTAGCTGAGCCAGGGAGTTCAGTTTGCATTGCCTTTGTCATGTATCTCTCTAGCCTATGTGCTGAGATGGCCCTGCTGGTTTGAACCAAGTAACTTGCTTCACATATGTGCACATACATGATGCTGCAGGAAATATGATACCATAACAATACTGCAGAGTGTTCAAAAGGGAGCCTTGTTTGCCATAATTGGCATCAAACCATACAATTACATTGCAAAAATGAACAGAAGAGTTACATAGATCATAGTTTAGGGGTGCCTGGATGTGCACCCCATGACAGATGGGAGTTCCTACCCTTGATTTACATTGTCTCCCCCCTTTTAATTTGCTTGTATATGGATGATTTTAATATAATATTTGAGACATTAATTCCATTAAGTCCCCTCAGAAATCCCTTGTTTTCTAAGTTATTCCTGTTAATTGCTTGAATCCAACAAGAGAGAGACACTTAGAACTTAGGAGGCTTCTGACCTTTGCTTCTGGACTCCCCATTTCCCTTGTCTTAAGGGAATGGGATGCTCAGCATGGAACAGTCCAGGATTGAGGTAGCAATGCTAGTTAATTCTGAACTTCTGCTAGGCACAGAGGGTAAAAAGAAGTTGCTACATATCTACAGGCCAACTGTCTTGGAGAGACAGCTGAGTTTTCTCTCTCACCTGGCTATAAACCTTTCAGGGGCTGAAAACTGGTCAAGGGGAAGGATAGACAATATTGCTTTTAACTTATTTGTGCAAGATGTTAGAATTTAGATGAATCAAGTGTGTTGCTGTCCCCATCTCAAATTGGATTTATTTAAAACCTTCTACCCCAGATGAAAGGGTTTGGAGGGAGATTGACCGCTGACTGCAATGAGATCTGTGCACTGACCCAAAGTGCAGTAGTTTGGAATACCATTAAGGCACTGGTTTTCAAACTTAGGGTCAGGACCCAGTACTGGATCTCAGACTTACAGGCACTGGGTTGCAGCACCCTCTGCTGGTGCCACCAGACGACTCGAATGCATTGCTTAAAGATGTAAATGTTGGATCAAGGGCCTAAATGATTTTTTTCAATTTGGTCCTGAGAAAAAGTTTGAAATCACTGCACTAAAGTGAGGCACCAGCATAAAAGCCACAGGCAAAGGTTTAGATTTCAGGTTGGAACACCCTTTGGCATTTCATAGGTGAGTCTGCAATTTCTTCTAAGGGGATTTCAAACTGACTGAATGTGTTGGGGTGGGGCAAGGACCTAACTATGGAAATCACACATACTTTTACAAAGCAGCCACAATGAGTTCAGATACATACAACAAAGATGATTCTGAGTTAGTGTAACCTGCCTGTTAGGTTTCCACAGAACCTGAGCTTGCTTGGGATATAGATAAATGTAAATGAACGGGTTTGGACTTGGCGTGCAAAGTCCCAATTAGTGCAGAAGTTGGTGGGTTACCAGGAGATACCATAAAATCAGGCAAGTCTGTGCTGTATGTTAATACTTCAGCCTCATTTTGTTTGCCGGTCACATTGACTTCACTGGAAGTACATTGGAAACAATGGTGCATTTCCCATCTTCATTTCCTGAACATCCATCTCTGTCTCTGCCATATCCTGTTCTTTGTGTAAGCCTCAATCATCCAGTTGTTGGCGATACTCAAACCTGTGGGTCACACACTAAGGTAATGCCATCATGGTTGTGATATTAGCAGGTGATTTTTGACTCCTGAATGGAAGCAGGTCACGCTGTAAATGAAACAGAAGGCAAGACAAAGTGTATGAAAAGCCAATTGGTAGGAAAAAATAAAGTGCCAATCCCTGGTCTTTCCAAACAGGGGTGATTAAGGCCTACAGTATTGCTGGCTCATGCTGAAACTTTCCTTTATCAACAGGGCTAGTGCATGTTTGGAGAGAGTGCCTGCTATTTGTTGTTCCAACCTCAGTAAGGATTGAGAGCATCCCAAAGCACACTGCTAGCTGAAGAATAACCTAGTGGGGTTAAGAGTTCATTGCTGTTGTCTTCTGTTTGATTCTGGAGTCCACATTTTTCCTCAGCTGTGTAATATGAGAATTCTTATTCCAGACACAGCATGCATGTAAAAATGGTACAAATGCATGACAGTGTTAACAATGCAAGCATTCCTAACCAGTGTATCTGTGCAGACAGCAAAATCAGCCTTAGGAAACCAGTTCTATAAATATCTTTGCATTGAGTGACCTGGGTCATTGGAGTTGCTTCCACAGCACTGCTGGGACATGTTTATAGAAGTGGTGAGATGCAGCAGAATAAAATACACCATTGCTTAACGAGCAAGAGCAGAAGCACAAAGCCTTCAAAGATCATTAGCCTGTGATTAATGATTCATCTTAAGATCAGTTTTTAAAAAATAAAAATGCTGAATGCAAATTCAAATTGGAGTTATATTGGGAAATGGAAGTATCACCGCTGTTTCCCATACCACCTTCCCCTTCAGAAGTGATCTAAATTGGAGCCTGCATGTGCACAGAATGCAGTGTGATGCATACAGTATGTTATCTAAACGCAACACTTGATAAACTTTTATTGCTTTTTTTGTGTGTTGTTGTGTTTTATATCTTTTTTCTAGGCTTCGTGGACTCGGCCCGAGAAGCAAGAGGTATAAGATTACCAGACTAATAGCCAATCTCTTTAGTTTTTTTAAAGTATTACAGACTAACATACCGCTAGTACAGTAACCAAGCCAGATAAACTACTATTAATAGTTTAACTGTATTAAAAAAAGATCTGCTGATAGCAGTAGTAGTTGCTTGGCTTATAGTGACGCATCTTTGGATGAGCAAACAAGCTGTGTCAGAAGTTGGCAGAAGTTATGCATGATTATCTTACTTGCCCTTTAAAAACAGGCCTGTAATTTTCAGTGGGTGTGAAATGAAATAGACAAAAGCCATTTACCCAAATTGCTACCCAAGACATGGCGCTCAGCTGGACCTGAAACTTTCCTTCCCATGTGGCTTGGGAAAGTAACTTTCTTCTGCGAACCTGGCCACCTCCACGCCAACCCAACTCACCTGTTTGCTCATTGCTCTCAGTAGGTGCAGTCTTCTTTAAAGAATAATTGCATCACATTCCATCTCCAGAGCAATGCAATTACGTCTCCAAGCTGTGTTTCTCAACAAAATGCTCCCAGTTACTAAATTTACCTTATTCTCTCTCTCTTTGGGGTTTTATTTTCTGGGGACTGGCTGGGGAGTTAAATCTATTTAGATAACACAGTTAGGTGCAAACTGTGTGATATTTTTCATAGGAAATTATATAGCTAAATAATATTCTATTTTTATATATTCATGATCTGTAGTGAGACTTCTTGCTTCCAAATGTGACTGGGAACCTAATTCCCAAGCAAATGGCAGAGGCTTATCTGTGGAACAGCATTGGGTCATAGAGCATGGTGTCAGTAATTTTTATTCTCAGCAGTGCTGGGTAGTGTTTAGTAGCCTGATTGATTAACTTAACCCAGTGGGAGACAGACGGTGATGTGATTTAGACAAGGTTCAGCTGTTACCCAAGCCCATCAATGTTTAGTTTCAGTGAGAATGATGAGAACTTGCCTAGGCCATTTCTGAAGTAATATGTTTGAGAGCCATGAATATGGAAAATGGAGACATTGAATATTCACTCTTGTTTTTGCTGGAGGATTTGCAATTTCAGTAGTTTCCTTTCTGAAGGCCTAAATCAATTCATAGTATAATTGTGTATTCTTTAATACATTGCACTGTGAATCTCATGCTTTGTTAATTTTTAAGGTAATAGTATTTCAGTTACTGGGTTTGCAATCTTTTTCCTCTCTGACTGCTAAAAAAGCTGAGTGGAGTTCTGTGGCAGTTGTTTCATTGTATTAAACTCTTGTCTTGCTTACAATACTTTGGAGGGGAAAGGGCTGTCAGCTGCTTGCGCTTCTGAATCCCAGTCATCCGTGTTCTCATTTTGCATAGCCATCCCAGCCCAGAATGTGCTGCAGAAAGTGTGCCAGAGGTTATTAGCAGATATTAACCAAAAAGAGCATTATTATCATGGATAGATGTGAAAAGCCCAGGTACAGGCAGAATAGACACTTATTGCGTTGTGAACAAGACTTGCCTGAAACATTCCATTCTGACATAATCATGTCCTAAATTAATTGTTCCTTTCTGATATCTGTGCGAAGCAATGCTAATTCCCAGTTAAGTGAACTCAGACTGGGATAGTGAAAACACAGAGCTAGAAAGACTCCCTCATTTTCTTCCTTTTGCTTTTCCAGCTGTGTTAAATATTCAGGGTGCATCTATGTAGCGGTGCTTGCTATTTTGCTAATGATGCCAATGCATATGGGGAAGTTATACTTTTCATCATGTGTGCTCCATTTGGAGAGGACTCAGACATCCTAAAAGCACATTAGAAGAGTAATTTTTAAAAATTCCTTCAATAACCAAGTGTTTTGAGAGCTGCAATGGGTATAACCTTGTGGTGTGGGGCTGGGAGCTGGGCCAGGGTGCCTGCTGCAGGGTCCCTGCCAGGGAGTAAGGAACCTGGAGCCAGAGCAGCCCCCCCCCCCCTTCCCCACGCAGTGTCGCCTTGTGGCTGCGGGGAGTCCACAGCCCAGCTCAGGCCATCTGCAGAGTCCTCCAGTGGCAGAGATGGCTTGGACTCTAGCTGCAAGGGGCAGCCAAAGAGCTGTATGCTGCTCCAGAGCTGCAGGTTGCAGACCCTGGTACTAGGCTTTGTGCCCCAGCGATGCCTAATCTCATAGAAATGTATCTTTTCATGAAAACCCCTTAAAACCAGGGATTCGGGGTAATGGGACACTGGAAAAGGAGAGCTGTGAATTCCCCAGGTCCCAAGTTCCAGTCTGAGTCAGTAGTGACTAGAAGTTCTTTCCATCTCATAGACAGTCTGTGGCCTTAATAGAAAGGGCCAGTGGCTTCAGTCCATTTCCCAGTGGACAGTGTTATTGTTCTGCAGTTGTTATCTGAATAGCGAGCTACAGATGGACTGACACCGGAGGGCAGCTTCAGCAGAAAGGGTGATGTTTCTGGGATGGATCCTCAGCTGGTGTAAATTGGCATAGCTCCTTCAGCTTCAATTCCTGCTGGTTTACATCGACTGAGGACCTGACTCCCCTCCTGTATGATATATTGCTGCACTGCCTGTTCCTGTGGTATCTGATGTGAATTAATGTGCCTCAGAAGCCAGATTCCTGTGACTTCTAGAGCAGGTCCCTTCAAGTGGTGTGGCTGCACATTGGTCAGGAAACAGTGTGCATGTCAGATGCGTTCACTGTACTGCCTGTCCTGTTTTCCATGAATAAATAATACTTTAACTTTCCAGTCCCACTTCTCATGCCTGGAACTCAAAGCATGTTCCAGAGCGAGTATTACTATTAACAATAAGGGCACAGAGGGGGTCCCACAGTCACACATCAGACCCATGATGGAGCTAGAAAGAGACCCTAGCTCCCCTAAGCCTTGGGCCACTTTCCCCTAGGCCACTTTAGCTTCTCAAAGCAAAGGTCAGTTATCAATGCATTTCATCAGTGCTGCCATTCCACAACAATTTTTTTTCATTTTTAACGGTAAACATCAATTTGGCTCTGTCCTTTGTGTGATCTTCTTGCTTTCATTTCAGGGAACTATCAGCCCCAGCTTGTCTTCCCTTATGTTTCTTTGGATTTTTCTCAGTTCTCTGGGTTTTTTTCCTGACCCTTTTGTGCATTTAAAAAAAAAATCATTGTACAGAATTTTTCACTGGGAAGCCCAGCCCCTTATTAGACTCAGGCAGTGTTCAGACGTGAGTTTTATTTCGAAACAACGGGACCCGTTGTTTCAAAATGGTGGCCGTTGTTTTGAAACTGTTAAACCTGGCAGGAAATCGAAATAGCTGTTTTTCGAAATGGTTGTTTCAAAACAACGGCGTTCAAATACGTTGTTTCGAAACAACACCATTGTTTTGAAACAAGATGTCCGAAAGGCCTTATTTTGAAGTATCCATTTCGAAATAACAGCTGTTTCGAAATCAGGCTTTCCCTTAATTCGAATTAATTTATTTCAAAATAAGGATTTTATTTCGAAATGAGTTATTTTGAAATGGGTTATTTTGAAATAACAGTTACCATGTAGACATACCTCCAGATTTGAACCCTTGAAATGTTCACATACAGCTGGTTAGTTTGTATGTGATTCTGGATCTAGGAAGAGTGGGGAAAAGACTGTGATCATTGAGTGTAAAATCTTCTATACTGTCAACACACCCTAGACTTTAGCTGTGGTCTGACTCCTACTCACTGATTGATCTATTTGGCTAAATACTTCCAAAACTGAACTTAAGGTAAACAGATTTAAGGCCTCTTGGATTCTGAATGAGTGCCCCACAGATTTTCTAACCCCCTTTAAATTCACACCTTTGGTTAATTCAGATTAACTTTCTTTAGCGTCCCGATTTAGACAAGCCCTATAATATAAAATATTATAATTGCCTGTTGAATAATAAAAGACCTCACAGGCCTTTCAGACTTGGAGCTTTGGCAGTGTGATAGGATAGCTATAGACTGCTATATGGGTGAATTATGTGGGATTTGGTGTCAAAACATGAGGCAGGCAAAATGGTCATGTAAATCCATGGTACACCCACACTTTGAAACATATGTGCAGTGAACAGAGGCCTCCTTGCCCCCAGGCCCTGGATTGGGCCCATTCACTGCTGGGGGGGGCCAGGGGTGAAGTGGCCTGAACTCTGCTGAGCGGTCCACTCCAGGGCCCTGCGCCCACA
Source organism: Podocnemis expansa (assembly GCA_007922195.1). Classification (NCBI taxonomy): domain Eukaryota; kingdom Metazoa; phylum Chordata; order Testudines; family Podocnemididae; genus Podocnemis; species Podocnemis expansa. The sequence continues at coordinate 25,349,295 of ML682025.1, forward strand.
AATAGCAGCTCCATGGTGGCTGGCTGGGGTAGGTGGGGTAGCAGGGAGTGCTGCTCTGCCCTACCAGTGGAGCACAAGGAAGGTGTTACAGCCTCTGACCCTAGCTGTCTGTGTCGCGCCCCCACCCTTCCAGTGCTAGGGTTGTGGCGCGACTGCTCAGCTGCCTCTGGCTCATGCGGTGGGAGGGTGGGGGAAGCCTTGGTGCCCCGAAACTGGATGGCCTGGTTGGGCTGGGAGCCCTCTAATTTAGCCCTGATGCTGGGGCCAGCCGGGTGCCCCTATGCAGCCTGGCATCCCCAGAGCTGCATGGAAGCAGTTAAAGAGCCGCACGCGGCTCTGGAGCTGCAGGTTGCCAGCCCCCTGGCCAAGATGGTGAGGGATGCAACCCCATGTTCTGCATGTCCCAAAACCTTCAGTTGCATGGAGGAAGGACTCTGCACCAGGAGGCAGATCACTTGCTAATTGCCCTGTTCTGTTCATTCCCTCTGAAGCACCTGGCTCCAGTCGCTGTTAAATGATAGGATACCAGGTTAGATGTACTGTTGGCCTGACCCAGTATGGCTATTCTTATGATCAAACACAGTGATCAAAGACAACAAGTATAGTTTCACACGAAAAACTATTGACTAAAGCCTCATTAGGAAATCATTTCGCAGCTCCTGTAAAGCTATCAGTTGTGATGATCCAAACTGGCACACTATCCGATGCATGCATAAAGCAGAGCTCTTCGTCTCAGTGTCCTAGATGCTGTGCCGGGGGAGAGTGTAAAGTTATTAGCATGGCCTTCAGCAAACCTGCTTAGAACAGAGGGGACAGGAGAGAGAAATGCAGACTTGCACCCATATTCTACCAATGGATATCAATTTTTCTGCTTCTAGATATGAAACTTGACTGAGTTAAAGGACAAAAATGGGTTAAGCTAATAGATTCAGATAGGGATGAAAAACAGCACGTGGAATGCCTTTTTAGCACATCTTGTTAAGAGCTGACCCATCATCGTAACTTATATTTAGCACTTTCAACCTCAGACTTCTCCAGGGTACAGCCTTTAAACAAAAGAGCCCTCAGGGCCAGAAGAGCTTGTCACTCAAGATCTTAACAGAGTTCTCCCTGCAATGGTACAGAGTTCCTGGCTCCTTAATTTCTGTGGTGGTTGTAAGGAGTTTGGAGCATTTATTGCTCTGATCATGACCTGCAGTTGCGCACACAATTGCCAGGGATGAAGAGGAAATCCATCAAATTCATGAAACAGCTTGCAACAATGCAGGGAGTGCATCTGGCTTATCGGTAGTGTCTGGAAATGTGTTAGGCAGTTCACAGAGAAGTAGATAAGGTTCTTGTTCCAAAGAACTTAAATCAGAATAATGGGCAACAGGCACGAGGAGAAGGGGGAGGTTACAAAGACACAGTCCTGTGGCTATATGAGTTGGGAGAGCCTGTCTTGAATGATCCATTCTTACAATTTAGGGGTGATGGGAGTTGCAGCATTTCACCTATGAAGGGACAAGGTGATTTTTGACAGTGTTGTAGTCTCTTTAAATGCCTTGTAACATGAATACTCCAAATCTGTACCCTCTTCAACATACATATGCTCTCCTACCATGTATAGGAGCAATTCCTAAATTGACTTGACACTAGTCACCTTAGTACAGAATTTCTTTAACTCACAGGCCCTGTGGAAACTTCAGGCTGGGGTATTCAAAGGGTCGTGTATTTTCCCACTGTGTTTACAAATCTTGGAGTGTTCATCCCCATATTCAGACAGAAACACAGAATTTTCACATTACAGGGCCTCCGATTCGGACTCAGAGCCCTGGTTCTGCATTCACTTACACTGCTGTAAATTGGAATGACTCCACTGAGGTCAGTAGAGTCTCTCTGGTGTAAAACAGATAGAAGTGAGAGGAGCAACACGTCTGATCTCTGAGGGTTCAGGTCTGTTGAAAACAGACACTGTTATAGCAGGCTTCTACAGGAGTGCAAGACAGTGGGAAATCCCTTAGCAACTATTCTATTAAGCCTTGTATTGTAACTGTAAACACAAGGTGTATGTTTACAATGAAGCCCTAGGTTGACTTAACCTTCCTTAAGTTGACCTAAGGAAAGCGCTGCCCACATTGGGAATTTATTTAAGTGCTTCCTTAAATCGACTTAATAACAGCACCTCTTAGGTTGACTTAAAGCTTAAGTTGATCTTATTAAGTTGATTTAAGCCAGTGTAGATAGGGCATAGCCCTTAAGTCAACTTAATAAGGTCAACTTAACTGTTAAGTTTACCTAGTAGTGCCGGTGTGGACGTGGGCAGTGGTTAAAGTATAATTTGGCAGGTCCTGGAACCGTCCTAAATTGCCAGGGCCCCTTCACTCACCCCAGCTACTGCCCCCGCAAATGCCTGCCCCGCACCCCAGCTACTGCCTGTGAAAAGCCTATCGGCCATCAGACTTCTCTACCCCATGTCCTCCCCAGCCCACCATCCTGAAGCCTTCTTCCCACCCTTCCCCTCCTCCCCCTTTCTCTGCCGGCTGCCCAGTTGTCTCCAGGGAAGGCAGTGAGGCAAAGAAGGGGCGTGTGGGGACTCAGCGGCTGCCACCGAGGTGGCCAAGGAGCCAGGCCAGAGCCGGGAGGGGAAGGGAGGCTGTGGCACCAGCTGGCCGGTGAGAGGCGGCATGGGCCCAAGACTTGGTCCAGGCTGTGCATGCCACGTGGGCCCAACAGTTGGGGTAGGGCCACCGCAGGCACCGAGAAATGGGGGAAAGGTTGTCTGGGCTCGCTCCCACCTGCAGCCCCTTGAGCCAGCCCCTGGGAGAATGCACTGGAACACTGCGTTCTGGTGCGTTCTATTTTTAGGGGACCCCAGAATGCTACCCCCTAAAAATAGGGTGTTCTGGGGCATTCCAGCTTACTTCAACCCCTGGACATGGGCAGTCTATAGAAGTTTGGAATGTGGACGCTTTAAGTCAACTTAACAAGATTGACTTTAAGTTGACTTAAAGTCGACCTTGTTAAGTCAACTTAATAGAGCCTCTAGTGTAAACATACCCCAAGAAGCCTGGCTTGCCCAGATCTCAACAGGAGACACCACCTTCCTTAGCTGTCCTTTGAGATGTTCCGATGCGGGATGGCTAACTCCTCTCCCACTTCTTTGGTGCTTTGAAGTTTTTGCATTCAGCCCCATGCAGCAAGGAGCAATGCTAAGGCTGCTGTGAATTTCACCCCCATAAAGATCTAGGCTGCTCACAAGCACTTGCTTCTGAATTACTGGCCGCTAGGGGGTGGGCGGGAAGAATCGATAGGGCATAAGACTGTATCAAAACCCAGTGTCACAGCTGCAGTGCCTTCTTGTGCTCTGTCTGCACCAAGCAGGGCAGTGCCCAGTCTCTCACTTTGTCTTCCTTTCCTACTAGACCCTGGATGGGCGCATAGTGGTGCACAGCCACGCCCGAGTATCATCCCTGACACTCAAGGACATTCAGTACACGGATGCTGGAGAATATGTGTGCACAGCTAGCAACACCATCGGGCAAGACTCCCAGTCCATGTACCTTGAAGTGCAGTGTAAGGATGGGTCTCCTGTCTTCAGAGTGGGCAGTAGTAATTTCATTCTTACCCTGAAAAGTTCATGGGGTGGAGGGGGGCTGGAAGCTCTTCCCCCAGCTGCTGAGCTGCTGCTGGCTCAGAAAGTGCTGCATGATGCCCTGTCCCAAGGTTGATGCCTGTTTGACAGCAGTGAGTCATGCTCTGTTCTGGGAAGGTCATGGGAGTCAGCACAGACTAGAATGGGTTTCTTTGCTGAAGCCATGTTACCTTCTGGAAAGACAGCTAAAGCAGGGTCAATAAACAGTTGTGTGTGCAAATCACAGGCTTGGGTCATCAGCTGGTGTAGTAAATCAGCACCAAGCCACTGCAAGTCCAGAGCTGCATTAGTCTATGCCATCTGGTGGCATGGCCCAGGGTCCTTGTGGATCAGGTTTGTGCCTCCTGAAGGTAGATCTGGAAGCTAGACCCTCCTCAGTCCTCATTTGTTGACTGGGTACAGTCGGGCAGTTGTTGTTCCAGACCTTCCTACAGTTCTGTTTAGGAATGGCCTGACCCAGGCCTGGCAGGACTTGAACCCTGTGCTGAACATCATACACCCATGGTAAAGCATCCCTGGTTCTTCCTTGAGCAACTAAAATGGTCATACCCATGAGTGAGTGGCAGAAGGCTCACTTCCCCCTGGGTGCACAATGCACTGCTCGGCTACCCTCTCTTCTCAGGAGCTAAACAAGCTGCTTTCTAGCACTCTCAGCCTTGCCAGCCCCCAGGGGCTGGGCATGCTGCCCTCTACAGAGGAAGAAACACCTACTCTCTCTTCCTCTGCACCACTCCATGCCCCTGACAGCCCTGCAAAGTGCCAGTGACCCTCCAGCACGCCCTTCCCATTCCAAGGAATGGAGGTCAGGGAGCCAGGCTTGGGAAGCAGACCTGGATTTCCTCCGTGGCAGGGTAGACCCCTAATATGGGGCTCTGTACTGTAGAGAGGAATGAGCTAGTGCAGGGGTGGGGAGGTTTATGTCTCCTGTTGCCTCAAACCGTGCTGTCTTTGTTCCCAGATGCCCCGAAGCTACAGGGCCCTGTGGCGGTCTACACTTGGGAGGGGAATCAAGTAAATATCACATGTGAGGTATTTGCTCACCCCAGTGCTGTCATCTCATGGTTCCGCGATGGACAGTTGCTGCCAAGTTCCAACTATAGTAACATCAAGATTTACAATACTCCGTCAGCTAGCTACCTGGAGGTAAGAAAAGGGGGCCTTGTGGAGGGAGGGGGGTATGAACGTGCAGTCTTCATGGGCTGTACATTAATGTGTGTTTGTAGTAGTGGGAGCCATTGTTCTGTAAAGAGAGAAGATGCATGTCCAGTCTCCAGTGCCAAGAAGTTAAGGCCTGGGTTGGGGCAGTAGCAGAGATAGTACATCACATGCAATGGGTGCCGGGAGACAGGGTGGAAATCTCAGCTGGCCATTCCAAATGACGGCTGAAGAATGGATTGCTATTTAGTGGTCAGAACATGCTTGGCAGCAAGCCAATAAGAGCCACATTCCTTGCCTTGAGCAGGTTGCAGTTTAAAAGTAGGACAGGGTGGAACATCTGAGAGAGAGAGAGAGAGAGAGAAACAGATGTAGTCAGGGCAAGGAATGGGGAGCAAGCACGCAAGTTACAAATATAATGGGGTTGTTACTCATATATTGGGCCTGTCCTGATTAGTTCTCAAAGGATCCAGTCAGGACTGAGGCCCAATTATGTTGGGCGCTGGGTGGAGCCCTAAGACACAGTCTCTTGCTCTGCTTCTTTGGACAATATCTGTATAAACACCTGGTGACCAGTGTCTCTCTATCACTTTGGTACGCATATGTTGTGCTGTTTGATCAGTGTGGAGAGGTTGCAGAAGAGGAGATAACAGGGCAGAAAACTAGAGAAGGCCCTGTGGCCCTTGTAAATTGAGCTGCTCGTGGAGCACAAGTAGAGCCCAAGGACGTCACTGGTGCCTGGCACATGGGGCACATGCCCTGAGTCCAGCGCCGGTGCCCCGAGGGTCTGGGACAGCCCCGTCATCTCCCAGCCCCGTCCCATGCCGGTGACCCGCGGCACGGCTACTGGCTGTGGCACCTGCCTCTCCCGGCTGCAGCGGCGCCTGCAGCTCCCAGCCCAGTCCCCATCTGGGAATTCAGGCTGGGCCACCTGCGACAGCGCCAGCTTCTCCAGGCCCTATGCCTGATCCTGGCTGGGGATCTAGCACCAGGCTCCTGAGGCCGGATTGGGGCCTGCCGGAGAATTGGGAGGGGGGAGGGCCAGGGCCTGCGCCTGTGCCCTGGGTCTTTCCCAGCACAGCAATGCTCCTGGTAGAGCCTTGCCTTTAATTTCCTGTTCATTACCACAGGGCTCGCGGGCAAACTGCGCTTATCTCTGAAGCTCAGTATCCATATTTTATACCTTTATACCTCCTCCTTCAGTAAAAGCCAAAGGGTTTTGGGGAAGTTCGGCTTTGAGATCTGAGTGCATCCTTAAACACCCCCTTCCTCCCAGGTGACGCCTGACTCTGAAAATGACTTTGGGAACTATAATTGCACTGCAGTGAACCGCATTGGCCAGGAGTCCTCAGAGTTCATCCTTGTGCAAGCAGGTGAGTGTCCCACATATCCCTGCAAGCCATTGACACAAGGAGGTCTGGTGGGTTGCACAGACAGTCACTGCACTGGTGTGATGAATGGAAAGCTTTTCCATACTCTGAGTGTTCACCTTGCAGAGTGGCCTGTTGGTAGCCCACAAGTTTGGAGGTGGTGTAAGGTCCCAAGTGCCTAGTCTCCTTGTCCCTGTTTTTGGAGGTAGCTGCTTTTTGCCTGAGTAGGACTAAATACACTGTGCGGTACTTGCTGTTAAAGCTAATGAATTATCCTCCATCAAAAGCTTTGCTGCCAGACAGAAATCCCAGAGCAGCACATGCCAGCAAGACCAGCTCCTCCACCTGACTTGGTGACTAAACAAGCTGGGAGGGGCTCTGCTGCCCTGAATTCAGAGTGCCTTCAATAATTAACTGTCCTGGGTGCCATGAAACAGTTAAGGATTGCCCAGCTGTGTGTTCAGTCGTTCTACAAAAAAGGTGTGAAGCCACAGAATGGTCTCCAGAGTGCACATGTAGCCATGGGCAGGCTGCATTTATTTGTAAGAATAAATAAGTGACCAGGAGGGAGATGCTGGGTTCTTTTGTCCCTAATGGAAGGAAAGAAAGGGAAGACTCCATGATTCATAGGGAACCTGTTTGCCTCCAAAGAGTCCCTGAGCAAGGCTCAGTGTGGTGCGGTCCGCAATAGACAGGGTCCTTGAGCATAATTCAGAATGGTTCTGGGATTGCCACAGGCACCTGCTCTCCAAGGGCACAGGCTGTATGGTCTTTTGCTGCCCACCCTCTCCAGACCACTCATTGTTTCCCTTCCTCCTCCAGATACTCCGTCCTCTCCTTCCATTGACAGAGTGGAGCCCTACTCCAGCACTGCCCGGGTAGAGTTTGATGAGCCTGAGGCCACTGGTGGTGTTCCCATCCTCAAGTACAAGGCAGAATGGAAAGCACTGGGTGAGGAAGATTGGCATTCCAGGTGGTACGATGCCAAAGAAGGTAGGATGTGAAAAAACACTGTTTTCCCTCCTAACATCTCAAGAGCCTCTTTGTGTCTTTAGACTGTGACAGTTCCCCTTTCTAACTTCACTGCTGATGCCAGGCTCACTGGGGATTTTCTGATATAGCTTGATCAAATGCTGGTGAGATTCTGAAGTCACTCACACTGCTATGAAGTGTATTCCTTCAAGCTACCCTGCTTTGTTTCTGCCAGAGCCCCACTATTTACAGGATCAGAAAACAATAAAATGCCAACAGAGACTCTACCAGGGGTGACCAAGCTTATGGAACTCAAAAGCCACACAAGTTGATTATTAAATCTTCATGAGCCACACTGAGCAATATAGCCATACATTTTTACCTACTAAATTAATTTACTGGCATTCTTCCGTGAGTCACACTTTTTCATTCAAGAGCCACATGCAGCTCCTGAGCTGCAGTTTGGCCACGCCTGTTCTAGACCTATTTATTTTGTATGTATTAGTGGTAAACTCTAGATTCTTCCATCAGGGATCAGTTTCCATTGTGCTAGGTGCTATTCACACATGAAAAGACAGTCCTGCCTCAAGGAGTTTGCAGTTGACTTAACTGTGATCCAAGAATAGAAATAGTATTGTGCTGTCCTGATCTGTAGTTTAAAGCCAAACCCAGTTGAGTTCCAGATCCAGTTTTCCTTGGGTCAAAGAATCATCAGACTTCTTTGCAATAAGTTTAAGAGGAAGGTACAGCTGGGTTTCATCAAGAGTGTGAAACAGGACTGAGAGAGACACTCCAATCTAAATGGCAATGGGGTTGTTAACCATTATAAGTGGATAGTCCTTGTCTCCATACACCTATCCAATCTCTTTTCAAATCTTGCACAGTTCTTGGCCTCAATGACATACAGTGGCAGTGAGTTCCACAGTCCAATCAGTTATGTGAAAAAAATATTTCCTTTTGTCAGTTTTGGGCTTGCTACCTTTTAATTTCATTGAACATCTCATTGTTCTCATGTTCTAAAACAGGGAGAACAGAAGCTCCTGGTTCTTCTCATCGAGATCAGTAATTATTTTATATCACTTTATCAAGTTCCCTCCTTATGTTCTTTCTGAGTTAATAGTGCCAGTCTTTTTGACTTCTAAGGACCCTAGTCATGCTTATTCTCCTTCTCTGTACTCTCTTTTTCTGCAATATCCTCAAAGTCCTTCATTTTCAGTTGCTATGTTGTTTAACATTTCCCAGGAATTTGAGTTACTACAAAAATCTAAAAATGGATGAAAATTAGTGCAAAATACTAATTTCATATTTTTCTAAATAAATATGAAGTTTATATTGGGGGTGGAGGAAGACAATAAATAGAGGAAAAGTAAGAATGCTGAAAGTAAAAGCAGTTTAAGACTGTGGTTTATTTAATGAACTCTTTGTTAAGAGTGCATGTATACATGCATATGTATATTTATCTTCCACTGTATTGCTTTATTTTAGTAGACAGCCTCACATTTACACTTGGACAAACTTAATAAACACATCTACCAAATGTAATGTGTTGGATTTCCTTAACATAATCAGCATTTTCCTGTATTTGAGTAGTTCAAATTTAATGTAAAATTCAGTAAAAAACAAATATCTTTGTAAAACCTGGTAAGTTTTAAGTGAAAACTTGGTCTTAAATATCTTGTGCTGTATGGGGTGACTAGCATACACAGGACTCAGATAAAGCTGCTGTATAAATTTCTGTGATTTCATTTATGTACATATTTATTTTGGTTTGTACCTCCTGCTCAAGGCATTGTGCACAGCACTGCCATAAATTACAGAACCCAAATTCCCTTCCCTCCAGGAGATCTAATTCCCATCAAATCATACTGCCTGGAACCATCTGTGCAAATCTGTATAGCTTGTAGTGTGCCTTAGAGACCAGTATACCAATGCTATTTTGGACTGATAGGGCTATCACGGAGAGAATTTTGTTCCAGAGCTTTCTACCACTCGTCCCATATGTATTATTATTTGTATCAGGATCACATGGTAGGATCCCTGCACCCCACAGGAATTGCATGGTCATAGCCAGAATCAGGTTTGTTTTCTCCATTCCTTCCTTCTGTTCTGTGAAGTGGAAATAGATTTCCCTTAGTTCAGACAATAATAATCTTGCTTGGTCTGCCTCCCTTTCCCAGCTATATCTGAACCTTGCGGCTTGATTTCTAAGGGAGTTTGCAGCCTCTTCTTTTGCAGAAGGCTTGACTCCCAGTCACTTGATCTTTGTGAAGCAGATAAACAGCTGTGCTGCTTTTCTCCCATTGATCCCTCACATCTCCAGGGCTTTTGCTATTAAATCCTGCTGTCTCAGGAAGAAGGGAAATCTCTCCCAAAGGTCACTACTCAGGGTCATGGAGGGGTTAAGTGAATGGGGCAAGGTGAAGAATCCGAAATGATTTTGGTCAGTCTTTGAGGTGAGTTAGGAGTCAGATGATATGTGAAACCCCTTGGCTGGCTGCAGCTAGAAGAGATTGTTATTTAGGTACCACCAGCCTGCAAAACATAAACTCAAAGTCTCTGCCCGTTTCATCACATGATACCGTAGACCTGTGTTTCCCAACCAGTGTGCTACGGAACGCATGTGTGCCACAAAAATTTTTGAAAACTACTCAAAAGAGCTCTGGATTGGCTCATTGGCTCATAAATATTCATGAGTTCATTTGGAAACTATTCGGTGGTGTGACTCAAATTAATGAAAGGTAACAAGGTATGCCGTGGCAGAGATAATGTTAGGAACCACTGCTGTAGACATACGGCTCCTTGTTTTCTCAGCACCTCCCTCTAACAAATCCAGCATGTGACACTTGCAGCATGCTCTGTGGGGGTTGGTTTCCTCTTGAGGCATTGCTTTTCTTTGCTACTTTTGAATACTGAGCTGTCTTATGCAATGAAGTGAGGCCTAGATCCTACAACCAGAATCCTGGGAGTTCTATAAAGGGAGTGATGTGCCAAGGAATGGCCCACAAAAAATATAAAGCACAAACTCTGACTGCCTATGGAGCAGTGAGCCATTCAGGTGGAAAGCAGCGGTTGTCCCAGAGCTTTCCCTGATGGCTCACCTAGCCCATCACATTGATATTTATCCTTCTGTGTGGAGCAGAGATACATTGTGGTTGCCTTTTCCCCTGAATATATGTGCGCTAGTAACTGAGCTCCTGTCCTCTCTGCAGGGCCACACACAGGTGCTTTCTCAGTGATCTGCACAGATTACAAGCCCTGACGTCCTACCCTGAGCTCTGCTTGTGGATACAGAAGGGGCTACTGGGGTTGCTAGGAGCACTTTAGCAGGGTGAAAAATGCCTGGCCCTTTGAAGCCAATGCTCTAAAGATGTCACTTGCCACACACTGTTCAGACCCTTTGTTCTGTCTGTGGGAACTACCTGAAAGTGGAGAGCAGTGACTTTGTTTCACAGGGTGGTTAAAATACAGCTGAGACTTGCTTGTGGGGTCCTGTCTGCTTTCACAGTCCCTCTCAGTCACTCACAGTGCTGATTGGTTTGTCTGGTGATGGACTGTCTCTGTGAAACCACTTTAAACAGCTGACCAGCACTGGACTCTGCATTCCACAGCCACAGCCTCATATTGGGGTACATAAGAGAGCCCTAGTGATGGTGCTCAGTGGTCGCTTGCCTTGGTGCCTGCTGTGAGCCTCACCACATCCCATCTCCTCTGAAGAGTCTCTGGTGGCAGTGTTAGCCTGCCGGTTTTGCAAGAAACTGTACACCAAACAAGATGGTTTTGTTCCTAGGGCACTCATGCAGGGCCAGCCCTGTGCAGCACAGTATATGTGGCTGATGTAACAGGATATGAAAATGGGCTTGTATTGACTATCCATTCAAATCCCACCCTTCCCTTTTCCCCTCTTGTTTCTGCACAGCAAACATGGAGGGCATGATCACCATCATTGGCCTGAAACCAGAGACAACCTATGCCATCAGACTGTCTGCCATCAACGGAAAAGGCCTGGGAGAAATCAGTGCTGTGTCTCAGTTCAAGACCCAGCCAGTTCGTAAGTAAAAGCCAACCCTTCCCTGCTCTTTGGTTCTCTCCTTGGCTTTCCCTGAGGGGTCCCTGCTGTGCGCAGACAGTGCCTCTTTCTCTTGCAAGTCTTTGTGCACCCTTTACAAAGTCCATTGAGCTTTTATGATTTTGCCAGGTTCTGATGTTAGTATTTTCCATCTTCCAAGGGTGTGGTTTTGTGTTGGGCTTCACCCCAATCACTACGACAGATGTTCTACTATACAGGGGACGTGGGCAGTGGACAGTCTGATAGCGTTTTAGTAAAACAAACAAGCAGCCCACTGAAAAGGACTGAATCTCCCAGCTGAAGCTACAGGCTATTTTCATTGCTTTGGAGGTGGAGGGGAAATCCGGTGGGTGTAAGAGAAGCCATCATAAGAATGTTTGTGAAATTACAGGAGGGTGGGAAGGGATTTTTTCACTGCTCTGCTGTTCGCATTGTTAAAACAGTCACCCACCTTGCCCCGAAGCATCTCCATCTGTCAGTGGCATGCCTGGGGCCTGCCCCCTTCAGTCATGAATGAAACGCCCTGGAGCCAGAAGCAGATTTGATTTTTAAATGGAGGGATGCAATGGAAATTCTGCAAGCTGGGAAAGAGAGGAAATGACATTCCATGTTCATGAAGCAGTGGAAGGGAAGAGCTGATTTTTGCTTTATATAGATCCTTTAATGAGATCCCAGCTCAAGTTGACTCCTCCTTTCCTGCTGTACTTCCCCATGCATTTCCATGTGGCGTTCCCCCTCTTTCACAAGGGTATTCCTGAGAAAGTTCACATGCATCTCCTGCTCTCCTGACTCTGCTCAAGCTGACAGTGCTTCCTAGGAGCTGTTTTGAGCTCAGACCTATGCCCTCCATGGTGCTTCAACACACTGCCACTGATGATTCATGAGCTCGTGGGATTTTCATACAGACACACAGGTGGCCACAATCCTGATCACTCTGGCTGCTAAGCCAAGGGTATTGAACAGTGCGAGCTCTATAGAACAGTGCAAACATCATGTTCCAAGAGACCTCAAGCCCATATGACAAGCCGGATCACATATTACTTCTCACCTTGTTTCAGTAATCCCCTTGTCTGATCATTCTCTGTAGGGTTGCACTGAGTACAGCACCTGTTATTTTGAATTTCCAGCTCCATGCTCTCTCTTGCCTGTCTTCTTCTCTTTGACATTTTTGTTTTGGGATCTATCTCTTCTCTTTTTGTCCGTGTTCCATCTGTGGAAAACTGCAGTCATTCCTCACTCACGTAAGTGCTTCTCTGCATCTTTTTCTTTTTATCCATTCCTGGAATGCTCCTCTAACATACCATCACTTTAGCATTTTACTGAGTCTTTCCTCCCTCTCTGTGTCCTTAGAAATAAAGTAGTCGATCCTATCCAGCTCCTAAGAACTCTGACTCTAGAGTAGCCATTCTGCTCTGCTAATTGTGGCTCTCTGTTGAAGTGAGCTGAGAAGTTAAAATCTTTTCTCTATTATACAGCAGGCAGTATCAAAGATTTTTTCACTTGCAGTTACTTTTCTAAAGATGAATCACTGCTAGATCGGCAGCTGCAGAGAAGTGTAACGGATTGTTTCTTGGGTAGCATTCATTAAAAGGTTTCAAGTTTTCATGAAATTCAGAAATTTTTAAAAATCTGAATATTTATTTCAAAATTTTGAAGCAAAAGAGAAATTTTTGAGAAAATGTTCACAATTTCCCACCTCTTTTTAACTAGCTCTTTTGTAAGTAGTACTTTGACAGTCCTCCAGCAATCAAATGGATGGCAGCCACATTCTTGTTAGTGCATAGACATATCTCCTTCTCCACCAGCAAAAATCCAAAATTAATCAGAGAAAATAATAAGGTTTGATGTGTTTGTTATTTAGAATACTTACATACCCAGACTTAGTCAAAAAGTACTCCAAATATTGCATAGCTATTCCTGCCTTTCAGATAAACAGCATGGTAACAAGGAGATGCCTCTTCCATTGGGTGAAAATTACAGGACCAGCTGCTTGCTGTATTAGAACATGTCCCCTTCTGGTGAGCTGAGCCCATGGCCAGAATGATAATGGCAACCTTTACTAGTCTGTTACCACCATGTTTGTCTTCTCAGAAGTTTGCCAGGTATTGCAGCTCCCTGGAAGTGTTTTAGCAGATATATCTGGTGAGATTCTGACTTCACTGAAGTTGAGATTAGCTGTTGACTTCAGTGGGGCTGGGATTTTACTCATTGGATGCTTGAGCCATTGGTGGTAAAATGCTATAGTCCTACCAGAAAATCCAAGTTTGGATGAATCACTAGGTAGATCAGTGGATTGACTAACAGATAGCTAGATAGGTGTGTGTAGAGGTAGTTTAGATAGAATTTGAGATTGATCTCTTATTTCTAACTAGAACAAAGGGAAAAGATTTCTAATCTATAATGATTCGAGGACATGTGTACGGTATGCTGCCTATGTTATTTGGGGCCTGTTAATTTTAGCAAAAGCAGTTCATGTTTCAAATAAAGTTAATCACAGTTAGTGTTATATCCATCTAGCAATTGGTTTGGCAGCTTGTTCTGAATTGGACCACTGCAGTGATATGCTGGGGAGATAGAGATGCAGGCACTCAGATCTATGATGATGAATGCTACAGAGAAAGAAAAATAAAGGACCAAATTAGGCAGCAGAAAGGGATTTCAAAAGCCATGCTTTCAGTCATAGCTCCAGCTATGCTTGCCAAACCAAGGACTGATCATCTGGTGACAATTCTGTGGCTCTTGCAAGAGCAGAATGAAATGACAACTGTAATATGGCATTTTTCACTGTTTCAAAGTGTGGAGACATCATCCAGAATTCGATTCTCTAGACCAAAAAGTGTCTTCTCCTGTTTGATGGGACAAAGCTGCAGGTGCACTGGCATGTCAGCAGACAGACTGAGACGTCCTGCTACTCATGGAGCTTTTATCATCTAGTTTGGACAGATGTCCCCATCTTTCTCTTGTAGTATGATTGTTGGACCAAACAGTGGTGGGAGACCAGGCCTGAAGTGGAGATATGAAAGGGTGTACGGAGATTATTCTCAATTTGGGAAAGTGTGAAAGAAGGAGTAAAGTGTGGAGTGATGAGAAAAGGGGATATATTACGTCAAAGGCTTGGTCAAAATATCTATCAGCTGCTCCTGTTGGTACAAACACTCCTGGAAATGATGATGGATGACCCCAGAGATTTACTATGGAGCAACTTCACAGAGCCTAGGCAAGGCAGGCTAGACATAGTGAACTGTCCTTTTGTGATGTGGAGAGGACTGGATTCTGGCTTGGGGATCAAGCACTTGAAAGCAAATAAAATCTAGCCAGAATAGTTAGTGCTGTGACATACTCTAATGTTAGGGTCAAGCTCTGCTGTCTTCATGATGTACTCATGCAGGCAACTCCACTGCCCATTGTGGCCATTCTGGATAAGCACCAGAAGCCACTTGAATCAGATGGCAGTCAGGCTCCTGGCACGAAATGGTCAGGAAGTGAAGTGCCCTGTACTGCCAGGTAGCTGAAACAGTTAGAGCAGACACTGGACAGGCTTAGCAGAACAGCTCTGAAGGGATTGGTGCATCGTTATTGTGATCCTGTTTGCTTTTCACTCTTTTCCTATCTGCTCCCATCTCTTTCTCTGCCATCCCACCTTGCTCTTAATCAAGCTCAGGGTTGTCGTCCTGGTTTTCAAGATCTATCATGGTTCTGCCTTAGCCACATTCTCCTGCCTCTGAACGTCTTCTTCCACCTTGGGCTCTCCCCTGACAGTTCTCCCCTGCCAGTGGCACCCTGCTCGCTAGCACTACACTATCTATCAGAAACTTTTGTTTCTATTTTCTTATACTCCTCAGTCTTTTCCTCTCTCCTTGAAACTTTCTTTTCCTTTCAAATTATGACTGACTCTGGCATACTCTCTAATTGTCTGTAAAAGCAGCTCCATAAGAATATGCTATATTGTGTTACATTGGGACTTTTGAAATGGTTTGATTTGTTCATGTATCTGACTGAATATCTGACAAGGCAAAACCGTTGGGATTTGATAGTTTCACGGCAGGAAATCAGTAAGGTTGGGGGAAGGAATTTCATGCCAGTTTTGCTCTTTTAAATTTTTGGGGAATATTGAATCAGACGAATTCTGTTGGATGTACATGATGCCAGTGCTTTCCTGGAAATCATGGCACAGTCCTGTCTCCTCAGGTCATGGGATGGGGTCTCAGCAATGTGACAGGAGAAGCAGAAGGATATGTGAAATTGACGCTGAGACACATATTCTCATGCCTCTACTCATGTTGAATGAGACTTGCTTCCTGAGTAGTCTCTCTGACAATCTTGCCCATGCGAATATAAATAAACAGCATGGGATATTTACAATATTTAATTACTTAACAAAAACAAACAAAAAAAAACTCCACACAGTTTTCCAAGGAGACAAGAAAGGAGGAAAATAGAACCATGCCTGGCAGATGCTAGTCACACTGAGTAAACTTTTCAGAAATGCCTAAGAGACTTTTTAATAGTATTGTTGTTATATCTTTGTTGGTCCCAGGCTATCAGAGAGACAAGGTGGGTGAGGTGAATATCTTTCATTGGACGAACCTCAGTTGGAGAGAGAAACACCTGACAAAGAGCTGTATGTAAGCTTGAAAGCTTGTCTCTCTTACCTACAGAAGGTGGTCCAGTAAAAAATCTTGACACACTCACATTGTCTCTTTATTAATAAATGTCTAGCTTTTATCCATCACATTCCATCAGAAGATATCAAAGTGCTCTATGGTCTTGAGCTTAGGAGCTAGACATCTGTTTTCAGATGTGAATTAGGCAGTAAGGAATTGAAGTCTCAATTAAAGTCAATGGCTATGTCCACACATAAATTATTTTGAAATAACTTATTTCGAAATGAGTTATTTTGAAATAAAGTCCTTATTTCAAAATAAATCAATTCAAATTAAGAAAATGTTAATTTGAATTAAGGGAGAGCCTATTTTCGAAACAGCTGTTATTTCGAAATAAGGCCGTTTGGACATGTTGTTTTGAAACAGCATGTCTAAATGGCGTTATTTCAAAATAACCATTTCGAAATAACAGCCGTTTTGAAATGAATGGGGTTTAAGCTGTTTCGAAATGACGGTTCTTATTTTGAAATGACAGAGCCTGTCATTTCGAAATAAGAAAATGTCATGTGGACCTAATCTTTTTTTCTTTCGAAATAACCAGTGTTATTTTGAAGTAAAAGAGCCAGTGAGACTTAGGCTTCTATGTCACTTTTGAAATGGGACACAGGCCCTTTAAAAAATGTTACCATACATCTCCTTGAAAATCAATGATAATTAGGAGTTTTGAAAGTGGAATTTGACTTCTAAGTCACTTGTACCTGGTTTTAGCACATATCAGAAAGAGAGCTGCATAAGAAGCTAAAAATATGAGGATAGAAGAGTCCTGCTAAGATCAGTGGAACTACTCATAGGCTATGTCTACACCTAAAACCATTGTTTGGACTTGTTTACTGTGAACTAAGTAGTTTGGAGTTAGTTTAAACTAAATGCAGTTTTTAGTTCAAACTAACTTTTTAGTTCAAACTAAAAAAAGCAGCAAGTTTGAACTAAAAGTTAGTTCTAACTAAAAAAACTCACTTAGTTTGAACTAATTTTAAAGTAAGTTTGAACTAAGCAGTTAGTTAGGACTAACCAGCTGAACTAACTAGTTTGAGCTAACGTTTGATTAGTTCGAACTGAATTTTTTTCTTAGTTCAAAGTAGCCAAAGGCTAGAGTAGGCAGCATTCAAATTAGTCTGGACCAAGCTTGCTTAGTCTGGACTAATCTGCTATTGTAGACATAGCCATAGAGTAAAGGTATCAGCATCTGGCCCTCAGTAGAAAGGCAGGAAACAATGGCTAGCAGTTTTTTGAACAGAAAGTGGGTCCTGCAAAATGAATGCTGTAAAGACACTGCCTCTCTTTGTGTAGCGGGGTTTGTAATTGTTTTGCATGATAAAACAAACGAGGAATCGTGTAGCACTTTTAAAGACTAACAAATTAATTTATCGCTTGAACTTTTGTGGGCAAAATCCGACTTCGTCAGATGCATGAGATGGGCAATTCGCATAATGCTACTGACATGAGACTTTTAGGTTTGCATAACTTTCTAAGTTTTAAGCAAATATTAAGGAATGTATCACTTCTGACAACTAGAACATAATGCACCTCTCAGTTGTGATAAATAAGTTAATTCAAGCTGAAACTCAGCAGTGTGTGGTCAGTTTTTACATTGCTATCTGGTGAGAAGAGGAACAGCAAATGTTCTGATTAAATCTGGTTCTGTTTCAGTAGCAGCAGTTCTGCAGTTGCCCATGGGATCATAGCCAACACTGTTAGCCCCAAGTGCACCTTTTGTCATTTAGTTTGCAGAAGTAAAGACAAAATATTCCAAATTATCATCATCACCTTCATCTTTTCAGGTTCTCATAGTTTGCATTCTTGTAAACTAATGCATATGTAGTTGATGTGATTTTTGAACTCTGGCAACAAACACGTTTGTGGAATAATAAAACATGTTTAAGATTGCCCCTGTTTTGTCTTGGGGTTACAAAAATATGTTGGTGGTGAAACCTCTGCATGTATGCTGCAATGAGTCAGCCAGCCCTAGTTAACTATGAAAGAAGAGAGACAGCACTACTTAAATGGCTTATGGTTTTATGGGCAGCTTAGCAATAATGTCAATCTCCACAACCATGTCTTAAAATAATGTGTTTAAAGAATTAAAGAACAAACCACTTTTAGGTGCCTGGAGTGGGCTGAGTCATAGGAAGAACTTCCAGTCAAGAGCAAACTTATTACCAGTGCAACCATGTGGCTTGGAGAGCAAAGGTCTCAAGAAGAGCCTTTGCACTGGCAAAATATAATTTTTGACCTCTTTGGCCATTGATATTCTAAAAGCTTTATAGACTAGGTTTTGGAAGAGGAGTAAAATGTTACATGAACCCATTCCCTAAAGAGTCAGTGAAAAGAGAGCATGGTGCAGACTGTTACACAGTTATTGCAGATGCCACCTTGGCTCTAATGGAGACTGCCATCATCACAGTTTCATGTGGGACATCTCATAAAGCTGCAGTAGCCTATGGGCGTTGCAGGTAACATCAGTATTACTGAAACATACACAGCAAAGTTGTTTACTGTAGTCAGTTCAAAACTGTTGAAAAGGATTACGAACCCCCAATTGATGAACAGCAGTGAGATTCAGATGATTGTCCAAAGTGTTTAGGCCTCATGGGGTATTATTACTACTGCCTTTTTTCATTAATCTAGTGTGTAAGTTTTGAACTCCAAGAGAGATCTGAAGCTATGTGTGCAGTAAAGCTAAAGTCACTGGTCACAAGGGAAATCTGTGCCCTTAATGGATAATTCAGTGAGCTATGGAGTCTTCGGGAAATAAAACGTGAGCTTGGCCATTGGGTGTTATCCAGAATTCCATTTGACACCTGTGTGCCCAGTAGATTGAAAGCTCCCATCCTAACACAGATGCATTCTGCATTAAGACATCATGTCAGGAAAAGCTAACTTTTGTGCTTTAGGTTTAAGGGGCACTTCCTGGTAAATGGGATCCATTCTTGGCTAGCAGTTAGCTGGTGTCTGCTGAGTGAAGTTTGTTCACATTAAGACTTTAAACTGGTAGAGCATTAACAGGACATGTAAGGACAAAGCCGGTCAAACCTGAATGCCTAAAACAAACATATAGGGGCACCAAATTAGATGCATTCTCTTGGATTGCTGAAAGCATCCGTGATTAGAACCTGTAACTGTGATACAATTAACCTGGGAGCAAAGTTTGTCAGCAGCCAGCACAGGCCAAAACCCCCAAAACTTGTCTAACCACTACAAATGATTTCCACTTTTTTTTTTTTTTTTAAGTATCTGCTGCATAATGTTGCCAGATGGAAGACAGGCAATCTGCTTGATTAAGAAATACTGATGGCAGTTTGGAGACAGTAAGGGGGGAATAAAGACTGGAGAGACAGTACTGTTAAGTGTCGTCACTAAATCTTTCCTCAGTGATTGAGTTGATAAACTTTAAAATTTAATTGTTTGAATGTTCTCTTTACTTGCTGTGTCGCTGGGGTAGTAAGAAAGCAGAAATAGATACAGTCATGGCTAACCCCTGAAACTGAAAGCATTTGCTTTTGTGTGGCTCATGGATACTACTTTTACCATGCATTTTATAAATTAAAATAGAAAGTGTAGCTATTACTAGTTAACTGTGAAGAGAAGTACAGGTTAACTGTATTGTCATTGTGTGTTGAACTAAATCCATTAGGAAGAAACATAGAAGTTCTCATCTGGGTGGATTTATCAGACTATTTGAGGTGTAGGGTTTAGGCCCAGTCTATACATACTGGGAAGAACTCCTATCAACTTGTTAAATCCTCTTCTATATGACGTCTTTACTGCACTGCACTGATGGGAAATACGTTCCGGTCGATGCAGCACTACACTACTTGCTGGCATGATGTTCATAAATCAAAATTCGGTGACTTCAGGTTTGATTGAGCATATCTTTACTGATGGTCAATCAAACTCAAAAAAGATCTTCCACCTGGCTGTGCAACTGGCAGTATAGACATATCGCTAGTCTGATGAGGAGATTCCAGCATGAATCTTTTCAAGAGATTTCATGGACGGGAATGCTGGGGTTACATTTTAATACCAGCCAAAACTCTGATTTCTTGCTTTGAATTTGTTTGAATGTCAAAGGTATGTGGTTTTGTGATGGATATTGTTGTGATGCTTTTGTGTGGGGCGGGGTGTTCGTTTTTCTCACTAGTCACCAGAATAAAGCAGATGCTCCCTAACCTTTAGGAATGTGGGGTTTCAGACCGCTAATAGTGTAACAGCAGAGACACAGATTATGGTGCTGGAAGGATGGTGCATCTGGCATTGGTTGCTGTTGGAAAATAAGATAATGGATAGAAGGATGAACTGTTGGTCTGACCCAGTATGGCCATTCTTAACTTATGCCTCTGGACAGGTTGAGTGTTTTGGGTTTGGTTTTTTTTGTTTGTTTGGGGGGGGGTTTTTTGTTTGTTTTGTTTTGTTTTTGTTTGTTTTTTCCCCAGTGACTCATTTTTATCATATCTTATAACTCTATTTAAAAACAACCAGGGAGACACATTCTGCTGTCACTCACTTGAGGCTTGATCCATTGGCCAGCTCTCCATTGCAGTCCGTGAGTATTGGTTTGGGCTCAGCATATGGCTGGAGCAACTGAAATGTGGGATGTCGTGATGGGTGAAGGTGCACTGGGATGAAATTAGTTGACATGGGAAAAAAAACAAGCCTCGCAAGATACGGAGCCTATGAGTTTCACTTTAACATAAAGCAGCTTTGTCTTTCATTTTCTTCTCGTGCACAGGTCTTCAAAAAGTCCTTACCCCAACCATTTCAGTCCTTACTGTTTTCCTTTCTTCGGCTGCATTTAACATGAATTTCATTTCACTTTCCTTTCCAGCTACTGTTGTCCCTCCTTCCCAATTTGAAGATAGTGAGTATAAAGAAAGTCTTGGCTTTGCTCTGCATGTGTCTCACTACTGTTTGTGGTGAAGTATGCCTAACATCATTTCTTTTACCTCAGTGAGGACTAAACCCTCTCAACAGAAGGACTGTGGATAGCACAAGCCAAATTCCTAAGCGAGAGGGAAACATTGTACTAAACTTTTGAGTCAGATGGAGAAAGAGAGATCAATCAAAAGATGTTGAAGTCAATGGGACTTTTCTCATGGGCTTCCATGGGATTTTTCACCCATAGCATTTTGCGTTCTGGTCCCATTTTCTGGAGGTGTCTGGCTGGTGTGGTTGGAGGCTGTTTCCTGAGCTCATTTGGGCAAAGCAGGCAGTGAGGTTAGCATCCTAGCCCGAACACTAAAATGATCAGTGGTTAATGGCTTCTGCCCCACTAAACCTGCTGCTAATTGGCTCCTCAAGCTACAGAAGGAAATAATTTCTTCCTATTCTGTTTCATCTTCTTAAATCTGCATCATCAAATTTAGGCTGCGACTCATACGGGGGTCTCTTCCACATCTCTCATCTCATTCATGACTTACATTGGCAGGACTGATGCCAGCATAGAGAGGAGGAGGAGCTGATCCCAGATTTAGATGCATGCATACCAGTCTATAGCACTAACTATGTTGTCCCTGAGGAAGACTCTCAGCTCCTCTAAACAAAAACAGAAAATGATGTTACAGAGAGTGGTATAAAGAAGAAATCCCTCCCAGCTGTGTCTTATGCCATGGTTCCCTCTGGCATTTGGAAATAGAGACTTTTTTTTTTCTCTGGGGCCACTGTTCTTAAAGATCCGTGCAGGAGAGATGCTGGTTTTAATGCTTGTGTGGTCTGCTTTTCTGTCTGGTGTGGAATGATGAGTGCTGTTAATGTTTATAATGGGCTTCAAATCTGTCATTCTTCAAAGAAGCTACCTGTGCAATACATTAGTGCTTCCTCCAAGCCTGGGGGTTTTTTGGAGAGAGATAGAAAGTGAACTTTGCCTGCGGCACCTCACCTCTTTTGATTCTGCCTCAACTCACAGTAAGGCCAATGGTTGGGAAGAAAGAAAAGGCAAGGTATGAATGCACAGACCAGAAGAGTTTAAAGGAGTATGAAGGTGGTGATACAAACAGGAGAAGGCTGCTAAAGCTGAGCTGGTTCACATAGCCCATCCTGGTTGGCCAGTTAGTGTGTGTTGCTGTTGTTTGCCATGCGTGGGGTACTACTTAGGTACAAGAAGGAGGTTTGCCTGTAGCCTTCCTGCTTCTGCTTAGCCACTCTTGCAGCCAGCACTGTGCAGAACTTTTGTCTCAAACTCTGTAAATCAGTCTAAGATCATTGAGAGGTTTCAGATGTTCCTGAACTCGCTAGCAAGATACCGTTGAGACCAGGAGCCCTGCAGGAGTCCATAAGGGGCTGGGTGGAGGATACCCAGTCACATTAGATGGAACAAGAAATATAGAAGAGATGGAAAGCCTTTTCTTTGGGGTCAAATGGGGTGGAGGATGACCTAACTTGGTGGGGGAGGGGGGAGGCTATCCTATATTTGGCTACTGCAGAGTCTTTTTTGCCCCTTCCTCTTAAGTGACATATGTTGGCCCGTGTCAGAGACAGCATCCTGACCCAAAGATTTCTGTAGCAGTTGTGATACTGGTCTAGTCAGAGCAAAGTACTAGGTGACCATGGGCTGAGTTTCAGAAAATCCCAAAAGATTATTGTTTGCGGTGGAAACTGTGTGAAACTGCAGCAGCTTTGTCTGGCTCCTCTGAGATTTGGTTTGGTCTCAGAACGCCTAGGAACAAGCCTCCACAGAGACAAAGCCACTGCAGAGGTATCTGAGAGCTTCACAGCTGCATGAAAAATCTTCCTGCTCGGAAGACAGGGAAGAGCCCCTTGTTTGCCTGTGGAATTCAGACATTGTGGAGGGAGGGGGGGGAAATCTTAGCATGATGCAACTTACACAGAAACCTTCATCTAATATTTATGAATGTGGGGCATGGATTGCGTGCAGCCCTGACTGTTTCATCCTCATTAAGCTTCATTTTTCTTTATCTCCCCCACCCCCATTTATTTTCATGCTATGCTTCACCTTTTCATATCCTGTCCTATCCTCCTTGTTTCCATAGCAACCCAGCCTCCTACCAGATCTGAAACCACAGAGCAGATGAGTGAGTAGCCGGGAACTGCTCCCCCTGGTCCTGAGTGTTGCTTGTTACAGTGTAGCTCTTCCATCAGCAGCAATTAAAACACATGACTTGTTATTTTGATGTCTTTTAAGCAACAATCTGGCATTAACGGATGTGTGAGCATGTGGGCAGTAAGGCCCCAGCATGGTTCCCCTCCGCCCCCATCCTGAGCATGTGGTAGAAATTGCAAGCACGAGAATTACTAGAAACATGAGAATTTTTTTAAAAATAGAGAGTCAAAATTAACATTTAATGATCACTTTCCTTATTCCCCAAGGCATCATTTTCCATCAGGTATTTTGAGGAGAGGGTTTGAGGGGAATCCAATCTAAACTGAAATGGTAGTGGTGATGAAGATAGTGAAGGAAGAGAAAGATTCAGGATGCTGTGTAATGCCATGACCCTTTTACACTGCACAGCCAAAGTGAAGTCACTGGCTAGACTCAGAACAGCTTGTGGCCCAAAGGCAAGGACGCAGACCATCAGCATGAGAAAGACCGTTTGGAAACACAACGGGGAGACAGTTTGTGGAATAATTTTTATCACAGTCTGTATTGCATTGGAATGGTGAATGAAAAGTACAGTGAGATAGGAACACTTCCTCTTCAAGAGGGTAGGCGTTCTTCTTATGGAGCAGTCTGGATACTTCCTCCTCATCATGGTATCCATGCACCTCCAAATTATAAATGGATTTTATCCTACAAAGAGGGAAATATGATCCCCATTTTACAGAAAAGGAGGCTGAGGCACAAGTTCAATTAAATGATTGGCTTAAAGTCAGTTGGTTGCTGAGCTGCAGATCAAACCCAGGTTTCCTGAATCTCTGTTCAGTGCCTTTCCATTAGCCTCCTCTTCCTTATGGGCCTTAGAGATGTGCATAGGGAGAACAGTGATGCACCAGAGCAGAATATCAAAAATAGCTAAAAAGCACAATGGCATCAGTTGATTTGTAGCTAAAAAAACAGATCTACTGCTCAGTGTTAAGCAGAACATAACTACGTTTTCTAGAAACACTGAATTCTTGGTCAGATGATTGCTACGAATCTAGCTAGTTTGCTTTGGTTTACAGTAATGCTGTGTATCTTTGTGTGCCTGAGATGAAGCAGTGTTTATTTGCAATGAGTTGGTAGCCATGAAGCAGATGTATTAAAAGCATGAAACATATTTCTTTTGTAGGGGAAGTATGGAAGGTGTTTAGTCCGAAGCTGGAACAAAAGGAAAGAAAAAAACAAACAAACCCTGCTCTATATCACTAACCTTGTCTTTGGTCTTACAAATAGCATAAAATAGCCTTTTATCTGCCAGTGTACACACTTAATTTCTTCCTCTCAGTATCTGTCTCATGTGTAATGTGCAGAATTTTAATTTCTAGTGTATTTAAAGTAGGAGAGGTTCCATTTTACAGAAGACTTTTTTTATTCCATTCACACCTTTCCACTCCCCTCCCCCTTTTTGAACGGGTAACAAGTAGTGCTACCAACACAGGTCTTTTTTTTCTTTCTTGCAGGAAATAAGGCGTGATACCCCTTTCCATAATTACTGGACTCACATACAGTCAGGAGATAGAATTTCCTGTCAGAAATGAAAAATCTTTTAGCATTTCTTAATGAGAACATGGCTTGTTTCACATGAAAGAGGCGGAAAGCCAGTTCATGTCAAACGTTTTCCACCCACAAAAAATTAAAAACTAAGTATATAAACTTCTGATGTTTTAAATTGAATGGGAGCCTGACTTTTTATATGTTTGCAGCATCCTGCCTCTTTCGGCCTCATTGTCATTCGTTTATTCAGTACATTTATGTAAATAGTGGAGGTGTTCTCTTCCATGCTAAGCTGTTCTGCAGCATGTTAATATGCTGTATTCAAAGACCAAAAAATAAAACCAAAAACCACTTTGGCAACAGGCAGATATTCCAGAAGCCTTGCATCATTCTCAGTGTTAATGCTGCTACAGCAATTCAAATAATGCCCTAGTGGTTTTTCAAACAGAGACTGGACCAAATTAAAGGCCAACAGATTCAGAGAGTAGCTACTTAACTTCATTAGTCCTAAAGACTAAACAGAAAAATGAACAGTGAGCCATGTCCAAAGCCCCCTGAAGTCAGTGGGAGTTTTGCCATTGACTGCAATGGACTTTGGTTTAGGACAAATGTTTTGGGGTTCACTTTGTGCAGTGTGTGAATGTGGGAGAAGAAATCTGCTCCAAGGGATATAAGAGGATGTCTCCATTGATTCGGACTTTAATTCCCTTAGGCATAAATCTGTCCAATAATGTCTCATGTTGCTGCACCCCTTTGTGGTGTCAGTCACCTGTAGTTGTTATAATCCATAAGAATAATGGGGTGAGATCAATGGGGAATCTGGAACTGCCTGGTAGCTGTGGAGTTTCCTTCTAGAAGAACTTCCTCAGGGCTTGTTTTTACTGGAAGGCTAACTTGAATGTTATTCCTAATCCAAGTGTGCCCACACAAACAAACCTTTAACTTGAGTATGATGATACTTCTCATGTAGGTTGCCTGCCCTATCTGGGATTATAGGCTATAGCTTGAGTTAGCGCAACTCATTAGGTGCTCATAGGACCACTCGAGTGTTATTTTGCAGTGTGTCTGCTTTCACTCCTGCAAGGTTAACTTGAGAGGAGCTCACTTTGCTCTGACGACATTGCCAAAGTCAGACAGGAGTCAGGGACCATGCTGGGCTTTATGGACAGGAGCAGGAAGAATGCATCAGATGGGGAAAGATGATGGATGCTCATTGTTATTGAACACTCTGATGACAGCAGTGGCACTAAAATACTTTTCTCTTTGTGCAAGTAGGCTACTTTCTCCCATCTTGTATAACACAGACATGATCAGAGTGACCCTGTGTATCCACAACTTCCAGATTCTCACTGCATAGTTTACCTCGAAGTGAAAGCTCAGTCTCCAGAAAATTCATTTTGATGCAAAGCACAGAGACCACGGCAGGTGCACACCATCCTGTGCTCTGAGCACTTGGCTGGTAGCCCAAGTATATGACAAATGTCATGATTCTAGTCTTGGGGTAGCATTTTTAGAAATTCTTACATGACTTAAGATCCTGCACTCCCTTGTCTTTCAATAACACTTCTAAGCTCCTAAGATTTTTTGGCACATCTTAAAATTTTACCTTGAATAAAGCTCTTGCTTGGCAGGCTGTGGTCTGATTTTTTGAGACAGCCTATCCTGTCCATGACCAAAACCATCTGCAATAGTTGTAGTGCAAAGGAATAATAAGGTAAAACAATTGGTAAGAATTTTAAACATGCCCTCCTCAACAGTCCTGTAGCTATGGAACTCTGTTCCAGGAGAAATAATAAATAATACACATTCTTACAATTTGTAAGCAAACATCTTCCTTCAAAAGCCAATCAGAAGAGACATTTCTGGATTTGTTTGCAGTATATCCACTTCAATTTATCTAATTGTGAACATGTTATAATAACATAGAAAAAGGCGAGAGATTATGTTTTCCAATCTTTGTTTCTTTCCCAAGTAGTAACATGTCAGATCTTGCCTAGTAACAGCATCAAAAAGACCAGTGGCTATTTCTCAGTTATAATGAGACTACACTAGAGAGTAAAGTTGCCATCATGTGATTTGGAATCACCATCCAAAGTTAATGCAGAAAGTAAAGTGTAATGCACCTTAATGCCAAAGGTAAAGTTTAAAGAGGACAGTAATTTGATAAGAGGGAAGTCAAGAATGAGTCTAATGGCCTCTAGTCCAGCATTTCCCTGTTCCCTGCATTTCCTCCTTACACAAATCTGTTCACTTTCTCTTCTCCATTTAGCAATGTCCATGTCTTCCTTGTGCCATACCCATCATTAACTTCCAATGCAAATCATTTCTGCCCTTGCTTCATTGATCCCAACTCACATTATTACTGCGCTTAATTTGATGCAACTTGTTTTGTCTTTCTGAGTCTTCAGGCTGGTTTTGTTAGATACAGTTTCTCCTTCGAGAATGCTCCCTGTGGGTGTCCCACAGTTGGTGTGTGCACGTTTGCATGCCACCAGATCAGGGATTGTAGAGCCATGCTCATCGGGCAGCCGAAGGGTCTCATGCCGGTGTTCTGCACCCCTCAGCAGCATATATGGCTTGTGTCCCTCAGTTCTCTCTAACCATCCGTGGCTATAGATGGAACTGAACTCTCTCTCCCACTCATCATTTTTTTCTCACAGCACGACTTTTCTCAGGTTTCACTGTTACCATTTTATCTTGTTTTTGTGGTGTGTGACTTCTCATTACAAAAAAAAAAAAAAAAAGTCCAGAGCGCCCGGCATCAAGAGATGCGAATCTTGCTGAGATGCAATGCCAGTGTCTGACAGCCACTCAGTTTGTATAAAATGCCTTGGGGAGGAACATATCTCCCAAAAATGTATTCATTGCTGCAATTTCAGCTCTAGAGCTAGGCGCGACAGGGACCTTTTCCGTAAGCTCTTACTAATGGAGAAGTCTCTTATGCCTCCCACTGCACTGAGACAGGAAAAAACCAGTTCAACAATATTCAGAGAGGCAGTAAACCCAGTCCAAGTACTCAAGGAAAAAAGGAAAACTGCCTCTTCTCCTACCCTCTTTCATACCAATGAGGCTCCTGGTCCTTCTAGTACATGAGAAGAGACACCTACGAAATGGCCGGCATCTGTCTCAGGACACAGACATAGCAGTGGCCATTAAAAAGCTGTGTGTGTCATTTTGGAACCAGTGGCAATAACTAAGCTTCTGGACCTGACTCAAACCCTGGTATTGCCAGCGGAACCTCTTCTGCCTCCCACTGCTCATGAATCGCCATCATTAAGAGACTAAGTGCTGCAACAGCCCCCAGCACCGGAGCAGGATCATATGAATCTCCCAGCACCGTCAAAAAATACCAGCACCAAGCATGAAACCATGGCACCAACCAGGGAGCCAGACCAGTCGGCTCCCTGCAAACACACTGAGAAGAGAAGGCATTTATTACATCCACCGTCTCCAGCCTTTTCATTCTCCTCTATTAACAGATCATCCTCCCTCCATACCACGGAGGGTTCCATCTCACCAATTCCCTTTTCAGGGGATGACAATATTAATGATCAAGGGGTCAACCTTTCCCCCCTCTATTCGAACAAGATCTTGATCGTACCACCATTACAGGGACCTTCCTCACCACTATTGGGCAAGGTCCCCACATTACAGAGTTTCTTCTGATTACCACAATCATTATAGACACAAATATGAACTGTGGTCCCTTTACTCTAATTATTACTGTAGACCCTCTACTTCAAGGGGTCACAGAGAAATGGCTTAAGCAAATTCCTCCAGGTAAAATCGCTGAACCTTCAACATCAGCTGAACAAGCTCAGGAACCCATTGAGGAGGGTGGGATATTAGAAACAACATTTCCTCCACGTAATGCCTCCTCTTCGCAAAATGACATTATACTCCCTTAACCTCCTATGACAGCAGATGATTTTAAACAGTTCCAAGAACTGTTCAGAAGAGTTACTGGCTCTCTCAAGCTTGCTATGCAGGATGCCCCACGTCCTGGACACAAAGTTAAAAATCTTGCAAACTACCTCATTTACCAGAGTGGCACTCCCCATGAATGATGCCCTTCTTGAACCAGCCAATACCACCTGGTGAATGGTGGCATCCATCCAACCTGCCTGCAAGAGGGCTGACAATAAATACTATATTCTGCCCACCAATTCAGAATATCTGTTTACTCATCGACTTCTAAATTCTCTGGTATTTGAGGCAGCTAATCATAGATCAAAACAACAATTTAGCGGGTCTACCCCACACAACAAGGAAGACAAGAAAATAGATCATCTCAGCTGCAAAGTATTACATCTCCGAGTAGCAAACTATACAGTTTTACTGGCCAGTTTTGATCATTCAAATTATATAAAACTAGCGGATTTCATAGAAAATATACCAGAATAAAAGAAACAACAGTTTCATTCCATCATCAGAGAAGGTCAGTTGATCTCTCAAACAGCTTTGTAAGCAGCCCGTGATGCTGCAGACGGGCAGCATGCACAATGGCCACTGGTATTGCCATGCGGCATTCCTCCTGGCTCCACTTGGCAGACTTTCCTAAAGCCTTGCAGTGAATCATCAATGACCTACCATTTGACAAAAAGAAATTCTTTTCTGAAAAGACAATGACCTGATGCACACTTCAAAAGGTTCTAGAGGTACATTCCATTCTGTAAGTTCCCCCATCTTCAGAGCATCTGATGAAGTGGGATTTTCTCCCATGACTGCTAATGCAATAAAAAAATCTGTTAGTCTTTAAATGCCACAGAACTCCTTGCTTTTTTTTTTTTTTTTTTTTTTGCTGGACTAGACTAACATGGCTGCCCCTTTGGAGCTCCTCCACACATTTGGCATCTTTCCTCAGTCCAACGGGAGGTGAACATATCGATCCCAACCATATAACCCACGCTATCAGTACCAATATCAGTATCCATACAGACAACAGAACAGGAGGCAAGAGCAACCTGGGGCAGGCAACAATTACAATGACACATACACCCAAACACTAACACGCCTGCATTGCAACTTCCATCCCCACCCAAGTCACAATTTTGAAGGCTTGGTCAAGAGCCCGCAAAACCTCCTTAGATTCCCAGAGTGCAGCCATCTAACACTATACCGCAACAGACTTCAGCACTTTCTTTGCTTTTCGGCTGCAATAACTATGGCCGGATGATTCCTGTCGCTAATAAATATGGGTTACAACATCCCATTCATCACATACCCCTTTCCCAACCATCCTTCCCTGTCTCTCTTCAGGGACACAATTCTGGAACAGCTCCTACAACACGAAGTCACCCGCCTTATGGAGGTAGGAGCTGTATTGAGAGTTCCAGATCAGTACAAAGGGAAGGGCTTTTACTCCCCTTATTGCCTTACACAGAAGAAATCAGGGGGATGGAGACCCATACTGGATCTCAGAAAACTGAACGAACTCATAAAGCCCCAGAAATTTTGCATGGTAACTCTGTCTTCCATAATACCCACTCTGGAATCCAGCGATTGTGTTATGGCTCTGGACCTTCAAGATGCATATTTTCATATACCTATACGTCCAGCACACAGGTGCTTTCTCAGATTTGTCATAGCTCAAGATCACTGTGAGCATGCAGTCCTACCATTCAGTCTGTCTGTAGCACCAAGGATCTTTTCTGAAGTGCCTTCACTTGTCTTTCCAGACCAATGGAGAGACAGTATCACTGTTTTCCTATACTAAGATGACTGCCTTATAAAACCATGCTCGCAGCAGTGAGCGACTTGTATTGTTGCTGTCACTATGGATGTGTTTCAACATCTCAGCCTATTAATAAACCAAAAAAAAAAAAAATCTACTACGCAACCGACTCAGATAATAGAATTCATTAGGGCACACCTAGATTCTTGCAAGGCAGGAGTCTTTCTTCCTTCTCAAAGTGGAGACCATCAACAAATCTCCAACGATTCAGGTACTGCAATGCCTTCGACTTCTAGGACATGTGGTAACCACCACACAGGGAGTCAGATATGCAAAACTATGCTTGCATGCCCAACAAATAAGGTTAATGAGAATATACAAACCACACAGGCGTTCTGTCCACAAGATAGTTGCTCCACCACCATTGATCAGAGAATCCTTAAAATGGTGGGCGGACCTCACAAACCTATCACAAGGAATTCCTTTTGCTCAGGAAGAACCTTCACTGATAATGTCTACAGACACTTCCCTCACAGAATAGGGTGCCCATCTCCAGGGCTTGCAAGCTTAAGGTCGGTGGTCCTTTCAAGAAACAGCTCTTCACATAAACTTACTAAGTCCGCAAGGCCTGTCAACACTTCAGACATCTCCTCACCTATTACCATGTCAGGATCCTGACAACATATCATGCATGTTTTATATAAACAGACAAGGCAGAGCAAGATCCAATTTCCTCTTCACAGAGGCAATAAGAATTTGACAGTGGTTTATAGAAAACCATGTCACAATCTCTGCAGCTTATTACCTGGAGTGCAGAACACCACAGCAGATTGTCTGAGCAGAATCTTTTTTCTCCAGCATGAATGGGAAATCCACCCAGGTGTGATAAAAGCTATATTTCAGCAATGGAGCTGCCCAATGGTAGACTTGTTCACTACTTATCAGAACCAAAAGGGCAACTTACACTGTTCTCACGCTGGGAAAGGAAAATACTCTTTGGGAGATCCCTTTTTCCTCCCTTGGCCACACATATCACTGTATGCTTTTCCACTATTTCCTTTAATAATGAGAACTTTATTAAAGATGCACAGAGACAAGGTTACAGTCATAATGATAGTGCCAGTGTGGCCCAGACAACCCTGGTTCTCAATGCTACACAGCATGTCCAAGAGGACACCAATACTGTTACCTCTCTACCCCAACCTCCTTTCTGTGAACAATGGCCAGACCTTTCACCCCAATTTGCACAAACTACAGCTAACAGCCTGGTTTCTCCGTGGTTGAAAGGAAGAGAACTAGAATGTTTGGATCATGTAAAACATATCTCCCTGAACAGTAGAAAAACTTCTGTAAGAAATATCTGTCTGCAGAAATGGAAAAGATTTGATCCCTTGTGTACAAGTTTGGGCATTCAATCCACATCAGCACCACTTCATAATCTTCTTGATTACCTCCTTTACCTAAAAGACATTGGATTGTCAATAGCATCCCTGAAGGTTCATCTAGTTGATATTAAGACTTTCCATAGTGGCATAGACAACAATTCTCTCTTTACTAACCCAATAGTAAAGTGTTTTATTCTTGGTATTCAAAATTTATACTCAGAAATACGACAGCCCACCCCACAATGGAATTTAACAATGGTCCTAAAATCAAGCACCAGACCACCCTTTGAACAACTGGTGACGTGCTCACTTTTGCACCTGTCCATGAAAGTTGCCATCCTTATAGCTATAACTTCCATGAGACAAGTGAATGAACTAGCAGTGCTCATGGCCGATCTACCCTTCACTGTTTTTCACAAGGACAAAGTCACTTTTACATGCACATCGTAAGTTTATACCTAAAGTCTATGCAGCTTTTCACTTTACCTATATTTTCTGCAAAACCTCACTCCACTCCTCACGAGGTGCTCCTTCACACATTGATGTAAGACCAGCCCTCCTCTTCTGTGTGAAAAGAACAGAAGCATTTAGATCTACCAACAGACTTTTTGTCGCCATAGCTGAAACATGTAAAGGCCAACTTGTCACAAATCAGAGACTCTCAAAATGGATATCTGGCTGCATTTATGAGAGCTACAAGTTATTGAATATTCCTTCTGCAGACCACATATGGATACACTCGACTAAAGCCATGTCCACTACCATGGCCTTCTTTAAGAATGTATGAGTCGTAGAATAAGCAAGGCTGCAACTTGGTCCTCAGAAGACACCTTTGTTAAACATTATACCATTGATCAGTTGGCCAGCAAGGACACAGCCTTCTGTCACTCATTTCTCTCTACGATTAATGACTCTCATTCCAAAGTCCCTCCTACCCTGTAAGGGTGTGGCTTGTGCTCACCAGCTGTGGGGCACCCACAGGGACCATTTTTGAAGGAGAAAGGAAGGTTACTCACTCTGTGAAGTAACTGGAGTTCTTCGGGATGAATGTCCCTGAGAGTGCCCTACATCCCTCTCTCCTCCGCTTTCTCCTTCGGAATCCACTTCCAGTTAGAGAGTGAGAATCGAGGGATCTGACTTGTGCATGCTCCTAAGGGGTGTGAATCCCTGGCATAAGACCCCTTGGCTGCCCACACAGCATGACACGTATGGCTTTACAATCACTGATCTGGCAGCATGTGGATGCGCACACACCAACTGTGGGGCACCTGCAGGGATATTCATCTTGAAGATCTCCAGTTACTGCACAGGGTGAGTAACCTTCCATTGTGTACTTTCAGAGTTGATTGCTGAACTTAGCAAATGGTGGTTGCATTTTAGTGATTAGCAGCTTCAGCCTTACTAATAAACATGTTGATTTTTTTCTCTGTTATTATTAAGAAAGAGTTTTGTTCCTACAGAAATTGAAGCTCCATTGATACGAGATGCCAAGCTTCATCTTTGTTAAACCATGGACTGTAACTGTTTCTGTGTCTCTTTTTGTGCCTAGGTTGTTTCTGAATAACATGTCTTCCCTTTTTCTTTACAGCAGTCTTGTGGATTCCTTCTGTCAGAGTTTTGGGACAACGGCCCTTCACTTCAATAATGTTTATTCGTTCTCTGACTTGGTATTAATAAGCAGTGATGCAGCTGTTCCTAACATTTACTGGTGTTATAACTCAGTGCTTTCTCTGATTTAATAGTCTTATATTTCCAGGCAATTTTACTGTCTCTTCAATGTTTCGTATATATATTGGCTAATTTTAATTTTGTTTATATTTTATTTAGTCTGTAATTTTGTTGTTGATTTTTTTCCCTTGCCCATTGTTTACATCAGTTTTTTAATTTTTTTGTATTTTCCATGTGACCTCCTCCACTTTCCTTTCAACCAATCATGTGCGTGCGTATCATGTGACTTTGTCATGTGGCTTGCATGGTGCTGATGATGTCGTCCACGCTGGTGAACAGAAGGTAAAATCTTTGTTCTGATTGGTTGTCTAGATCTGGGGGGTGGATTTAAAACCCCCAGCAACTAAGGACCTCTAAATTCCATTGCTCAAAATTTCTTCTGTAAATACTTTGGAGAGAGAGCTCACCACTTGTTTATCTGCATGTGAAGAACTAAAATCCAGCCATCTTCACTGAGCTAGAAAGATAGCTTTATGTGCAGAAATCTATGGCTTAATCTTTTGATTCATTCAGTGTGAGAACACAAGAGAATCAGCTGTCTGGGGTCACTGGAAACTTTTGGAAGCACAGTCTGGGTGAAATCCTAGCCCTTTTGAAGGCAGTAGCAAAACTCCCCTTGTTTGTTTTTAGTCAGGATGGGATTTTGTCCTGTGAATTTTACCTAGCCCTGCTATGAAATTATGGGCCGGATCCTCAGATAGCATCAATCAGCATATTTTGCATGACTGTTGCAGCATTCTGTTAACCTTTTCTTTGCTAATGCAGTTCTGATAATGTTTTTTTTCTTTAGCTTGCCCTAAACATTTATTAGCCTATGAAAAGCACAGGAAAAAAAAAATGAAAACCTCCCAAAAGCTAATCATTTATAAACCTAAGATGAAACTTTCTCTTATCAAGAGAAAAGTACAAATATGGCAAGACTGAAAACTGTTTTTATAATAAATAAATATTTTTATAGAGAGAGAGACATACCCACATGCAATACATAATCAGTGCCCAACCGTAAGTCAGAAGTATTATCATTGCCGCTATATTTTCCTGGCTATGACCTGCCAAAGTACTGTAACCTTCCTACGCTGTATGTGTCACAGTCAGGAAAGAGAATTAATCTGGATCAGAAGTCACTTACAGAAGTTAATTACAGCAACTAGTGGTCTCCAGGAAATTAGGATACAAGTGATTGATCCTTGGAGCTAAGGAGACAGAATTACTCTAACTTAATTAAAGCTCACGGGAGCAAGAAACTAATTAATTTAATATTGTGATTATTGCAACCTCACTTTAACCCTCCATGCACACTATAAAAAGAGGGGAAAACCCCTGCTTCTCTGCTTCCCTGGGTAAGGCGTACACATTGTTTGGAGACTCACAAAGCAATTGGCCTTTTAACCAATTGGCCCTAAGTCATCTTTTGTTTTGGAACATTGCCAGGAAAGCATTTGGGCTGGGGTTTTACTAGGAAATGAAACTAACACCAGTAACCTTCCCACGTTACCACATGCATGGAAGCAATTTCTTCCCTTTCCCCCAGTGCCCCAAGACCCTTGTCCCTCTCTGAAGACTGATTGGGCGACATCCATGAGGAATGAAAACTTGGCTGTCTCGTTTTGCATGTCCTTTGGTTGTGGTTTTGTTTTTTGTTTGCTTCGCTTGTGTGCATTATGCAGCCTTCTTTCCTATTCTCTGTCTTTCTCATCTGTCATGTTTTTAGCAATTCTGACGACTTTGTGGATGTGGCTGCTCTGTGTTTCAAATTGTGGCAACTTTTGTCACAATTCAGTCCCATTTACATGGTGGCTCTGGGATAAGAAAGTGAGCTGCTCTTTTGGTTGCAAATTTTCAAAAAATTAAATAGGAAGAACATAAACTGACTTTGTGTGTGCACTGGGAAATAAAGATACTGGATCTACATTAGTACCAGATGGCCCAGAATTTAGACTGGTGATACTGCGTGTCTCAGTTTTAAGGTGCCCAATTAGAGCTGTCTTAAAGGGCTCTGCTTGTCAGAGGGAGGATACTTGGCACTTTCTTAAAATCAGATTCATTTTAGCCATAGAAGATAAGAGAGTGGACTGAGACTCTAGGCACCTGGGTTCAGTTCCTGTTCTGCAATTGGCTGGCTGTGTGACCTTGGGTGAGTTGCCTGTGCCTAAATTTGCCTATCTCAATAAAAAGGTGATAATGATAATTGCCTCCCATTGTAAAGTACCTGAAATCTCCTGATGAAAACCTTTCTCTAACTGCTAGGGATTTCTTCTGTCCCAGAGTCACTGGTCTTTTCTGAAAGCCGTGACCATGTGACTCCAGCATGATGTCAAGAAAGCACTTTATTAAAAAGAAGCAGAAGGCAACATGTTTATATGTAATCCTTCTGCCAGGGCAAGATGGCAGAACAAAGGTTGGATTCTATATCTAGGGGTTTCCCAATAATGTCACAGCACCAACTAGCTTGAGCCCCCACTTAGTCTTCTGGGAAATCATGCTTTATTCCCTGGGCACCCAAAAGGGGTAATGCTTTCCTGCTCACAAGCACAAGTCTGAGTGTAGTATTCAGAATTTTTGATAGTAGAGTAAAAGAATATAAGAACACAATAGCAAAACCAGCACTGATCTAGAAGATCAGTGCAGAACAGGATTTCCACCAAAACCTCACTAAGCATGAATGAATGCAAAGACACAATAGCAAAACTACCACTGATCTGGAGAACCATGGCAGAACAGAATTCTCACAAAACTCAATACAGCACTCTTACCACCCCAATGTGGATAGAGAATGTTCCTTCTGCCAGCTGTACTCCAGCACCACCTGCTGGTCACTCAGGCTCTCTGGCCCTCCGCTGCCCTTGCGCTATCTGTTGTCTCCACCAACACTGCTCACTGATCACTCGCACTTTCCACTGGCTCTGCCCGCTGTCCACCGGCTCCACCCACTGGTCACTCACACTGCTAAGTCCTCTACTGGCTGCTCTCACTGTTCACTAGCTGCGCCTGCTGCTTGCTCCTGTTGTCCAGCCATCCGTTGGCTGCTCTTCAGTGATTTCAACTCAGAGAGAGGGTTTCCTCTCTTGGTGATTTCAGCTCTTAAACTCAGAGCAGCTGTGAACAGCTTCTTCTATTAAAATAACAAAAGAAAGGCTCCACAAGAAGCCTGGTCATTGATCTGTCCTTTCACAATAGGGCAGGAGGTGAGGCTGTGCCTCAGGCATAGCTCTTAACAGAGCTAACCCCCACCCTTTTCTTAACTTCACCAAGCTGAAAGCAAAGAGGATGGCCCCTCTTCCGAGTTCCTTTTTGCTAATGGTAACTTACTGTTTAACTAACCTAAACAGAGTTTGGACAAGCAAGAGAGTAGCGTATTATACAAGACAGTACTCATGTTTCTTTTCAGTAGAATTACAGATACTGACAGATTTGTGATCAAATCAACCCAAAAACCATTACCCATATTGCCCTGCACTCATAGTGGGACTATGTTAATATGCTTTTTGTGCTCATGCAAGTACAGAACCCATGCAGATTAGTTGTCCCGCCTTAAAAGCTGTTAGGCACAGCTTCTATACCTGCCTTAAATCTACAAGAAAATAGTTTTGCAATGTGTAGGATTCACTGCAGCAGGATATTATTGACAGTAATGATTTAGCAAGAATCAAAAAAAGAATTTAAGACTGACTTGAGTAGACATGAGATCTGGACTACATTAGCTACTTAAAAAAGCAAAGACTGAACTTTAGGCTTCATGAGGGTGCAAAATAATCATCTTGGAACAGTCAGAAATTTCCCCTCATCCCATATACACACTGAACGGTTTCGTCAGATGCATCATGAAACATCAAGTGTGGACCATTGGAGGAAATATGAAACCATTGTGACTTAACAATGGCCTGCTCAGACGTGGTGCCTATAATAAGTAATATAGATGTTTTCGGTGCCTATAATAAGTAATATAGATGTTTTCCTAAATTATATTTTTTCCCATTCTCAGCAGAGCCAAGCATTGGTTTCTGTCCTTCCATAGGTTACAGACCTAGACAGGGAAGAATCAGTGCAGTGGGGCATAAAGGGATATCCTAGAATACATTCTGTGAAGTAATTTACTCTTAGCTTGTGTTGTGCAGGAGCAGGAAGGAAGGCAGAGAAGAGCATTGCTGGTCACAGTGTATTAGGCACCCTGCAAGCTGCTGAGCTACTCAGCTTCTTACATTCAGCTCAGAAGGGGCTGATCAGCTGGAAATAGGACAAGTCCTGAGAAAGAAAACAATCATCACGTCCCATCTGCAGCTGTTGATTCACCTCACACTTAAACCACTTCTTGTTCCACTTCCTGGAGCGGACATCAAGAGGAAATGCATGCCAGGGATAAGCCTGTTTAACT
The DNA here is from genome assembly GCA_007922195.1 of Podocnemis expansa. Lineage (NCBI taxonomy): Eukaryota > Metazoa > Chordata > Testudines > Podocnemididae > Podocnemis > Podocnemis expansa. The sequence continues at coordinate 25,386,902 of ML682025.1, forward strand.
CCAGTGAAGACAGCAGAGCAACTGAGACAATGGTGGCTGACCCATCATGTGTCATCTGAAGCTATTGAGTCTACATGGACTCAAATTTCATGGTTTATCTCCAGTCATATTCAGAGCTAGCACAGAACTGCTTCCAATCTGGTAGCACTATCCCTCCACTCCTACATCTCCCCATAGGGCTTAACAGGGTACAGGATACTGTGCCATTCCCTCTGCATAGTAATCAATTCCCTGTGTAGATTGTGTTTGTAAACTGGTTATATGGAGAAGTCTAGCAGGTCGGTAGGGTGTTTTATTAAAATGATTCTCTTGGAAAATTTCTAGTAGTCATTCTGAGAGTATGTCTTCACTGATGTTGGCAGAATCGCTGTTGTCAGCCTTACGTTTTGTGTGTGATTAGCGGTGAGAATGTACTCACTGCTGCGCTCCTGGAATTTGGTGGGAGAAGTCCTGGCCCCCAGAAGCCATAGGGGAAAGCTGATGGTGAGCCACTTGTGGTTGGCTTCCCCGAGTGTGTCCCGGCAGCTTAGCAAGTCAGGGCAGTTATGCAAGGCAATTTACGTACCTTTTGTAAATGCCAGTCGACTGCTGCCGAAAAGCCCTCTCCGTGTAGACTAGGGCTAAGAGTTTCCAGTAAACTTCCAAATTGCAGAGTGTTTTAAGCAAGATTTTTATGTGTTTGTGGGAGCCACAGTGTAAATGGGAACTCAACTGGCATGTATATAAATACCCCTCTAATGCACCATTGCTTGCCAGCTCTTCGTGTAGCTGAGATGCATGTTCTGAGCATGATTTTTCTCTAATCTTATATAATGACCTTTTCTCTTCAGCTACTGACATTCTGACTCATGATAGGATTGCTGGTTCTGACGGATTAAAGTTTTTACACTAAACTTCTTCCTTCTTTGTTTGAAACATTTTACTAACACACTTTTATTTTACAGCCCCGTACATGGATTACCACCTGGCTGTTTGAGACAAATATGTCTATATATGCATATGGATAAAGATGATAATATTTTTCCCCTGAGTTTGTGCTATTATAATTTTTGGTTTCAGACATAATGTTACTATCCAAAGGGATAGCCGTGTTAGTCTAGTCCAGCAAAAAACAAACAAACAAAAAAAAGAACAAGGAGTCATGTGGCACTTTAAAACTAACAAATTTATTTTTAGCATGAGCTTTCGTGGGAGAAAATTGGTCCTAGAACACAAGTGCTTACATGGGCGGAACATTTCGGGTAGTAATGGCTCTTTAGCCTAGCAGAAAAAGCCACAGCAAGATCTGGTGTCCAGAAGCCAAAACTAGGCAAATTCAAATTGGAAATAACTTAAAAAGTGTGTGGGGGGGTATTTAAACATTGGAACAGCTTCCTAATGGATATGGTGGATTCTCTCCATCACTTGAAATCTTTAAATCAAGACTGGATGTCTTTCGAACAGTTGGGTTCCAGATCAGACAAAAGTTGTTGGGTTCAATGTAAGAATTACTGGGTTGAATGTTCTGGCCTGTGTAATGCAAGAAGTTTCTATAGGTGCTCTCCTCTGGCCTGCAGATCTTCATTTATTAATAATTGTCTCTCCATTGTGAGGTTATGGTGGGAGAGAATAATAATGAAGTGTGGATCTAGTGTTAGTTTTGCTGTTAGCAACTGTTCCATTGGTGGTGTTTGCCAGTGATGCAGCAGTATGGAAATAGGACTAAGCACTGCAGCTCATGAATATTTCAGTAGAGCCTAAGTGGCTCAGTCTCCACTGTAAAAAGTAGCAATCATTGCCTCTAATTGTTGTTTAGCTAGTTCCTAGTGTGGAAAAGTAATTAAACTCCCTTTAAATAATAGCTTGGTTAGACAGACATTTTCTTCGGTCTTGGTTAATTATTGGTTAATAATTTTGGTGCAGTTGTTTCAGTAATAGCTTCTTCGACTTGAATCAATTCAGTAATGACAAGGAATAATCTTCCTGATCGTATTTTTCCTCTAGAATGAGGGAAGGGGAAAAAAAAGAGAATTGATCAGTTAAGCTGTTGGTGTTTCAAGGATGCTCCGGAGAAGTAACTCAGTATATGTTTATTATCCAGTCTATAAGCTCTTCTCTGTTTCCGTTTTAATTTGCACTCTGTAATAGCATTCACTCTCCAAGCACTAATAATTCCTGGAGAAACAAAAGCTGAAATGAGATTTGCAAACATATAGCCTTAGGAAGCAGGCAGTAAAGATAGGAACAAGCCACCTTTGATTAAAAACTAGGTGGCTGGTTAGGTATCAGTTAATAAACACCTGTCCTTTTCTGTGACTGAGCTGGCAGGAGTGCAGTCTCAAATATAAGGTAAACCTAGCAGAGCAGGGGAAACCCTGAGCATTTCACTCAAGCAGAGTTTAAAGAACTTCTTATGGGTCATTTGCATCAAGCTGGACCAGTGCCACGCATGGGCACCCAACTAAGCTACAGTTTTAATGTACTTAACAGCAGTCATACAGACCTAACTCAGCCGATATGGAGTAAGAGAGCTCCTGAGTGACCACTCCTGCCATCACAGGAGGACTTTTGGGTCTGGGCAACACAACTGTTCAAGGGAATAAAAGGGAATGTGGAGGACCCCCTCTCTGATTCCCCAAGAGGAAATATTGCTACAGCAAGCTATATGTAAGCCAGTAAACAAAGAACAGTAAGTGCATTCCAGAGTTCTTAATTCCCTTTTTTAATATCATGAACTTGCTGGACAGCATGTAGTGTCTTGCATGGAAAGGTAATTGCCTTTAAAGTCAAGGTGCAAAAAGGTTTTCACTTAAAGTACCTCTTTGGACCAAACCTTGGCTTCCTCTACACAGTAGCTTTACAAAAAACCTACCAAGAAAGAAAACTTTGAAGTCCTCCTTGGAGGTCAAAATCAATAGGGTTCTAGTGTTTTAGCATTTCACAGGCCTCCCTGAGCCATGGCTTCTTACTAGCAGCTGCTAATGAAAATATCAGACTCAAAATCCAAACTGGTAAACATGGGAATTTAAGGTGAGTGCTTCCCTTCAGTGGGCATCCTGCAAATTCCTAATAATAGACTTTACCTGAACTCCAAAGTACATTGGAGTCTACAGGCTTATTAACCTTCAGCTGTTTTGGAATCACAGAACAATGTTTGAGGAGTGAAATATTAGATCAGTGTTTCCTACTCTGAGTATTGGATCCCAGTCTTGGGTCTTAAATGTTATATCTTTAATACCGCCTTGTTATTTGATCCGTGCCCTGTGCCCAGTGTTTCAAGTAAGGGGGAATGCACCAGAACACCATTCTGGGGCCCACAAATTTTAGGGGCCAGTGTTCCAGGGCCCCTAAAAACAGAATAATGAGGCAGAGCACAGCATTCCAGTGTGTTCCCCCTTACTTTAACCCCTGCCACCTTGTGCTTCCCCTTTGGCCTCTTGGATTCCTCGAGCAGTGCAGCCAAGAACAGTGGCAGTGGGCGGAGAGCACATGGCCAGAGGTTGCTGGGTTGGCTGCATGCGAAGGGATCACATGGGAGCAGCTCCCAGGCCAGCAGCAGTCAAGGCTGTAGCCCTGTGCTGCCTTGCACATGCCACTTCCCTGTTGAGCCTGGCCAGTCCCACACCCAACCATTCATCCCCCTCCCCATGGGCACTTCTGTGGGACAGATCTGCACCAGCTAGCTGGTCAAGGAGTTTCCGATAGGGCCAGGCTGCCAGCCAAGAGTGCTGGACACATCTCCCCATATGAGTGCAGGGGAAGCAGTGCTGCATGGTGCTAGGGGAAAGCTCATTTGTCTTAAGAGTGCCACTGGGTCCTGCTCCTGTGCAGGGATTTTTTTAATGCTCAGGCACTGAGAGGCATTTCTACACTGGAGCAACACGCATGGTCCAACCCATAGCACAGAGTGTGCTCCTTCTCAGGTCAGCTGGGCTTTGTATCCCCATGGGGGCTGGAGCAGGTGGAGGGGGCAGAGACCCACACATGTGGTTGCCTGTCCCCAGATCCCTCAGGCAGGAGACTTGGTTGGGACTGGGTAGTGGTGTAGGGGACTATAAAGGGCCAGAGTGGGAACTGGGTGGGGGGCTAGGGAAGGATGGAGAAGGTTGGGGGGCTGGAGCCAGAGCTAGGGCTGGAGGGGGTTGGGGTGGGGTTTAATGGGGATGGAGTGAGGGAATGGGTACAAAGGGACTGAACGGGACTGGGGAGGTGTGGAGGGGTTGGGGGGTTGAAGGGGATGAAATGAAGATGGGGAGCTGGGGGTGGGTGGGTTAGGAAGGCTGGAGTGTGGGCAGGGAGCTTAGGGAATGGGGATGGGGGCTGAGGAGGACATGGGGATAGAGGGGTCTGATGTGGGCACTAGTAGACAAGGTTGAGGTGGTGTGGATTTGAGGCTGTGCTTCCTTTGTGAGGAAAGAGCTGGTGGGGCTCAAGCAGTTTGTTTTGCCTTTGTATCATAACTGGGGCCCACACATGCATGAAGGGGGGCAAGACATTAGGAGGGTTCTGGGGCCAGTCAAATTCTACTTTAACCGCCTAATGTGCCTAATGCCGGCTAACTGTAGTGGTGCAGGATCAGCCTTTTATGAGTGTCTTAAAGTAACATTTTGCCACAATTTGTTGTGATTGTTAGTCTCTTCAAGAGAGGCCTGTGCCTGGAGCATCAGGGAGTATTTCACGTTCAGGTGAAGTAGCAGAGCTGTGTGGGGCTCAGAGATGGAATGGCTCGGGTTAGGATTGAGGTGCACTGAAAGAGCTTTGTGTGAGAATTGCCTGCCTCTAATATGTCTAGGTGTAATTGTCTACTCTTAGTCCCTTTGCAGTTGGCATTGACACACTAAATAAATGCTAATACCAAAAAAGTCCAACATTTATATAATTATAGTTGACAGAGATGCTTTTTCTAATCATTATGTAAAATAACTGCAAGAATTAGGGCTCTAAGAGAAGACCATATGATAGAGTATAATTAATCCTAGGAGTTTGCTGGGAGCCCTGCGTGCTGACTGCTGCTGAATTGTAAACTTTAATTTACAAATAATTATAGCACTGGGTTTGCTAAAATTATCCATAATGAAGTCAATCAGAGTGTCTTTCTGAGATACAGGAGCATGAGGGAAATCTATAAATAATCTTAGTTATTCAAACACATTTAGTGAAATTATAATAGTTTGACGGGTCCCTTAAATACTCTGGCATTCTAAACTTGGGTTCAGTACTACACATATATGCAAGACATCTGTTAATTAGTGACTAATAATGAAGAAGACCCAATGCAAATTACCCGTGAGTTTATGAATGATAAAGAAGCTAGGATAATATCTCTTGAAGTGTTCTTCATTGACAACTGTAATTTATTTTCCATTATTTTTAACACCACTTTGTACTTGTAGCAAATACACTGTAGTAGCTTTTTCAGAAGTAATGGAAGTCTTGATAATACAAGATCTGACAACTGTCCTGTGCTATTAAATCTTTGCTGACAAAAGAGAAGGGAACTGCTTTAGGGGGTGTGACTTATACAGTGTGCTCCTTAGCAATGAGTGGAGATATGATCCAAACCCTATTGAAGTCAAGGAGAAGACTCCTTTTGATTTCATAGGCCCTGTTGGAAGCTCTGCTGTTTAATGTTACAGGCCTGAATTTTCATGATGCTCTCTTATTATTTTTTTTTAATTTGTCTTGTAAATTAATCCAAGTCATAAGTATCCAGTGTACTCTAATGTAATGGCCCAGATGCCATGTAAACCAATGCACCAGGGAAGAATTTTGATTTGATAGGTTTTAACAGGAATATGGTAATTTGCTAACGCTAGAGTAGTGTTTCCTAACCAGGGTGCCACTGCACACAGGTGTGCCATCACATGTGAGCTGGTATGCCACAAAATTTATTGAAAAACTACTCAAAGAGATCTGGATTGGCTCATGAATATTCATGAGTTCATTTGGAAACTATTTGGTGGTATGCCTCAAATTAATCATAGGTTGCAAGGTATGCCACAGTAGAGCAAATGTTGGGAACCACTGCCCTAGAGTAATGAATAGCCACAGGAAGTATCATATTCTTAGACCTTACTATGTCATTGCTCTGTCAACAGCCATTATGGGCTGAAATTCTGAAGAACCATCAAAAGCATGTCAGCAGAAGTAGGTAGCAGAGCAGATGGAAATCAGTTTGTACCCAAAAGGTAGAGTACAGTGTTCTGTGAAGTTCTTACTGATTTAACCTTGCAGGGTAATATGTTGTGGCCCAGTAACTTTAAAAGAGATGATTTCTAACAGCTAATGGTCTGCAGACTTAAGCACAGAAATATTTAAAATAATGCATAAAAGGAAAAGAGCATTTTAAAGACAAGTCTGTCCTTAATACTGTACTAAAGCAGAATTGCTGTTCATCACACCTATCTATCTGAAATACTTATATGGCCCCTATCTTCATAGTATCCAGGCACCTGATGCTCTTTAATGTATTTATGTCCACAAGACCCCAAGGTGAGAACAGTTTTACAGAAAGGGATCTAAGGCCAGGAGAGACTAATTGACTTGCCCAGGATCTCTCTGGATGTTTGGCAGGATAAGATATTGATCCTAGATCTCCCACACTGTAGGTAGCTCACTAACCACTGGTCTGTCCCTCTTCATCCTTGTTGGAGCTCTCTCACTTGCTTTTCCAAGCAAGGGGAGCTGTAGATTTAGAATGAGATTATGCATTAGTCCTTCTGTTTTGAAATCTTTTTTAAAGGTACCATAAGATGCAGTTAGTAATGCACCAAGGTGCCCAATTTCCATTGAAAACCTGCCTGTGAACAGCTCCAGGGTAAATTACTCGGTCTACAAGCAGAGAGATGTTGTTTTCTTTTTTATTTTTCAAGGTTCCAGCCTGAAACGCTCAAGCTGGGATCTGAGAGTCAAGCTCAGATCTTTACTTCTTGTGCATTAAAGCCCCAGTAACAAAGGTTTTGTGAGCCCCTGTTGCCCTTAGCTCAACGGGACTGCCCAAGGGTACCAAGGGCAGAATCTGACAGTGGAAATGGTTAATGATTCTATGAAGGTGTGACAGAGATCAGTGGTTTTCAAATTTTTTTTTTCTTGGGACCCAGTTGAAGAAAAACATTTATTCCTGTGACCTAACAATGACATCTTTGAGCAACGCATTCCAGTCATTTGGTGGCAGCAGCAGGGGGTGCCATGATCCAGTGCCTGAGGGTCTGTGACCCAATACCAGCTCCTGACCCTAAGTTTGAAAACCACTGATCAAGATTCTCATTCATTCTTAGCGGTGCTGGATCCACAAGGATAAGAAGAGTAGAAAGTACTTAGAAACATTTTTGTCTCAAACTTTTCAGGGAGATGATTTAATGAGTAAGGAGGTGCCATTTTCACAAACTCACTTTACAGTATAGAACTGTATTTGGTACCCAGTATATAGTGCCAGGAATCTGTTACTATCCGGACTTATTCTTCTACCTTCATTGAATCAAAATTTGAGTGGACTTCAGTTGCTTCACTCTACAATGACTGAGGCAAGATTTATTTTTGTGTCTATTTTAACATGAAAATCTGCCTGGTTTCACTGGCAAGTGCATCTTTCATCCTTTTTCTTTGTTCTTTCATGCGCCAAAGGGAATTAAGTCTCCAGAAAATACACCATCATGAGTAAGGGGACTTTGAGGAACAATCTTTACTAGAGTGGTTGTGCACAAAAACTCAGTGGAAGGGAGAAGACAGGGGATGTTTCATAGTTGCTTCTGATTTGAATGATTACTGTGACTTTATAGCTCTGTATTTGCCCAAGTTGACTTCACAGAGAGACAAACCCAGATGGTATCTGTCAGGGCAATGACAAGGTTTCTGCCAATCATGCTGCTTTTGCTGGAATAGATGAAAGGAAGACAGGTTTGGTTTATCACAGAGTGACAGGATTCCATCACTGATAATGTAAGGCCAGTTCAAGCCCTCTTTAATGTGACAAATTTTAATTATGTTGGCTAAAAAAATACTCACACAACAAATATTTCATTGCCATGTATTGGTATCCCACCATTGATAACTTCCAGAGGCACCTTCCTTTATGGATCTTGGATTGATGGAGTTAATGGATAGGTCTGTAATTGCAGATGAGTTTCTGGCTTTAGATGCCCACAAAGACATTGGTAACACTTTCTAAATTATACATGTCACATTTTAGAAACTGATTTGGGCACTCAGGTACTATGGGGATGAGTATAGAATAAAATTTATGCCTCTGACTTTCAGCAGGTCATGGAATAACATTTTCTAAAGCAGGCATGGCCAAACTGTGGCTCGGGAGCCACGTGCGGCTCTTCAGTGAAAAACTGTGGCTCCCAAAAGAATGTCAGCAAATCAGCTTAGGAAAGCAGCCCCAGCACAGGAATTTAGGATGGGGTCGGGACAGTGGGGAGAAGCGTGGCATAGTCAGAGATGGTGAGGAGAAGTGCGGCATGGTTGGGATTTTAAATAACTCGCCACTAGCCTGCAGTCTTCTACATAAAGCAGCAGCTACGTTTTTTACTCTATAGTCCTAATTTTCATGGTAACCTTAAGCAATTATTAGAATCTGACATTAGTGGAATCAATATTTGCCCTCTTTTTATGAAAAAATTAAAGTGTGCAATGAATTTTAAACTTAGTAATTTTGGAGTAGGTAAAAGTATATGGCTATATGCCTCTGTGCGGCTCTCGAAGGTTTAATAATCAACTTGTGTGGCTCTTGAGTTCCATAAGTTAGGCCACCCCTGTTCTAAAGCATCCTAAAGTAACTTAAGGACTGGTTTTTAGAAGCATCCATTGACTTTCATTGGGGCTTAAGCTTTTAAGATTCAATTTTTTTTTTCTAAAAAATCTGTCCTAGGAATTATTTAGGGGAAATTCTGAGGTCTGTGTTACACAAGATGTCAAATTAGATGATCCCAATAGTATTTTCTGGTCTTGGAATCCATAATAAACAACAAAATGGTAATAATGTCAGCTCCAAACTGACTTCAGAGCATTAATAAGGTCAATATCTATTAGAACCAGGCCCAGCTGAAACCCGGAAAAATACCAAATGGAGTGTTACAGGCTATGTCTCTACTAGCAAATTAGTCTGGATTAAGAAGGGTAAATCCAGATTAATTTGCTCCCTGGCTACACTAGGCTTTGCCTAGTTCAGACTAAAACACTTTTTAGTTTGAACTAAGGAAAGGTTTGTTCAAACTATTTCGTTCAAACCAGAGCTGTAACTCTGTGTTTCACCACCTGGAGCTTGTTCTGATCAGAATGCACCCCTTGCAATTAGCAGCCCTTGGGGCCGGCGGTGTGAAATGCACCCTTTAATAGAGCAGCTCTTTTGAGCCACTCCAGGGCACCCAGGGGAAAGCCCTGTTCACTCCGCCATAGTTACAGCCCTGGTTCAAACAGTTAGTTTGAACTGAATAAGTTCAAACTAAGTGGTTAGTTCAATCTAACCACGTTTTTTAATTCAAACCAACTTTTTAGTTTGAACTAGTAGCACTTTTTAGTTCAAACTAAAAAGTTAGTTCGAACTAGAAAGCTGCGGTTGGTTCAAACTAACCCAGCACGGCTTAGTTTGGTCTAAGCAAGTCCAAGCTAAGGTTTTAGATGTAGACACATCCATAGGGAATTATATAGAAATCTGACCCTAGCTGCATTCTTTCTAGATGGGAGGTTAGAACTTGCTGATGAGTAATGGCTAAGTTATGTGAATTAATTTTTGTTTCATGTAGAAGCACTGATACCATAAAGGGACAAGGCAGAAATGTTCACTGTGGGGATGGAAAGGTAGAGAAATATCTGCTGCAGATCTTGTACAAATGTGTTGGGCAGGAATTGACATTCACCATTTGCTTTGAGAATCACAGGGACCACCACAGTGAATGGCAGGAGATGGACCTAGGTAAATGGAAGTCTGTGGGAGGAAGTTAAATCCTTTTGGTCCTTTGTGGACACAGCTTCACCTGCAAATCAGGAGACAGCTTTCTCTTCTTTAAAAAATCACATGACTAAATTGGAGACAAGTGGTCAGAGTTACCATTGCCTTGCATCCTGTGTAGCCATTTACATCAACAAAGACTGGGCGTAGCTGTTTAGACCAATGCAGACTGACATTCTAGTAGAGTAATATTTTATACCTACTTTTCTCTGGTGTAAATTACTGCATCAGGTGTCAAGTGATGGAGAATCCTGAGATTTTTCAAATTCGAAAAGCATTCAAAATACAGATCCAGAGAAAATGTCAGAGGAGGACTGTGTCTCAGTGGAGGGTAGGGTGGTTGCTTGCGTCAGAGAACTCACTTTGTAAATGCTTCATAAGAGTAACCCTGCTGGTTTCACATACTTGCAACCACTTTTGTGTGCTATGAATTTCAGAGGAAACAGAATGAAAGCTTTAAAAACAGCTTCTGACTTAAGCCTTGCCTCTTGTTGGGCATGCAAAATTTCACCTGGATTTTGTAAGCATAAATACTGGTCAAAAATTCTAACCTTTGTGAATATTATAATCTTCCAGGAGCTCAGGGATGCATTTTTTTTTGTCTGTGCACATGCATTTCCAAATGGGTATGAGCCATGGTGGAGCAGATAATGTAACCTTAAGCTTTTCAGGAGGATGGTCCATTTTTACTGGCTTTGGATTTTTTATGAAGTGACTTGAAATTATATATGAATCAAACCATTATTTCAGGGGAACCCAGCGCACCCAAACTAGAAGGCCAGATGGGAGAAGATGGGAACTCAATTAAAGTGAACCTTATCAAGCAGGACGATGGAGGCTCCCCGATTAGACACTATCTGATCAAATACAAAGCTGTAAGTATGGCCAATAGCTAAAGCTGCTGGGGTTGTCATCGTTGTTGATGATTTATTTTTAAAGAGCACCTTGGAAGTCTAGTCATAGTCCAGGACCATTCTGTGTTTGGTGCTGTACAAACAAGTTATAAAGCACAATAGTCTTTGCCCCAGAGCTTGCACTCTGGGTATCAGGAAATAATGGATGTAACAGATCAATCAGGTGGCATTGATTCGGATGGAAGCTAAAATATAGAGTTCTGCAGAAAATTCTTAGCTCACCCTCTTGACTTTGGTAGTTCATTTCCTTCCTTTTCTCTTGGATGCACTGCCATGGGCAATAACAAGCACACAAACTTTTTTTTTTTTTTTTTTTTAATTCAGGTTCTTATGAAATACAATACCCAGAAATATTTTGAGTAGTCCTAAGTCCGTGCTTGAAATCTAGTTTATTTAACTTCAAACTCTTATCTTAGCAATTACAACTTTCATGCTATACTTCCCAGCTATCTTTATATGCTTGCATAATCCACATATGGATAACTAAACATTATGCACTGATGACTTTAAAAAGAATATGAGAAGAGGTGACTGGATCAACTGTATTCAACAGTAGATAGAGACAATATAAGGGCTACTATATTCATGGCCATATGAGGAAAGCTGCCATTAGGTCCCAGATAAATAGGATATGTATAATGCCTAAGGTTGTGAAACACACACTGCTCTGTTTTGTGCAAACACCCAGTGAAAGGATCACTTTATGATGAGTAGCTAACATTACTTTAAGCTGAACAAATGAAGGCAACTTTAACCTTTCATTTTGCTAGGCAAGGTTTGATATTCTCTGTTCTAAAACAGGCAAAGCATCTAAACAGAGAATATGTGACATGTTAGCCTTAAGGAATAAGAAAGCAATGGAGTTGCCCTGAGGTCTTGAGAATCTCCAGGGCTAGGAAAATTCTGCTAAAAATTACTGATGCCATTTCTCTTGTCTGTACAGTCTGCTGCACTATTAATGTGCCTGGGAGCAATTAGAGCCTCCTGAGCCTTTAAGGTAAAACATTGAAGTTTTTTCAGGGTATTTACAAAGTAGGTCTTCAAGAATGAGCCTGTAGGCTCTCATGAATTATTTCTGTACCAGCCACCAGGAAACCACTTTTGCAATAGGACCAATCTTGTGTAGTGTGGTGGTTTAACCTCCGAGTGAAGCAAACAGTAACCTTTGCACTTATACTAGAAATGACATAGGCCAGGGGATGGCAACCTGAAAGATAAGAAGAACCATTTTTTTAAAAATTCCTTCAGTAACCAGGAGAGCCACAGTGGGTGTAGCCTCCTGGTAGGTGGGAGCTGGGGCAGGGTGCCTGCCACAGGGCTCCCTCCTGGTTGGGGGGGGGGCAGAAAAAGGACTATGCCCCCACAGGGTCTCCTAGTGGCAGGGGAGAGCCCAGAGCCTGGCATAGGTCATCCACAGGGTCCTCTGGTCGCGGGGGATGCCCAGGACTTGGAGCCATAATGGGGCAGACAAAGAGTTGCATGTGGCTCCAAAACCACAGATTGCAGACCCCTGACATAGGCACTCTTGCATTCCCTTGTGTGCTCTCTCAACAATCCTCTGACAGGAAGAAGTTGTTAAAATTCATAGTGGATGTTTTGGTTTCTTGATATCTTAGAAAATAGAGATGAAGAAGACTATTTAAGCCACTTTCCAGAGGTTACCGCTATGGGCTGAGAATTGCCCGGAGATTGCATCCTGAGCTGGTGAGGATGGGCCTGTTGAAGTTTATGATCAAAAAAGAAATCCCACTGCTTTGCACTAACAAACATTGTATGAGGAGGAAAATCCACCCAGCCAGACTTCCCCACTGCATTCTTACCACTGCTCTACCTCCTGTTTCTTCACCAAACCAAGCGTTGCCAATGTTCTATGTAGTCTTATGCCACACAGCTCTGGGGACCCTCACTGGCTTATTTGCAACCTAGTAGAGGAATTCTCCATTGTCAGGGTGTTTCAATACCACAGAGATCAACCTACGTAAGTGAATGCCAAGGTACATAAAATGGCTAGATCTCAGCCATAGCTGGGTGTTTTCGTCAGTGGCTGCAGATGCACTCAGCACTGTGACTCTTCTGGTTGCATTGTTTTTCCTTTCATCAAAAGTGTTACAAAAACATGCATAGGATACTTTACAGTAATAATAAAAACAGGATCTCCTGTGTTGTTTTTATCCATGCATACACCATCCTTCATCTAAGGCAACTCCCCAATTTGCTGATGCTGAAACTAATTAAAAAGAGCAATCTGCATATAAGCCAACCACCTGCTCATCTCCTAAGAGGAAGAAAATGTTTTTTGCGGATAGCTTGTGTTCTATAAACTTGTTGCCCTGATTAAATCCAACACGTTTATCAACCTTCTCCACTTTCACAGCTGTAAATCCTAGAGATGTGATGGCTTCTTCATCTCTTGAGGGTGTCTTTTTAAAAGATATGCTATAGTTCCAAAGAAATTATGGGCTTCATGCAAAAATTACTGGCTGAGGTTCTCTAGCCTGCACTATGCAGGAGGTGAGATGTGGTGGCTATGATGCTTCTCTTTTGAGTGCTTGCCTGTGTCCATTCTCACTATGGGTGTGTGCATGCCTGTCTGCCCAGTCAGCAGAAAACTTTTCCCTACAGCAGTAGCTGTAGACCCGGTTACAGAGCCCCCTGGAGTCCTGCGCTAATGCCACGGTACAATAAGCACTCCTGGATCTACACCTGCTCAGTTTCTTCTTTCTGCCTCTATCTGTCACTGAAACTCCATTGCGTTAGCAAGCAATTTTCCCTTAGTTACTCTAGTTAGTGTAGTTAGCTGTTTTAGTGTTGTATTTAGCAGTAGCTTTAGCACTAATCTGGACTGGACTGTAGAGATGCCTAAATCTCCGGGCTTTAAACCCTGCTTGGATTGTGGCAAGGCGTTCTCAGTCAGTGATCAGCACGATCGCTGTTTGAAGTGCCTGGGAGAGATTCACAGGAAGGACAAGTGCAGGATCTGTAAGTCGTTTGTCCCGCACCCAGAAGGATAGAGAGAACCGCCTAAGGGCTCTGCTTATGGAGGCAGTGTTAAAACCCCCAATGGACAACTCGGCAGCCCCCTCTATACTGAGCACTTCTTCGGCGATAAGCACTCAATCGGCCCCGGTGCTGGCAAAGACGGCGGAGGAGTTAACGTCCGTAGCAGGAACCTTTCCCCGCTGGGGCACCATAGCTCCTCCCCCAAGAAGAAAAGAAGGAAGCGCCGCACAGAGCCAGAGGCGCAGGAGGGCACCGGGACTGTGGGGTTGACCCAAAGAGTGCCCGCTTCGGGGGGGCTCCAGCCAGAATGTTGTGCAGCCATCCCTGTATGGAGCTCCACCCCTGACTCCTGGGAGGGGAAGGGTGCCTCTATCATAACCCCCCCCCCCAAAAAAAAATGAGTCATGTGGCACTTAGACTAACAGATTTATTTTTCACATGAGCTTTCATGGGAGAAAATCCCACTTCATCAGATGCTTCAGAGTTGAGTGAACTTACAGAATGGAATGAAAATAAATGCAAGGGGGTGTAAAACATAGGATCAGGTCATACAGCAACAGCAAATCAGAGCAGTTGTTAGGTTCAAACCGTGGGAAGTCTGAAGTCAAATACCTTTTGGTTTTTTTGTTTTTTTATTTTATTTTATTTTTTTTTTGTTTGTTTTTGTTTTTTTAACATTTTGCTGGGAACTAACCCTTTTTATTGACTTAAATGTGAATGAGATTTTGACAGCTTATGAACAGGGGACTGCAAACAGGGGAGTTTGCGCGGGAAGGAGTTGGTGCCAGGTGTGTCCTATTGAAGGATCCCGGGGAGGCGCCCACCCACTTCTAAAGCCCTTCCCCCAGCCTAAGGGAGAAGCGGCACTAGACGGGGCTTCAAATGAGTCCGGGGGACAATGAAAGAGAAAACAGGGACGGGTGTGAGGTCACAGGTTCAAAACTAGGGTTTCAGAAGAGGATACCGAGCAGAGAACCCCGGACAGCACCCACTGCTCCCGAAAGGTGTCGAGGGAGCCAGCGGACGCCACCCAGATGAACTCTGCCCGGAGACGTGCACGGATGAGGGAGCGGAAATAGGCCCCACAGTTGCAGGCCCCTCCCTCTGCCAACCTCCTCTCCCGAGTTTTATACGTGGCCACTTTCACGTAAGCCAAGAGGAGGTTGGCGAGGAGGTCCCGCGACTTGGTGGGGCCACGGATGGGGAGTGCATAAAGGTACAAGTGTGGGGAAAAGTGCAGCCAGAACCTCAAGAGGAGGTTCTGGAGGAGACAGAAAAGGGGCTGCAACCTGGCGCAGTCTAAATAGACGTGCACCAGGGTCTCCCTCGCACCGCAAAAGGGGCAGGTGTCGGGGCGAGGGGTGAACCGCGCCAAGAACACGCCCGTGCTCACGGCTCCATGGAGGAGCCGCCAACTGATGTCCCCGGCGGGCCTTGGAGTGAGGGTGGCATACAGACTGGCCCACCGGGGTTCCTCGCCCACCGCGGGTGGAATCAGGTCCCGCCACTTTGTGTCAGGGCGGGACGCTAGGGCGAGGAAATGGATGGTATGGAGCACGAGCGTGTAGAGATGTTTACGGGGCGCGGTTCGGAAAGAGGCCGGCTGCAGGGCTAGCAGCCGGCTCGGGGTATGGGGCGGGGATGGCCAGGGGGGGCTGATGGGGCTGAGGCCCGATCACAAGTTCTGGAGGGCCAGGGCTGAGAGGGGGGCGGGGAGTACCCTCTCGCAGGACCCGCCCGAGGTAAGCCTGAGCAGCGGGAGGCAAAGCAGCCCTCACCTCCTGGAGTAGGCGCCGGGGGGTACGAGGGGTGGAGAGCCCCATGCGCCGAGCCAGCTCATGGGGATCCACCCAGTCCCCCCGGGCATAGTCCAGGAGATCTCCGACCCGGGTGACGCCTGCCATGACCAACCTCTGCCTCACGGAGGGGGCCTCCGCCACCTGCACACCGAGATGGAGGTTGTGTAGCAGGGGCTCTGCGAGGAGGTCCTCCCCCTCGGTGGGTATAACTGACCTGGAGGCTGCAAAGAGCCTCCAGGTCCGGAGGAGGTCATGGTAGAAGGCCAGCAGCTCGGAGACGTCTCGCGGAGCACGTCTCAGGTCGAGATAAAAGAGCTGCCGGTCGTATCGGAGCCCTCGGTAGCGGCAGAGGAAGGTACGTGCCAAGTGGCTCCATGCCGGACTACTCACCTTTTGTAATGGGAAAAGAACCCATAGTCTCGATTCAATCCTGCTTTCACAGAATTTAATTTGCATATTAATTTGAGTTCAGCTGTTTCTCTTTGAAGTCTTGATGTCCCAGTCACATCTCTGACAACGGTCATTAACAAATCATTTATCAAGTGATTAGAAAGATGGAAGTGCTCCACAACTGTTTTTTTTTGTTTTGTTTTGTGATTTCTGATATCAGTTCTGTGTTCATTTATTCTTTTGCACAGTGATCATCCTGATTGTCCAATGTATAAGGTGTTGGGGCATTTCTGACATATGATGGCATAGATCATCATGCGCAGCCCCCTCCACTCCGGAGGCTCTTCAGGCTGTAAAGGACTTATTATCCCTGCTAGCCCGCATGAAAAACTGTCCTCAGGTAGGACTCAGCTCTTGGCAGGAGACCAGGTAGGGTCCCAGGCATGGTTTGCAGAGCCCCCAGCCTTCCTGGAATCAGAGCCACTGACGGAACCGACAGGGCAACTGACAGCGGGAAGTGAGCACCACGCTGCTCAATCCCACAGCCTTACCTCTTCCAGCTCTGCAAGTTGATCCCCTTCGGTACCAAGGCGAGGGGGGAAGAGAGAAAGGAAAACCTGTGACTCATGGCACGCAGCAGACTGCTCATGCTCATGGTCATCGCCTAGCAACAGGAGACACTGCATAGATAGGCAGGGCTCGGTGTCTTCCTTCTCACCACGCACTAGAGAGCGCCACAGTTCCTAGCATGGCCTATCTTAATCATCCTTGGCCAGCAGCATGGATAACAGAGGCCACTGGAATGAGGCTTCACTAGCCTCACATGGAGCTTGGCACGGCCACTCCCGGCATGGATCCCATGGTCGGCACTCCAGGCGAGCTTCCCCCTCGCACAGCCACAGAGGGGAGTGTTGAAGGGGCTGCAGGACTACTTCCACTAACGCCTAGGTGCAGAATCAGTGGCCTG
This sequence comes from Podocnemis expansa, assembly GCA_007922195.1. Lineage (NCBI taxonomy): Eukaryota > Metazoa > Chordata > Testudines > Podocnemididae > Podocnemis > Podocnemis expansa. The sequence continues at coordinate 25,403,903 of ML682025.1, forward strand.
TGCATTGGCCATATTGGGGTCCCTGGCCGGTCTCACAAGCTGCGGAACTACAGCCACTGCCGCAAACAGCAAAGCCCTCAGCACTGCCCAGGTCACAAAGTGATCACCCCTCTGATCAGGAGTGTTCAGATATATTAAGTGGCATTCCCAAGGACTGCTCGCAAAGAGAGAGTGACCAGAGTTTTCCTTTCTTTCCATCTTAGTTAAATTCAGAGTCAGGGAGCCAGCGCCCACCTCCCGTCCGATGATTTCAAGGCCTACCAGGATCTGCTTAAGAGGGGAGCCTGTGATCTAGGACTTGAGGCAGAAGAACTGAGGGGACCCACTAAGGGGCTATTCAGCCTTCTTCACTCTACTAGTTCTCTCGAGTGGCCCTCCCAGTACATGAGGTTGTTCTGAAAATCACGAAGGACTTATGGGAGGCTCCTTCCTCAGTTTCCTTGATATCTAAGTCGATTGAGAAGAGATATTTTGTCTGCACTAAGAACCTTGAGTATTTCTTCACACACCTGGTCCCAGGCATTCTTGTGGTTGACACAGCAAACCAGAGGGACAGACAAGGTCAACCATCCCTAACCCCAAAAAATAAGGAGCTCAGAAAGTTAGATTCCTTCGGAAAGAAGATTTATTCCTCAGCAAGTTCACACTTTGGGTGGCTAACCACCAAGCCCTTTTTAGCTGCTACAATTTTAATCTCTGGAACTCCTTCCAGTGCTTCAGGAGCTTACTGCCTCAGGAACATAGGGTTGATTTCTCCAGGCTCCTTGATGAGGGTTTGGTGGTAGCAAAAACGATCCTGCAGAAAGCACATGACTCTGCTGATTTAGCTAGCTGCTCTGTGGCCTCAGCGGTCTGTATGCGCTGCTCTTCTTGGTTCCAAGCTTCTGGATTATCCCAGGAAGAGCAGCAAAAGATTCAGGACCTTCCCTTTGAAGGGCCTGTCTTATTTTCTGAAAAGATAGATGAGAAGTTACATAGTCTGAAGGACTCCAGGATGACCCTGAAAACCTTGGGTCTCCAGGCCCCTCAGTCAGGATGCCACAATTTCAGGTTTCCCCTGCTCCCACAGTTTAGATCTCAGTCTCAAAGGGTGCCCCTATATAAACGGAGGAACAGAAACAGGAATCACGGGACGGGCAACTCCTACTCCGGGTCCGGGTCAGGAACCTCCTGGCACAATAGCTCCAGATGTCCCCCTGGTAAGAGCAACAAGTGTAACTTTCGAGGATGCGATCGAGGACAACCACCCAGTCATTGCCAGGGATCCTTCACTGCCCTTCCTGGACTGTCTGGCTCATTTCTCAGCCCATTGGTCCCAGATCACCTCAGACTAATGGGTACTGGACACCATTGCCAGGGGCTACTCGATACAATTCAGCTCAAAATCTGTCCCTCCCCCCCGCCCCCCTTCTTTCTTCAGGGACCCATCTCATGAACTTCTTCCAATCAACAAGGTCAATTCTCTCCTGGACATGGGGCCAGTAGTATCAGTCCCAGCAGGACAAAAGGGAAGGGGATTTTACTCCTGATATTTCCTAATCCCCAAAGCCAATGGGGATCTAAGACCCATCCTGGATCTCTGACAGCTCAACAAGTACATAAAAAGAAAGAAGTTTAGCATGGTGTCTCCGCCTTTGATAATCTCCTCCCTGGATCCCGGCGACTGGTTTGCCGACCTCGATTTGAAAGACTATATTTTCATACTTCGATCTGCCACCAACACAGGCAATACCTGCGCTTTGTAGTGGCCAATTGCCATTGTCAGTTTATGGCCCTGCCATTTGGCCTCTCTTCAGCCCCCAGGGTGTTCCCCAAATGTACAGTGGTGGTGGCAGTGTTCCTCAGATGCAGAGGAGTTCATATCTTCCCTTACCTGGATGACTGGTTGTGCCACACAACTGCTTGTTGTTTTTTTACTGGACTAGACTAACATGGCTATCCCTTTGGAAACTATTGAAAGGGGCCTCCCCAAGAGAAGTCAAATCCAGTTTGGACTTAACTGTGAACATATGCACCAAGCTGGACCTGCGAATAAACAAAGAAAAGTCCATTTTAGTACCAGTTCAGAGAATAGAATTCATAGGGTCGGTACTGGACTTCACTCACGCAAGGGTGTTCCTGCCCAAGGCAAGGTTTGACATCATAGGTGAGCTGGTCTCGCACCTTCAAGACTACCCGGTAACAACGGTCAGACGTTGCCTTTGCCTGTTGGGGGACATAGCATCATGTACCCATGTAGTGCCCCGGCCCATCTCAGACTACGCCCTTCCCAAGCTTGACTCTCTCAGAACTATGCCTCAGCCAGACACTCCCTGGAGAAAGTAGTTACAATCCCAGGGGCGGTCCTATCCCGGCTGTCTTGGTGGAAGGACCCCAACTTTGTCCTAAAAGGAATTCTGTTCCTAAAGGAGAGTCCATTGCTAACTCTGGGGTCTGATGCCTTGGACATAGGGTGGGGTGCACTCCTCAGTACAGGGAATCAGACCCAGGGACTTTGGTCTCAGAAGGACAAAAGGACACACATCAATGTCAAGGAATTACGGGCAGTCCGGCTGACCTGCAAGGTATTCCTATACCAGTTATGGGGGAAAGTAATAAGAGTCCTAACGGACAATGTGTCATCAATGTATTACATAAACAAACAGGGAGGGGCTCATTTCCCTCCCGGTCAGGAAGCGGTCAGACTTTGCAGTTTGGCAGTGAGACATGGGTTCCAATTAACAGCTTCCCATCCCCCCAGGGTACAGAATTCAGAAGCAGACAGGCTCAGCAGACGCTTCCTGCCTCTACACGATTGGTCTCTCCACCCCGATGTGGAATCTGTCATCTTCCAGAAGTGGGGTTATCCCCAACTGGACTTCTTTGCCAGATACTGGAACAGAAAATGCCCGCAGTTTTATGCTCTTCGGGGCATGGAACGGACAGCAATATCGAATGTGTTCCTAATTCCGTGGTGAGAGGGATTGCTTTACATGTTTCCCCTGATTCTGTTGTTCCGCTCGGTTGCCCTGAAAATAAAGAGGGCCAAAGCAAATGTGATTTTGATCGCCCCAGCCTGGCCTCACCAGCCATGGTTTTCGATGCTAATAGACATTGCAATAGCCCCTATCTAGGAACTCCCGTTGCATGCAGACCTCCTATTACAGGACTTTGGGAGGCTGCTCTACCCCGACTTGCGGTCATTATATTTGGCAGCCTGGAGACTCCATGTCTTCAGTGCAGAGGAGCGAATATGCTCTTTACCGGTACGGGAGGTGCTGCTGGGGAGCAGGAAGCCTGCCATGCAGAAATCATACATGGCTAAGTGGAAACGCTTCACTACCTAGGCGCAGTCAGAGCGGATGTCACTCCTATCAGCCCCTATCCAATCAATATTGAATTATCTGCTCCACCTAAAGCATCTGGGGCTCTCACTGTCGTCTCTGCAGGTCCACCTCACAGCCATCTCGGCCTTTTGTCAACCCTATCAAGTCAGGCCCCTTTTTTCTCACCCTATGCCAGTCCATTTCCTTAGAGATATTGAACATCTCTTTCCCCAGGTCAGGTGCCCACCACCACCATGGGACCTGAATCTGATGCTTCATAAGCTGACAGGGCCTCCCTTTGAACCCCTGGCCACCTGCTCCCTCCAACATTTATCGTGGAAACCAGCCTTTTTAGTGTCAATAACCTCTGCCTGTCAGGTATTGGAACTTCAGGTGTTGGTTTCTGAACCCCTATATACAACATGTTTTAAGGACAAGGGACAAATGGGACCGCACCCAGCCTTCCTCCCGAAAATGGTCACGTCCTTCCATTATAACCAGGTTATAGTCTTACCAACATTCTTCCTGAAACCACACAAGTCCAAGGAGAAGGCCAAATGGCATACTCTGGATGTTTGGAGGGTGCTAGTGTTTTATATTGAGCGCATGAAGCCTTTTTCCAAATCCACCCAATTGTTCGTAGCGATCGCAGATAGGACGAAGGGCCTGCTGATATCCTCCCAAAGCCTGTCTGTGTGGATTGTAGATCGTATCTGGTGCTGTGATTCCTTGGCAGACCTACCACTGCCAGGTCACGTAATGGCCCATTCTACAATAGCCCAAGCTGCTTCTTCAGCATTTCTGGCTAACGTGCCGGTGGTGGACATCTGTAAAGCTGCCATGTGGTCTCTGATGCACAGGTGTCCTGCCCACTATGCCATTGTGCAACAAACCAGGGACGACGCAACTTTCGGAAGAGCAGTATTCCAGGTTGCTCAATGTTAACTCCACCTACCATCCAAAGTATGGCTTGTGATTCACCCATAGTGAGAAGGGACACGAGCAAGCACTCGAAGGAGAAAGACGGTCACTTACCTGTAACTGTCGTTCTCCGAGATGTGTTGCTTGTGTCCATTACACACTCACCTGCCGTCCCTTCTTCTGGAGTTAGCAGAAAGAAGGGACTGAGCGGGCGTAGACCCAGGAGTGCTTGTTAGACTGTGGCATTAGCGCGGGACTCCAGGAGCTCTCTAACTGGGTCTATGGCTACTGCTGTGGGGAAAAGTTTTTCAGTCACTGGGCAAGCAGGCATGTGCACACCCATAGTGGGAATGAACACGAGCAACACATCTCGGAGAACGACAGTTACAGGTAAGCAACCATCTTTCCTTCTATCTTTAAAATGTAAAAAACCTTTTCCTCTTAGTTTTTAATGACCATTCAGCGTCACCATGTCCCCACCTGACCTTGTTCCAAGCTTGATGGCTGGTTCATGGTTTGTCTGCCCTAGTTGCTATGGAATACATTTTCTTCTAGCCTCATAAAATGTGCCTTGCTGCACTTTCTTGTCTTTTCAGCTAATTATATTGTAAACCACTGTTTCCCAACCAGTGTGCTATGGCTGAGCAGGTGTGCCATGGAATATTTTGAAAAACTACTCAGAGTTCTGGATTGGCTCATGAATATTAATGAGTTCATTTAGTGACTGTACAGTGGTGTGCCTCAAAATAATTAAAGATAGTAAGGTGTGCCATGGCCGAGAAAAGATTGAGAGCCACTCTTGTAGATTACCATAACTGTCCCACTAGACTGAGTTGTGTATTGACTGGTTTCTCTCACCCAATGATTGCTCTGAAATGTTCCTATAAGTAGCTGGCTTATATGAAAATATCCCTAGGTAGAAGAGTTCATGCATGCAGCTGGGGATGAACTAGGACAAGAGTGCTGTCTTCCTGTGCAATATCTCTTGGCCATAGTGCTCACGTGAGGGATTCCACTCGGCCATTAAATGAGGTTCCCCACCAGTGTGTGCTTTAGAATGCTATGGCATCCTGGATGCTAACTGACAACTGAGGAGGTCACGTGATTTTATAATTTCCTGTTAGTCCTGTCCTTTATATGGATCGCTAAACACGAGACACTTTTTGACTGAGACAAAGCAGATGGGCTTTTAGGGTCACCATGGCCACTTCACTGCTTTTACTGGCTCAGTAACAACAGAAAAGCAAAGGAGCTACACAATGATAGGAGCAGGTAGCAGAACTCAAGGCTAGTTTTTAAATTCCATTTTTGCTGTGCAAGAGCTGAGACAGTGGCAGCTCTCATACCACAAAAGGGAGGTGACATAGAATAGCAAATTCAGGGGAAATCAAGTGCTAAGTATCTTGATAACTGGTGTGCAAAGCTGCCTAAAGGATTTGGACACCAGGTTTCCATTACGGGTTGAAACTAGGGATCCAGATCTCTGCAGGCAGCTTTGAAAAAAGTCTTGAGTCTAAACAAGACAGACTAGACAAAACTGGTGTGCTAGGTCTGCCCATGGTTTTGAAGTAAAACTTGGTCATCAAAATGGGTTGAATTCAATGTGCAAGGGTTGCAAAGAACCCCCTGAAAGTCTCTGGCATGTTTCACACGTCAGCAGTGTGTGTGTAGGTGAAAGGGAAGGAGCAAACAATACAGGGTTTTCTTTAGATACAACAGATGTGCAGTAGGGAACAGGGACAATACTGTTTAGATTTCACAAGTTCTCAATCAAAGCCATCCCTGCCTAGGAATTGATTCAACTGCATCTGGAAGTAGGTTTCCCATTTGGCACCTGTCGAGTTTTCCAAGAACCCAGTGCTTGCCTCTTATTTTCTGTTATGTGTGATGTGTGGTAGTTGATCATTCCTCTACCTCAGAACTGACATTAAGACCATGCATTGTCTTTTGTATCCCCACCTGTCCTCTCACCATCCCCCAGAAGCATACTTCAGACTGGAAACCAGAGATCCGACTCCCTTCTGGCAGCGACCATGTCATGCTTAAGTCTCTAGATTGGAATGCAGAGTATGAAGTCTATGTGATAGCTGAGAACCAGCAAGGGAAATCCAAGCCTGCACATTATGCTTTCAGGACTTCAGCTCAGCCTACTGCAATCCCAGGTATGACAGCCATAAGCTTTATCATTGTTTTCTGCTTTCAATTAATGCAACTATGCTGCATCCCTTAATGTGCCTGAGTAAACCCTGACAACTTGCTTGCTTTAAAAACATTATCATAATTGGTTACCCATCCAAAGCATACGTATAGCACAGCAAATTCACAGGTAGGAATGTTCCATGCAAAAATCACTGTCCGACTATGCACGGGGAATATTTGCTCTTGTATCATTATAAACTAACGGGACATGCAGATAAGAAAAGTGCTGGGTAGAAAATACATTTCTGAAACTAATAAATAGGATCCCAGATTCAAGAGAAGGCAAAGGGAAATTTCAGTTATCTGTTATCCTGCTTTTCACAACATGGATATTCCTTGCAAACCTGCTTTCTGCTTGCTTTTTTGCTCATTTAATGTTACAAGACTGTTGTCAGCATCATAAAGGCTTAAAGAGCTGGCTGGTATGATAAAAATTGTTCTGTGCTGCATGGCCTTTATTAATGAAATGAAGACCAAATTAAGGCACTTTCTAAAGCAAACTTCTTGCTAAAATAATTACACTGGGTAGCTCATTAAGAAATTGAATAGCATCTGCAGTCCTTTTGGAAGCTAGTGTTGCATACAGATTGATGTGTCCTTCATGGATTTCTCTCCAAACAAAGTGAGGCACAATCAAAAATATTGCAATAGCCAAACAGCCCCTAAAATACAGAGGTTTGCTGGCAGTTTGGTAGTCTATGGAAGAGTTAAATGGTTTAGGAGCATTTCCTTTCTCTTTTGGTCTGCATAAGAAGAGCAGATCTCTTTTGGTCTGTATAAGAAGTTAGCCATAGAAGTCCCTTGGGGGGTAAGACCCTTGGACCCACTAGATGTGTCATGTACATGTCTGAAAGCCAGCGAGCGGAGGCAGTTGAAACAGCCTCATTGTGTAGCCCAAATGAAGAGCATCCATGCAGCATCTGTTCCCTATGTTCTGTAGTAAGGGAGTGATTTTATTGTTTTTTTTTTCTTTAGAGATTTATCTGTGAGTTTCTCAATTTTTGTTTTCTGAAAAGAGTCAGCGAATTTGACCCCCATTCTCCTGTAGATGAGATTTTATGCCTTGATCTATTTCCCTCTTTCCCTTTCTGAGGGATGCAGCTGAGAGCTTGCACAGTGTGCCTGACTGGGTAAAGTGGGGGATGGGAAGAGTGGATGGCATTAAATATGCGAGAGTGACCTGTTGACACTGGATGCTTGGTTCTTGAAAGAGGGGTGTGGGGTTAGTGGGAGAGCACTTAACAAGTCTGTAGTTTCAGGTGAAAAGATGTTTGATAACTCATTAAACAACTCACCCTCTGTATTGCATTTTCAACAGCTCTAATATGTTACCCTCATCATTTGAAGGACAACTGTGACTAATGGAGGGTGGGAAGATGGAAGTTACACAAGGTTGTTTCAGGTCTAGGAAAGCAATGGCAAGAGGCTGAGATCAGCAGAAAATTAGTTCCTTTGTGATCTTGGGGGTGACTGAAGAGGAAGCTTCTGAGCTCTGAACAGTGTTAGAATCAGTTCCCTCAAGCACTTTTGAGGTTGGCCCACTACAGCTTCCCATGCTGGCATTGATTATTGGTGTTCCATTGCTATACAGTAGAATGCTGGGATGTGCTGGAAGAACTACTAGTATATTCTGCCCAGATGTGTCAGGAATGACTCAACAGCCTAGCAACTCTGTTCTGCCTTGATGTACATAAAACATTCAGGTGGCAGTTAAGCGTTTACCCTTAAGCATGACAGGAGCAATGAGATGGGCCTTTTGAAAATGCATCTTTTGGAATGCCAGACAAGTTGCAGAGACAACATGATTATAGGCTTCTTAATAAAGTCAGAGATCGATGTATTAAAATGACCCTATTCTGATCTCAGTGATGTAACCACATTGACTTCAGTGGAACTATTCCTCATTTACTCCGCAGCATTGTGATGTTCCCTCTAATTGTTCGTAGGCTGTGTGCGCAAAAAATTTCTTTGTGTGCGCAAAAAAATTTCTTTGTGAGCACCAATATCAGCACTATTGAATTTTTTTGTGCGCACTTTATTTTGTTGTATGCGTAAGTTTCATGACCTCTGTGCACACGAACATGCACACAACTTAGAGGGAGCAGTGCTCCACAGTAAAGGACAGGAGGAACAAGATTTTGAATTGCCATGCCATTTTGAATATTGTCATTCAAAATGCTAGCAAGCCATGTGAATGGGAGCCATCTAAGTGAGCTCTTGAAGGAGAGGGCCTTGTTTTAGAGCAGTGGTTTTCAAACTTAGGGTCAGGACCAGTACTGGGTCTTGGACCCTCCGGTACTGAGTCACAGCACCCACTGCTGTGACCACCAAAAGACTGGAATGCATTGCTCAAAGATGTAATTGATGGGTCATGGTAATAAATGATTTTTTTTTCAACTGGGTTCCAAGGAAAAAAGTTTGAAAACCACTGTTTTAGAGTGTAATCTCCTACAGTGTCAATCCAACATACCCTGGTACTTGGACTCTGCCTTCACATAATGGAAACATCCTGCCTCAGAAAGAAGGGAACGTCATTCAGTGAAATAATTTGTGTTATCCATGGTGAGCAGAAGATTTTTTTGCATTAGTTTTTTGATCTTGTTTAGTGCCATGGTTTTACCTTTGGCCTGGAAAGAATGTATTAGCAAACTGCCTAGGCAGATTCCCCTCTGTGGTGCTTGGGGGAAAACATCGGGCCAAATCTCCAGCTCATGTGAGTCTGTTGAGGTCAGTTTGGTCATGCCATTTCCCATCATCCAAAGATCTAGTTCTCTTTATTCCTTAGCTAGTTATATAATATTTCTGTTTGGATTTCAGAGCCCTCTGACATCCCACAGCAGGGGATGGATTCAGTGTCTCCCTCTCAGCTTTGCTCCATACAATAAGAAAATCTTTCCTATAGACAAAACATATATTTTTTAAGTATAGTCTCATGAGGCTTTCCTTGGGCCAGTTCTGTGGTGTGCCGAAGTTGACTATAATAAGGACAAAGATCATTATAAAAGCCTGGGGTAGTTTACAATGACTCCAGTAAGTGGAATTTAATTTTTCTAAAGAAAAGCAAGCAGAGTATCCCGGTATTCATACTGCTTTTTGCAGAGCTGTAATCAAATATATCTGTTATTCAGATCCTCGGTGCTACAAGCATCAGGTACGGACTTGGACAGGCTGCTAGGTGGAGTGTCTGCTTCCAAAAGGTCTTTTCTTAGACAAAGGCAGCGTTGTCCTTTCAAATACCAGCTAATCGTTTTCTCATGTTTCACATTTGAGCCTCCTGTTCCATCATTTATTTTTGACCCATTTGCTCGCTAACCCCTCACCCCTTGAATTTTAACCTGCTGTGCTGCTTTTGGCATTGCTGAGCTGCCGAATCGGCGTTTTCGTTGATGTTACTGGACTAAAACTCCTCCCTAACCTTTGGCCATTTTAATTTACTAACTTAAATAAACCTTAAATTCTTATGTTTTCTATATTTGACCTAATTTTTTTCTTTTTTTTATCTATTCTCTCTCTCTCTCTCTCTTTTCTCTCTCTCTCTCTCTCTCTCTTTCTTCTTCTTCTTCTTCTTCTTCTTTCTCTCTTGTACTTCTCTTCCCCCAACCCTTGTTTCCTTTCCTGCGTCTGTTGTCATACATGTCACCTTGGACCTCACGGGAAAACATCCACACTTGCCACATGCACCAAATTTGTTTTAAACAACCATTTTCCCCTTCCTGGGAACCATTGTTTGACACCTGCAGCGACCTTGGGAAGCCCATCAACGTCGTCCTCCTTTGTTTCATTGCTTCTTTCTGCAGTGACTCTGCTTTTGCTCTCCTAGAAACTTTTTGCAACAAAAATAAATCACAACAAATAAATTTGCCTAAAAAGGCCTGGTTCCTACCAAGGTGTGAAGGCAGATAGTTTTTCCTTCGGAGGATCTTGTCAATACAGGAAAAACACACACACACAAACACACACAACAGATCATTTTATTGAAAAGAATCAGTATTTTGTTATGAGGAGAAAAGAATTTAAACCAACTATTTTATCTTTAACATATTTGTTGTTGTTGCTTGTAATGAATTGCCCTTTTTTAATGGATGTAAAGAAAATTCTTTTGTTGGCTTTTTTTTAAATAGGATGGTATCAGGTATGATATTTAAAGCCTCTTAAAAAAGTGGTCTCTGTCAACATTTCTGCACATCTGTTGCTGAACACCATTGTCTGTCATATCTGTACATAACATTACAAAGATAATAGCCATCATAACAAGGTTTCTATGCATGCCTAAACCACTCATTAAAAAAGAAAGAAAACAGCAAGTATAGTCATTCTGAGTGCCCAAATTGGAGATCCCCTGACAAAGGGATTCCGATTAAACACATGGTCATCAGAACGTCCCTCTGATGCAGTGGTCTGACATAAAATGTCTTGTTGAGATGTGCATTGAGGAACTGATTTTTTTTTTCTTTCACATGGTTGAATCCATGGAGCCTCACTGGCCCTCGTGTAATCAGTCATCTGAAGACCATATGATATACAGATGTTTGGGGCATAACACAGCTTGTGAGTTTACAGATTTGTAAGGGATGCTTGTCTAACATTTTGTCTGGCTGTCCACTACTGTATTGTCTTATCAGTTTAGATACGGCTTTTCTTCCCTTTTAACTATAAAGATTAGCTGGGAACAAGTAATCTGACAGACTTAATGGTTATTACTGAACCTTAATAATATTCATGGTTAACTGTGCATGTGACACTTTGCCAGACAGGACTTAGCTGTGGTGTAATTTGACACAATATAGACAGCTTCCCCACTGAGTCCTGTGTATTGAATTTCACTCTAGCAATTTCCATTTACATTTTTCTGGGTTTTTTTTAATCTGGTGTTGCTCCTGAATTGTGTTTGTAATGGGGAAAGCTATTTGGCTATCCCACTGCTCTGTCTTTCTGAGAGCGCTGTTCTCTTTCTGCAAGAACCTGGGGAGGTAAAGGATAAGATGATAAACGTGTTTTGGACATGGTTAGGAAGCCTCAGTACAGAATCTCCTATGCTATCAAAGCTCATAAATAAAATTGATCGTCTCTCTATCAAAATCTTCCTCGTTGGTTACAAAACCAGACCACCACCACCACCCCCATTAATCATGTCTAACTGTGAATTTATGCACTCCATGTAACAACTTGTCTGTGTTTAAAATATAGTCAGACCTTGTTCATTGGGATCTGTGATGTTCTTTTCTATTTAGAATTGCAAACAAAAAAGTCATTCCAATTTCCGGCTGTGTCTCTCTCTCACACACACAAACCTGAACATGGTTCCCTATAGAAAAGGATGTCTTACTATCAAAATACACTTCTCAATGCCTTGTGGTGCATACAATAGATTCCAACACTGAATTCCAGTAAAAACCCTTGTGATTTTTGCTATGGCAGTATTTATGCACTGCTGCTCAGACTGTGAGATCAGTACATAGCTTAGAAAGGAATGTTGGTGCCTAGAATCAGAAGATGCCTTAAAATGTATACGTATAAAGTCTACAAGAGAGGTTTAGTTACATGTGCATTTAACTCGGTCTTCATATGGGGTTTCATTGGGAAAACCACAGTTTTCAGTAAATGTAATGAAGGTTTCTGGGCAAGGCCTACTTACTCAGGACATTGCTATGGCCAAGCAAAATCTCATCAGGGACTGCCTCCATAAGAACAAATATCAGTGGGTCTTGCTTGTGTCTAGTGTTAGCAGTCATACAGTTATATTATGCATGGTTCTTGACCATGTGCACAGTGGCCATCACTGAAAATGCAGAACTGCTATTGTGGTTTGCTGGAAATCTTTCTGGGAATGTGTTACATTGTGCTGTTCTGATGCAATAAATACTGTCGTTTTCAGTGAAAGCTACTATAATGTGTACAAAGGGCCCTGAATTCCCATAGCTGATTTCAGTTCTATACCATGCTCTGTAATTTATGGGCATGTCACTTGCATTAATCAGTTCTTACCGGCAACATTTATACTTCAATGTCTTGTCAGATTGGTTATTAACATGGCAACATTAATGTGTAGAAAATCAGTCAGGCATTGATGTTTACACATTTCCATTATTAAAATAACAATAATGAGCCGCATGAACTGTCTGATGAATTTGAGTTTATTCTGTAGAGGAGTTTCCTTGTTTGGTTCATGGGATTCTTCCTAGCTGTCCATCCCATGGACATAACTGAAAGCACATGTGTGAGTAAAAGTCCTTTTTCAAAGAGTTTCCTCTTCTGTAGCCGCAAAAATGAAGAATGTCATGATTGTCTCTTCTACCAATCCACAGGTATTATCACACAGTACATCATAATTGTGGGGTTAACACCATGGAAGAGTCCAGATTTTATGGACTCTGAAGTGTTATTGTTGCTGTATTGGCCACAGTTCTCAGCACAGCCATCTACACTGTGGTGCTTGCTTGCCGTTAAAATCTGGGAGCAAAGCAGAGTGCTCAGGTGGCACAAATGCTCAGATTTTAGGCAAGTATCCACCTTGCAAGCACAAGATTTGTGAGCAACTCGTACCTGCAAAAAGGAATACAGGACTTCAGCCATCAGACACTGAAATCCTGTGTCTTTGGCTCTTCATGGAATGAACTGCAGAGCTTTGCAGGGTCTTGCATGGCCCATGGAATTCCAGCTGTTGTTGTACCCCAGCTGGTTTTAAGCCCCAACTGCTTGGTTTCTGAGTTGTCTATCCAGGTATTGCCTTGGCATCATCAAATTCAGCTGTAGTGCCATGGCTGATGAGGTTCACTGTGGTTCAGGTGTGCCTGCACCACTCCACCCAGGACTTTGCTGGGCTAAAGGAAGCTTCCAGAGCTTTCCATCTGCATGAGTTAGTGCATTGAAAGGCAGCAGCTCCTGCCCCCAAGGATACTGTTCATTGTGTGTATTGGCAGCACAGACAAAAGGCAGCTTTAGCGAATGGTGAACTTCATCCTGCATACCTCACAGGCTTACATTTACTCGTTTTTCACCTCAGAGTAGGAATTTGTTCACTTGCTCTCTCTTTGTAAGTCCATTGCCCCCTTCTTTCACGCAAATAGAAGTGCCCTTCGCTCCAGAGATGCCCGCTCTCCTCTTGTGTGCGTTGTATACCAGGAGCAGCACACTGAAGTCAGTTGAGTGACACTGATATAAAATCAACCTGTGGTACTGTATGTATATAGCCAGTTTCTGTTACTTAAACAGCAGCAGATGTTTTCTCATGAGTCAGGTCACAGCCAATAATGCGCAAAAATCTCTCTTTATTTGAAAGTAAAAACAACAAGAGTCCTGTGGTGCTGTATAGACTAACAGATCAGTTAGTCTATATGGAGCCACAGGACTCTTCATTGTTTTTGCTGTACAGAGCCTAATACAGCTATCCCTCTGGTAATATATGGAAGTAGGTGCTGTTATTACATGGGACGGATGATAGCCTGCATTTGCCATTATCACTTTTCTCTGATATAAATTATACAGGAGACAATGAAATCCTTAAAATCTGGTATTTCTAGGCTTCAGGAGACTTTTTAAGAATCTGCAAAGGAAAATTCTCTGATAGTGAAGGTTTGCTCACCTGGCTTCTGTTGTAGTCTTCTGCATGATGCACCAAAATGAATATTCATTTATCTCATATGTTCCCCACTGACCCCAGATGCGTCACAGAACCTTGAAATGCATTGCTGCCTCCCTCTTGCAGGGTGTGAATTGTGTCTATTTCTGTCCAGTCCTGTTCTTTCTCTAGCTCTCCTACATCACCTATGCTTCCTGTGCACACTGTAGGTGGGCCACCCACTAACAGTATATACTTAAGTGGTCCAGCCCTCTTTGACAGGATGGACGCAAAGCCTATGGGTCTTCTTATTGTATGTTGTGAAGTGAGGGGGTTAGAAAGGTCTGTCTTGCCAGAAGCTTATGTTCCATTCATAAATGGTTTACAATTAATAAATGAAAGATTATTTTTACTTCCTTAGAGCTAAAGACTCAGTGGACTTTTTTAATGTGTGTTCATTTGTTTGACTTGTAGAAGGGATTCCACATTCAACCCCAAAATAGCAAAAATATATGGGGAAAATGGACAGTTTTATGCATTGACTTGGGGCTAGAGTTTGCAAAATAGTGCATTCTGCATATGGAAACTAGCCATGTATGTTGTGGAGGTTTTCTGTATCATCATTTATAACCTGTAATAGCACCTACAAGCCACAGTCAGGGACAGGAACTCATTGTGCTGGGTGCTGTACAAACTCAGAATAAAAGACCATCCGTGCCCCAGATTTCCAGGAAGTTGCTTTGGTTCAGCACTCATTGAAGTCAATGGACGGATTCCTATCAACTTCAGTGGACTTAGATCAGGCCACAGGCCTCATCAACCAATGTTCATGACAATTTCAATTCTTATTTATGTATTCCTTTTTCTTCTTCTTTTTACTGTCTCATGCTTGAATAACTCAGAGCACTACATTTACACTGCAATGAGGCTTCTTTAAAAGAGGCCTTCTCTCTATCAGACTAGATGGGTGTTTTCCTAACTGTCAGAGTGACTGATTACAAATCTGTTTTAGTTTTGGTGAGGTGGGGTGAAGAGGAGAGCATAGAGCTGTGGGTCATTTTATCAGAACCAGAAGAAATGATTTTTAGGAATAAAAAAGGTAAAATAACTCTCTTAGCCTCCTTGCACAAAAACAAAAAAAAATCTCCAAACATGCCAAAAAATAAGAAGAATTCCCTTCAAGTTCATGGGGCCACTAGAGACTCTAAGGCTATGTTCACACAGGGTATGCTTGTTTCGAAACAAGACGTTTCGAAACAAGCTGTTTCGAAATAACATTATTTCGAAACACCTTATTTCGAGGACAAAAAACTTTGTCCTCGAAATAAGGCAGCGAAATAGCATGTCCACAGTGTGGACATGCTATTCCGCCTGGGGAGGGGATTGCAAGCACCCACCAAGAGAGGGCGGCGGGGCGCCTTACCCTGGGGACTTTAAAGCCCTCGCTGCCCCCAAACCTGGGGGCGCGGCCCCGGAGCACAGCTGGAG
>ML682025.1:25419773-25559708 GCA_007922195.1 Podocnemis expansa
ACATGTTGTTTCGGAACACTTTGTTCCGAAACAACATGTCCGAACAGGGCTGTTTCGAAACCTCTGGTTTCGAAACAACCCTGTTTCGAAAGCAAACGAGGTTTAAGTTGTTTCGGAAGGAGCACGGCCATTTCAAAACAAGCTGTTTGCTTGTTTTGAAATGGCCGTGCGTCGTGTGGCCATGGCACTTCTTATTTCGAAACAACCTCTGTTGTTTCGAAATAAGAAGTGTGTGTGGCCATACCCTAAAACCTTCCTCACATATTGCATGCATCTCCACAGACTCCGAAGACTTTACAATTGCAAGCTGTGTGAGGAATTAGATTCACTAAAAACTAAACCAAGGCCAGTCTGGGAGTTGAAGCTGGAGGGCTCTTCTATTGTCCCAGGGATGACCAGATGCCACAGCCAAATCTATTTCAGGCCTTTGCCTCAGTATTGTTAACAACACACATGTGACTGATGCACTAACCCAAAGGATTCCCTGCCTGAGAAGGCTGCAGACCTCCAGAGACTTTCCCCTTACCTCTCTTTGCCCCACACGTCTGTAAGATCATGTGAGAGACAGGTAGCTCTTCACTCTTTCCTGGCTTTCGCAGCTACTCTTAACTCATTCCATGTCAGAGAGCCCAGAGGAGGTGTTGGGGAATGAAATAGT
The DNA here is from genome assembly GCA_007922195.1 of Podocnemis expansa. Lineage (NCBI taxonomy): Eukaryota > Metazoa > Chordata > Testudines > Podocnemididae > Podocnemis > Podocnemis expansa. The sequence continues at coordinate 25,420,432 of ML682025.1, forward strand.
AAAGAGTGTTTGGAAAACCATGAGCAAGTAACTTCCAGGCTGAGCTCTCATCCTTCATTCCTTCCTGGTTTGACACAAGTGATAAAATGTAGTACGTGAGAAAAAGGGAGTGCATGGGCAGATTTTGGAGCTTCACTTGAGGAGGGCAGTACCATAGCTGATCCAGGCCCCACCCCTGGCCCAGTCCCATGCATTATCCTCACCATGCCCTCCTCCATGCCCCTTCACCCTCAGCACCTATTGCATCTTCCCACACAGCACTTACTGTCTATCACAGTCCTAAATGTATGTACTTCTTTCTTCCAGCTACTCCCTTCCCACTCAGGGGTTTCTTCCTCTCCTTTCCAGGGAATGGATGAGAGGAGCTTAATTTACATTGCCTTTGTTGTGCACTTCTCTACTGCCTGGAGAAAGACAGCTCTGTTTGTCTGTCCCCATCTGAACTATGTGAAATACATGGGTACAACGTATGCCCACACAGTCACAGACATGCTACTGCTAAGTTTCTGTTGAGACTGTAAATCACAATTATTTCTGGACAAAAATAAATGCTGTAAACCAGATTCATTCTCTTCAACTTTTTAAGCATTTTTTTATATTGTATAATCATGCATAGTAGTGTACTAGTAGTACAGAAAGAGGCCTTAACATCTTTCAATAAGATGACGTGATATACTGTATTAGGCAATATGGTTTAAATTAACAGCACCCACTATTCAAGTGTAAGCCTACTCTTAAATATCTCATTAGGTTTAAAATATAGCCTACTCTGTATTATACCACGTGTATCCAAAAGCTTATACCAGCCAGTTTACACCACTTCATAATAATTGGCTGGCTAGCTTCCTATTTCATATAAATATTTAGGTGCATATACACAGACATAGCTGTCTACTCAATAGGGGGGAGGAAGCATTATATCAAAGGACCAGCAGTTCCTCAGAAGAGAATAAGAAGATCCTAGAAAAGTACAGCCCTGGATTCTGTTTAAAATACACACATACGTAGACATCCCCCCCACCCCCCAAATTACAATGTTTGTAAAAGTCTACGTAGACTTAACTAATAACCTGAAACTTCCAAAGCTGGGCTGTCTGTGATGATAATTATCACCTAATTTAGACCTATGGACTGCTATTGTTCTGTGTCTCTTGCTGTCACAGATAGCTTGCTCCTGCCTTTTAAAAATGTCAGTGTGAAGGTAAGAGGTGGATGATGGTGAAATCTGACGCATTTTCAGATTACACACAAAGTCTAATGAGTTAGCTTGATTGCATCCACAAACTGAATACTTGGTTTTCTCAAGATCTAAAGTACTTGCTATTGCCTCTGCAGCAAGCTGCAGGTAGGGCTGTCCTTGTGGGGGGTGAGAGGGGCGATTGCCCTGGGCCCTGTGATTCTGTGGGCCCCGTGCTGTCCTGCTGTGAGTAGGGAAGCATGGGGCCTACACTGCTGCCCCCCACTGCCACGCTGTCTTTTGCCCCTTCCCTGCTGCTTTCAGCGTGGAGCCAAAGACAGCAGAGAAGGGCGGAGTGAGGTGGGATTCCTTCTCTCGCCCCTCCCCTGGGCCTGCTGTTCTGCCCTGGTGGTGGGGCAGGGTGGGCTGTCCTAGAGGCAGGGCAGAAGAGTGGAGCCCAGCCTCTGGACTGGCCCACACTGCCCCTTCTAGTGCAGGGAGGGGATGCAGTGGCCCCGTCACAGGCCGGTTGCCCCGGTCCTCACAGTCCCATAGGGATGACCCTGGCTATAGGCAGGGAGAGAGAGCAAGAAAAGATGCTTTCCTAGGCCATGCCTAATGCTTTCTCAGGAGGGAGAAAGAAAAGGAAAGACTGGGGTGGAGGCTGTGCCTCCCCTTGCCTACAATAAAATCCACCCACGAATGTTCACACCATTTTTTCATTGTTACTCCGGTGTTCAGCTCAGCTACATCCATGTGAAGCAGACAGCAGCCATGTTTGTATGCTATTTGCTCCCATGATAACATCCAGGCTCTAAACAAGATGGTGTGGGGGCAAGGTAATTCTTCAGAGCAGCTGTGTGCTCTTTTGGAGTTGTAGTACTTTTGGGATTTGTGTGGCATAGTGCAGCAGTTCCCCAACTTTGGGATGAGACCCAGTGTAATGTGTACCATCAGCAAATAGGGTTGCAGAGATCCCTTTTGCGGCGTACAGTTTGACATTGCTGTACAGTGAATGTGAGGTCATGGTGCCTGGAGGAAGTCAGCGTCTGTGCAGTGTAATCTTAGATAAGTGTCTTATCTATGAGGTCATGCAGTGCAGACGATTCCATGTTGTCTGGGGTCCCAGCGGGAAGTACTTCATTAAAATAGGATTGTGCTGGAAAAAGTTTGGGAACCACTGGCATAGTGCTACCACTGGCAGCTCCGGGGAGGGAGAGATGGAGCGAGGGCCCCCCCAGGCAAGGAGCTTACCCCCCCCCCCAGCTGACCCCCAAGTCTGGCTGGACCACTTTGATTGGTTGGAGGGAAAGGCACTTCTCTCATATTCATTTTGATAAGCTTTCAGACACTCAGGCATTTTTGCAGGTCCACTGGTCACTTTAAGGATGTTGGAATAGCAATGGAAAAGGGTCACACCAAAAGACCGCTATTAAAGGTTTAGATTGTTTGACTGGGAGGGTGAAGTTTTGTTTTGAGGAACCTGCAGAATTTATTTCAGTTTTGTTTCTCCTGTTCTGACTGAGACAGTGGAAGCCCTAGTTTTGGTGATCTGTACTGTTGCTTATGCATTCAACTCTTTTTTTAATCCTCTTTCAAATTAATAAAGTTCTGTTAGAATAGTCGTGACTGCTGTCTGCTGTATTCAGCTGCTTGTGCTAACAAAGGAAAGGTGGCTGTCCTGAGATTGTTCAAAGAGGAGACAAGTGGAAAGAGCAGACAATTTGCTGAGGGAAAGCAGAGCTGCAGCCCTGTAAGCTGGTAAGAGAGAAGAGGTTTCCAGACCAGTCAATGAAGAGTCTTGGTTCTTCTTTGTGAAGGTCCAAGCATTCCACCCTATTTCTGCCCTGTCTTGCTGTCTAAGCACAAATGCGCATTTTCAGACCAATATTTCATAAAACCAGCCAAAAAACCAGGCTGCATAGCAAAGGAACAGTCCACATAGTGGCTTGGGAGTGTTACAGACAAGTGAAAGAGGCGCAGTTTTAGCTCAATTAAGTGATGCTCATAAAAATCTTATAAAAGAAAATAGACTACATGGCTACTCTTGCAGATATTCTTTTGTTCATCTCTAAGCAAAAAATTGCTCAGCAGGAACACTGGGAAAGTGATGAGTGACAACAGAAGACATTTTCTTGAACTCTTGCAGCTAGTTACAAACCGTGACCCCAGAATTCAGTCTAAATTAGATAGTTTACCTTGCAGTACAAAGTATATACATCATTCAGTTCCAGATGAATTGTTAAGTATCATGAGCAGAATGGTTCTAAAGTCAGTTTCCCAAGAAGTCAAAGAAGCTGGGGTGTGGGTTTTGGGGGTTTTTTGTATTTTTTTTTTTTTTGCATTAATTGCTGATGAAACAAAGGACATATGTAAGGAGGAACAAATTTTAGTGGTCCTCCATTATTGCTACAGAGGCAATATATTTAAAAGATTTGTTGGCTTTCATCTGTGTCATTCACTGGATGCTACTTCACTAATGAGTTATATAAAGAACACCAGGGCTTGTTGTGGCATAGATATTAAAAACCTGCATATCACAAACCTATGATGATGCCAGTGTAATGAGTGGAGCACTAAATGGTGTGGAAGCACATTTTCTGGAAGAGAGGTACCACAGGCTATCTAAGTTCATTATTACAACTACAGATTGAACTTAACAGTTGTTGATGTCTGTAAAAACATACATGTTGTTGCAAATTTCTTTACTCTTCTTCAACTAGTATATATGTTTCTATTGCGTTCCTTTGTGCATTCACGTTTCACTGAGTTGCACAAAGAAATTGGGAGCAGAATTGTTGAATTGAAGAAATCAGATTGTAACGTAACTCAAGCTTGCTTCCTTCTTAACTCTTTGATTGTAAACTGCAAGACCTGAAGGATCTTGAGGAGAATTTCAGCAAAATTATGGCTGATGTAAAAATTATTTCAGAAACAGTTCCATCAAAATGCAAACTAAAGAAAAGAGAATCCGCTGTATGCCCCCAAAATTTCAAACCTATGTTACTGAACTCGACACAACAGAAGGTATGCTTCCAAAAACTGACCATGATTTTAAAGTAAAGGTGTTCCTTCCTATCTGGGATTGCACCATCAGTGAACTTAGATGATTTATAGACAACTCCCATGTTTTAAATGGGGTCAGTGCGTTCAGTCCAAAGAGTCATTACTTTCTTGATCCAGAGAAACTCAAGACCCTTTGCAAGACATTACAATAGTGATACGGACAGATTTGAAGCAGAACTGAGACTATTTCCAAAAGTTCTAAAACTATACAAACGTTAGAGAGAAGTAAAAATTGCAACAATGAACCAAGTGCTTAATCTGCTTAAAGAACTGAAAATGTTGTCAATTGTGTGCTATTGTCATCACCCTACCTCCATCAAACGCAGACTGTGAACAGACATTTTTGTGTCTGCACCAAATTAAGACCTATTTGAGGAACGGTATGGGTTATGAACACCTTTGTAACATTGCCATATTGGCAATAGAAAAGAGACTCTCCAAAGCTCTTGACCTTGAAGCAGTAGTTAACTGCTTTGCAGAACTGCATAAGAATCAGTGGATTCCACTTCTGTTCATATTTACATGTGTATTTTGCCTCTGGTCTCTTCCGTCTCACTGATTTCCCACTTGATCAAATTGCAAAAAAAAAAAAAAAAAAAAAAAAACATCAAACCCATGGGAAGGGTTGGGCCAACCCCCAAAAACCCCACAGTATACATGCTGTCACCCTAACATTTCTGAACGATTACCATGACCAGAGGTTATCAGCTCTTCTTTATTCACAAATCTCATTTCACTTCTTTTTCAATTTCAAATTCCAGACAGTCCTTCCTGTGAAGGATCACCTCCATATGTTCTTTATGTAGCCTATTCAAAGTAGTTCTCACATTTACAGTCCAAAAGTTCCCAGAGAAGCTCAGATTGATCAAATCAAAGTAATTTACCCCAGGCCACACAGGCCTACTGATCAGAGACCATCAAGAAGACCGCTCACAGCCCAAGTTTACAAAAAGCCCCTTAGGTTAATGTCACCTTCATTCCTTCTTGCCTGTGATTGGCAACTTATCCTATTTGAACTCATTGTACAGCAAAGGACTGTTTTGCATGGTCATTGTGCAGTGTAACAGAAGAGTCAGGGCTGATCCCTTGGGAATAATTGAAACAAGAATCACAAATAAAAGAAGAGATGCTGTGCAGACTCTGGTGATAACTCTGAGTCTGAAACGAAGGAGAAAGCCCATTTGTGTACTGCCAGCTTGATCAACCAGACCTTGGATAAACAACAGCATGTCTTGGCTTTCTTATTTGGCCAGGGGTTGTCTAGTCTCAGTTTGTTCTGCTTCCTCTCACTGACACCTAGTGTATTCCTGGGTGTGTCTGTACTAGCTCAAAAGCAAGCAACTGTATTTGAAAGAAATCCATTACCAGTGTTCTGTTCTGCCTGCTTTGTACATAAAAGGTTTACATAGGCACCTGTTTGGAAACTGTTTTCCTTGTAATTTGAATTTGGTTGGTTAATGCTTACAGTATAAACAAACTATATTGCCTAAGTTCATCTAAATCAGTAGGATTTATTTCAGAGAAAATAAGTTTAGGATGTGCGCTTACCCATCCTGAAATTCAGTGTCCCCTCTATGCACACCACCATACAAAAATTTCTGGAACTGCTGCTGGAATTGGGACAGGTCAACCAGGGGCCATACAAGCTTCCCTTGCACATTCTGTTCCCCTGCAAAATAAAGTATCTCATCTCTGTCTGGAAGGGGTATCTTTCAGGGTCCCAGCCAAGTTCAGGCCTCAGGAATCATCATCTCACCATGAAAGTGAGCTGGTCAGGGGCGATTGCAATGCAATTTTTTTCTGTTATGAGGTTAACATCTGTCCACCAGGACTTGAGCTATGATGTGTGGATCCATTTCATTTAAAACCCCAAAGACTCATCAGCAGGAGCATTGTTGCTCCAGGGCAAGACGTGGGGCCCGGGCCCCGCCGCCTTGCTCTGATTCTGGGCCCAGGCCCAATCTTGCCTCAGGCTCCTGTCACCGCAGGTGGCCAGGCCCCGGATCCCTAGCTGGGAACAGGGCCAGGAGCAGCAGCGCGGCCACGGGCAGCCATGCCCCAGATCCCCGGCCAGGAATGGCAGCACCACCTCTCCCAGCCCATTTCCCAGCTGGGGATCCGGGGCGAGACTGGTGGCCCAACACTCAGGGCACGTGCCCCGTGTGCCAGGCACGCCCCTGTTCATCAGCTAGTCATGACTGACTGTTGGTCTCTTTCATGCTGGGCTGGATTCAAACGTGATTAGAGGTGATCCTCTGGAGCCAGGGTTCTAGAAGTGCAGCACAACCGATGTTTCACTAAGAACTTAGCACTCCTACATATCAGGCCTTTGCAGTCTTTGCATGTATGTCAGAAGAGTCTCAGAAATGTGGAGCCCCACCTTATCAAGGTTGTGTTATTGACATATTGCAAAGGGGCAACTGCGTTCGTCTAGTTCAGCAAAAGAAGCAAGGAGTCCTGTGGTACTTAAAGATTGATACATTTTCTCCCATGAAAGCTCTTGCAATAAATAAATTTGTTAGTCTTTAAGTGCCACAGGAGTCCTTGCTTCTTCTGTTATTGACATAGATTAATTACAGTCGTCTTTTTGTGCTGCGTGCTGTATGCACAGTCCCTGCCCCAAAGAGCTTATAACCCAAGGAGATGTGTTGGAAGGGAAGGATGAGTATCTTATGTTAAAGAAGGGAAACTGAGACACAGACATCAGAGCCGGATCTTCAGTTGGTGTAACCTGCCAGAGCTCTGCTGTATTAAGAAGCAGGGGTAAATAACAGACAGATATGTCTGTGACAAGGACATCCTGCATAATGTTTCTGTTTAAGAAGGAAACCAACTACCAACCAAATGGGTTTCTTGCCAGATTAATAGACATGAAATGAAATTCTATTCCCATTTCATAGATTGCAAAAGCAGAAGGAGTCGGGGTGAGGGGTCTTCTAGCCTGATATATGGTACAAAACAGGCCACAGGACTTCCCTGAATTAATGTCTGTTTGAACTACAATAGATACTTTAGAAAAATACCTAGTCTTGAGTTTAAAATTTCCAGTGATGGGGAATCCAGCCCTTAGCAAGTTATTCCCATAGTTAATTCCTGCCCTCCCTTGAAAAGTGCATGCTTTTTATTCAAATTGAAATTTGTCTAGCTTCAATTTCCAGTCATTGACTTTTGTTAGACCCTTGTCTGCTAGATGGAAGAGCACTCTGTTATGAAACATCTGTTCCACATATAGGCACTCACAAATTATGAGCAAGTCACTGTTTAACATTTTCTTGGTTAAGCTAACCAGCATGTGCTCCTGGAGTCCATCACTGTGAGTCATGTGTTCTTACTCTCTGATCATTCTTCCTACTCTTCTCTGAACCCTCTCAAGTTTACCAATGTCCTCCTTGCATTTTTGACTCCAGACCTGGACATGGTATTCCAGCAGTGATCATATCAATGTCATGTACAGAGAGGGATTGTAGTCTCTCTGTGGCTGTTTGCGTATCCATCTTTCTGCCAGGAGATAATATAAATGGCCAGCTTAGGACTCCTGGGACAATGAGGTTTGCACTGGAAATGCATATGCTTTTCGATCTCTGGGGTCAATGCCAGCTGCAGCCTTTGTTTGTGCTGGACACTGTCACTCTCCTTCAGTGTCCTTGATTCTCTCTCTGAAGGGCTGTGCTCACCTTTAGTGCCATCTATAAATAGTTTAAAAAAATAAACAGTTCCTGAACTGGTGGTCACTGCACAATGAGATAAGGAAACACATTGACTGCGTCTAGTTAACAGAGCCTGTGTCTGTCCTTAACTTTACTGGCAGCACTGTACGTATGTCCTCCATATCGGTACAAGATGCTGGGCAAAGGAATGAAGAGCTCTGTGCCCGTTGCACCTAGCAGTTCTTACACCAGTGAGCTTATGGGCTAAATAGCCAAGATAAAAGGAGAGGAAAGGGAAATGACTCAGCCAAGGATCAGGATTTAATCCTCCTGACTCCCACTCCTTTGACCCGTCCGGCAGGCCACATGATTAAAGTGACTGAGGTTCACAGAGTTCATCCTCCAAGCAAAGTCGTCTAATTTGGGCAATCTTTCTCCTGGGACAAACCCCAAAAGCCTTAGGTTCAGCCATGCCCCTCAGCTGTGAGCTCTTTGTAAGCAGAGGAGGGAGGCTTAGCCCCATGTCCCCACAACACTGCATTTGTGTATCTGCTGCTGTGATGCAGAATAGCTAATTTATAGACAGAACTCACAGATGTGCAGAAAGGTTAACAGGCATACATGCAGTTTGTCCTCCAGGAAGTGGTGTAAATGAAAGTCTGTTAACATCTGAATCCTCCATGCCTGTATTCTGAATACAGTAGAGGAGGTGAATATATGCCCCTCACTCCTTGCAAGTACCAAGGTGAGGAATTTGTTTAATTATGCAGCTTGATGCATTATGGTGGCTGGGCAAGGATCACAGTAGTACAAGCTTTCTGCAGAGTATTTAATGGTCTGAGCAAAACAAACAAGAAGTCCTGTGGCACTTCTAAAGACTAACAAATATATTTATTGCATGACCCTTCGTGGGAGAATATTCAACTTTGTCAGATGCTTTGAAGATGTGGGAACTTACAGAATGGGAGGAAAATAAATGTAGGGAATATGTAAATCATAGGATCAGGTCACACTATAACAACAAATCAAAGCAAGTGTTAACATTCAAACACTGGAGAGCAGCGTATAGAGCAGGAGTCTCAAACTTGCAGACCACAGGACACAGGAGGCCCCTAAAATTATTTCCTCCGACCCTCAGTGACTACTGCTATTGACATTTGCAATATCATTGTATGAAAAGGTTTCAGTGGTACAGCCCTTGGGCTAAGGTATTAGTCCTCATGCGTCCCTCATGGCGATTTGAGTTTGAGATCCCTGACATAGAGGAAGGTGAAGTCAAATCACCTGTTGTAATGGGAAAAGAATTCATAGTCCCTATTCACTCCTGATTCACACAGTCAACATTGCATACGAATTCCAATTCTGGATTCTCTTCCCATTACAACAGGTGATTTGACCTCACCTTCCTCTATATGCTGTTCCCCAGTGTTTGAATCTCAACAACTGCTTTGATTTGCAGTTACAGTGTAACCTGATCCTTTGATTTACATATTCCCTGCATTTATGTTCCTCCCATTCTGTAAGTTCCTTCTTCTTCAAAGCATCTGACAAAGTGGGATTTTCTCTCACAAAAGTTCATACAATAAATAACATTTTGAGTCTTTACAAGTGCCACAGGACTCCTTCTTTGTTCAGCTCTGACAGCTGCTTTTATACAGAGCTGAGAAGAGAAAGACCCGTCTTGATGGCCCCCTGGCTGCATGGCGTCCATCAGTGTTGCGTGGCGTCCATCAGTGTTGCAAGGGGGATCAAGATTTCTCGGATACTCTGGGGATGTTCTATCCACCACTCCCCAAATAGTAAAGGGGGTGTGTGTGTGTGTGTGTGTGTGTGTGTGTGTGTGTGTGTGTGTGTGTAGATAACATGCATTTTTCTAGCATTGGTCTTTCCACATGTCCATGCGAAGGTGCATTAGCCCGAAACCATGTGTGTAACAGGCCTTGCAGTGCTTGTACTGTAGAAAGAGGATGTGAATTGTCAGACTTGTCCATCTAGAGCACCTTTCACCAGTAATAAGCCAACAAACAGAATTGCATCTTGACTCAAGTTTTTTTTAACAAAAAGGAAGCTGGAGAGTGCATCAGTCTACTCCAGCCAGCTCCACATAACTGTCAGCTCCCAGCCGTGTCTGCTACATGAAGTGGGTGTGGCTGGGCCAGGTACACAGACTGACATTGGGGAAGCTGATTTTGTTGCTGCTGAAGTTGACAGGACTATTAAATTACTGCTCTCGGGTAGGTCTGATATACACTGGGCAGGTGGTGTGTGCAGCACTCATAGCCAGTGGCTCAGGAAGAATAATTCCACAGAACATGTGGTGAGCACATCATCCACTTGTTTTAAAACACATTGTGTGCACGGGCCTGGGCCATGACGCTGGGAGGAATCCCTCAGTTCTGGCTATGTAAAGACAGCTCTTGCTGCTACTTACCTTGGCTGAGTGGAATTCACCTCCCTGTTAAAACTCACCTAGGCATCCATTTCACTCTGCTACCAACTGTACAAAAAGCACTTCGGGAGCTGAGGGGGAGGCAAATCCAGTACTTAAGGGCTACATCCAGTAGATTTCTGCCCCCACTGCTGTAGTATGTGAGGACCTCGTAATCGTTTAATGTATTTAGCTTCAGAACACTCCTTGTGCTAGGATGCTGTGGGCAGCCCTGTTTTACTAAGAAAAAGACTGAGGCATAGAGGGGATAAGTAACTTGGGTAAGGTCACACAAGGGCATCTGACATCAGGTCTCTAGCTAACACCTTAGCCACTGAACCATGCCCCCTCTCTGTACGCCAGCTGGTCTTGAGATTTAGCTATGCTAATTGCCCCAGTCAGTGTGCTGCATTTGTTATTTTATAAGGAGGTAGGCAAGAAATGCAGTCTGGCTATGACAGGAGTCAAGGGTCATGGGTAAGATACAGGGTTATGGAGGTGGCAAATGAGAAAGAGAGGACCTCAAAGTGTCTGCTAGTCTATGGCAGCATAGTTTGGCTTGCAGGAACAAAACAAGCCAGTCCCACATATCCCTGTGACCCTGCCTGCCTTGGAGTATTTGTTCCCTACTACCTCTGGCTGTGATGAGTCAAAGAACAAGAAAGCCCCAGCTGCTTCCTGCCTGGAGGAGAGTCTGGCAAAAGAAGAGCTGCAGGGCTTCGTTCTGTGAACTCTGGGCCTCCCTAGTAACAGGGAGGTGCTGTAGTGGGAGAAACACCAGGAAATGTTTGTGATGGGGAAATAAAATAACAGTTAGTGGGGAGGGGAGGTGGCACCATGTCATGTTATGGCTGGTACGGGTAGTGCCAATCTGCTAACTGGTCCAGCCAAGTACCCTCTCCGACGGCTCCTTGGATTGGAATGGATTTGCATCCATGGCTGATTGCTGTTTACACTTCCCACTTCAGCAGGATAAATAGGAGGTCTTTGTGCTAGTCACAAAACACCCCCTCCTCCCCATTCCTGTGCCTCGGTGACCCTCTTTGAGCTGTCAGTGGGTTGGAGGTGAGTATTGCCCCAGTATCCCCACACTGGGCCAGTCCCAGTCTTTTTTCTGTTTCCATCTCCTGTCAGAGGAAAGGTTACAAGCTAGAATGAATTTACTGTGAAGGTAGATACCCCCTGAAAGCCATCTTCTGCTGCCTGAGAATAAGACAGGCCAAGATTTATCCTTGCAGGGTAGGATCTTGTGGCAGGGAAGAACAGCTATCCAGTGGCCGAGGGGTAGCCAACTGCTGGCACTCCCCCTGCTGGCCTGAAGAGGCCATGCACAAAAGCCCAGCCTGGAACAAAACAGCGGGGGCGTTGCTGGCGCTGGGCACCCCAGGGCATGTGCCCCAAACCCCAGCGCCAGTGCCCCAGATTTCCAGCCCAATCGGTAGGGCCCTGGGCTGGAACACAGTGGAGCAGGCGTGACTGCATTGCCCTTCCCTCCCCTGCTACCGTCCGGGCTGCTGGATGTTTGCCTTACCCCTGCAGGGGTTGAATTGCCTGACTTATTGTATTTTCTGTTTGCCTTACGCCGCCGCAGGGGTTGAAGGCCCAGACTTATTGTACTTTGTGTTTGCCTTACCCCCAGAGGGGTTGAAGGCACTGAACTTTTGTACTGCGTGCACGCCATAACTTGTCTGAGGCTGATGAGGACATGCAAAAAGGGGAGCGGGATTTGGCCCCGTCGCAGATGCAGACCTATGCCCCGCGAGGCAGCCCAGCTGAGGGCTGAGCAGCCTTACAATTGGCAACAAAGGTGGGGTCACCAAACTAGACCCCTGCTGTAGAGAAAGATAAACCATAGATCCTGAAAAGTTCATGACATGGTGGTTGAAGACACAAAGGCAGTTGTTACAAGACCTCGGGACCCAACAGCAACAGATGATCTGGGAGATGGGAGCCCAGCAGATGGAGCAACAACAGCAGCTACTGCACCAGCTCCTGGCCCCGCAACCTGCCCCAGTTCTACCTAGCGACTCTGGGAGCTCCAGCTCTGGATCAGCTGCTGCCCCATTCACTTGATGAAGATGGGTCCTGGGGACGATCCAGAAGTCTTCCTCTCCACCTTTGAAAGGGTGGTGGTAGTGGCTGGCTGGCCTAGAGATCAGTAGGCTATGCTACTTTCCCCCTATTTGACAGGCATGGCCCAAACTGCCTGTGACAGCCTGCCACAGGAAGCAGCCCAAGACTATGGGTGAGTAAAACCCCCCATTTTAGATGATTTAAATATTAGTCCTGAGATGTTTCAATGCCAACTATGGTACACCATGTATAAAACAGATAGCTGACCCTGGGCCTTTGCCCAGCGATAAAAGGAAGCTGCCACTCACTGACTGAGACCGGAAACTCATTTGAGTACTGAGATAGTGGAGCAGGTGGCTCTGGAGCAATTTCTGCATGTCCTTCTCCCTCAGGAAAGGAACTGGGTAAAGAGACATCAGCCCACCTCCCTAGATCGAGCCATGCAGTTAATGGAAGACTTTCTGGCTGCAGAGGGACCCACCCCACCAGTGAGCACACGCCCTAACCAAACCGCTACGCGGAAACTAGCACAACCTGGAGTATGAAGCAGGGGTCCTGGACTGCAAGCCCCAACGGGTGGGCAGGAACACCTTGCTGAAGGGCCACCAGCCCGGCCCGGAAGCCCACGGGCAACAACCCTGACTCCTCGATTGGCTGACTCCACCCGCTTGGGGCCCTGTTTTAGTTGCGGCCATTATGGACATCTCCAGCAAAAATGCCCAGGTGGCAGATCCCTCTTTGGTAGTGTCTATGCGGGAAAGGATCAAGCTTGAGTAAGAGAAGGACCCAAACTGACAGTCACAGCTGCTCTTGCGAGCCAGGAGGTAGAGGCCTTATTGGCCTCTGGGTGCGGCCAGACCCTGGTTAATAAAGGACTTATACCCAACCCTGAGGGGCCTACCGGTCTAGTTAAATTACGATGTATTCATGGGGACTTACGATCATGCCCCACTTTGCCAGTCCTGTTGACCATTGATGGGACATCCTGTTGTCTGACAATAGGGCTTGCAGACCATCTTCCATACCCGATAATCCTGGGGAGGGACTGGCCGAATTTTGGACTGCTCCTTTGCATTGTAGGATACCCCAAGGAGGCTGGGGCAGCACTGGGGGAAGCAGAGGAGCCGGACCATCCCAACGGGCCACCCCTGCGTGACTGCCGATGACTTCTGGGGGAAATCACAAAGGGGAAACTACCTCAGCATCAGAACCTAGTGACCGCATTGGCGATGCCCACATGGGCTTTTGCTGTGACCAGCAGGAGGATGAGACCCTACAACGGGCCTATGAACAGGTAGCTGCAATGGATGGGGTGCCGACAAATCCCCAAAGGGACTTGCCCTGGCCCTGGTTGAGCCCGATGAGACCGCCTGTATCGAGTAGACCGAGACCCAAGGACCAGACAAGCATGTGCTCAGTTACTGGTGCCTTGAGTACACTGAGAGGCCGTGCTACAATTTGCCCATGATATACTGGCGGCGGGCCACCTGGGCAAGGACAAGACCCTTGCACAGATTACGTCCCGCTTTTATTGGCCGGGGGTCCATGAGGATGTCAGAAAATATTGTATTTCCTGCCCAGACTGTCAAAAGATGGCTCCTGCAGGGGTTCTGCGAGCTCCCCTTGTAGCCCTTCCTGTGGTGGGAAAGCCTTATGAACAGGTCGCAGTGGATTTGGTGGGACCTCTGCCAGCAAGTACTGTGGGCTATCACCATCTATTACTCCTCGTGGATTATGCAACTTGATTTCCTGAAGTGGTACCTCTCCGGAACACATCAGCACGCATGATTGCTGGGGAGCTGATAAAGATTTTTTGCCTGGGTTGACCTACCTCAAGAACTCTTAACAGACCAGGGAACCAATTTTGCATTGAGGCTCCTGCGAGAGGTGTGTGCTATCCTAGGGATCCGGAAAATTCAAACCACCGTTTACCACGCCCAAACAGACTGAAACAGACTGAATGCTAAAAGGGATACTGAGGAGATTTTCCCCAGAGGAGCTACAGCGATGGGACCAACTTACTACTTCCCTCCTGATGGCCATATGCAAAGTTCCACAGTCCTTGACCCACTTCTCTCCATTCAAGCTCCTGTATGGCCGACAGCCCCAGGTGATCCTGAGCCTAGTCCAAGAAACGTGGGAACAGGCTCCATCACACTCACAGGTTCTTTTTCAAATATGTTGCAGGTCTGAGGGATAGGCTCCAACAGATTGGGCAGTTAGCCCAACAGAATCTTTCAGAAGGCCCAACAAGCCCAGGTCCAGGCGTACAACCGGAATACGCAAATCTGAAGTTTTGCACCAGGAGACTGGGTCCTATTTTTGCTCCCCTCCTCTGAGTCAAAGTTATTGGCCTGTTGCCAAGGCCCCTATGAGGTGCGCAGACAAGTGGGACACGTGAACTATGAAATCTGACAACTGGACCAACTATGTAAGAAGCAGATATACCATGTCAACCTGCTAAAACCCTGGAGGGAGTGAGAACACCTGTTCATAGCACCATACCCACCAGACTGTGAATCAGGACCACAGGTCCCAGACCCTGAAGATGAGGGAAACCTTCACCTTGGACCAGACCTTATGGCGGAGCAGCAAAGACAGGCTCAATGTCTACTTGAGACCTTTGCCACCCCATTTACGGCAGTGCCCGGACAGACCGATCAGGCTCAACACACTATTCAGGCTTCTCCCAGAACAATTGCCCATACAGGTACCCGTCTGATTCCACGGAGTCCACAGCCTACAGTAGAACAAGAGGTTAAGGACATGCTGAACCTGGGAGTCATTGAGCCCTCAGCCAGCGAATGGCACAGTCCGTTCATACTAGTCCTGAAGCCCGATGGGTCAACGTGGTTTTGCATCGACTTCAGCAGAATGAACGCTATTTCCAAATTTGATGCATACCTGATGCCCCGAATAGATGAGCTTCTTGACCATCTGGGGGAAGCGCGTTATTTTACGATGCTAGACTTAATCAAAGGGCTATTGGCAAATCCCAGTGGAACCCAGCGCCAGGGAGAAGACCGCCTTTGCCATGCCTAGCGGCCTTTATCAATTTGTCCGAATGCCCTTTGGTCTTCACAGGGCACCCTCCACCTTCTAGCAACTGATGGATCGCATCCTGCAGTCACACCATGTGTATGCAGTGGCCTACTTCAACAACGTGGTAATCCACAGCCAATCCTGGGAAGAACATCTCCCTTAAGTAGCCGCTGTTCTGCATGTGCTTACGGAAGCCTGATTGACTGCAAACCCATGGAAGTGCTGGGTAGGATGGCAGGAGATGACTTACCTTGGATACACCATTGATCGAGGACCGGTGCAGGCCCCGTTGACAAGGCCCAGGCCGTCCATGAATACCCCCAACCGATGACCAAGAAACAGGTGCAACAGTTCCTGGGCTTAGCTGGATATTACTGGCGATTTGTGCCTAACTTCACAGCCCTTGCAGCCCCTCTAATGGACTTCCTCCAGAAGACAGAGCCACTATGGGTATGCTGGACTGACTCCTGTGAGAAAGCTTTCCAGAAATTAAAAAGAGCATTGTGCTCTGAGCTTATGTTATACAGCCCTGACTGCCAGCGCCATTTTTGTTGTAAATGGATGCCTCAACAGTGGGCCTAGGGGCCATGCTAGCCCAAGAGGCAAATGGAGAGGAACATCCTGTGCTGTATGTTAGTAGAAAACTGCTTCCTAGAGAACAACAGTATGCCACCCCCGAAAGAGAGACATTGGGAGTCAAGTGGGCAGTAGAAGCCTTGCAGTACTACTGACTCGGAAACACTGTAACCATCATTACTGACCATGCAGCCCTCCATTGGCTTCAGCAAATGAAGGACTCTAACCCCCAGCTATTACGCTGGTACCTGACACTCCAACCTTACAGCTATACAGTCCAGCACCAGGCAGAAGAGCAGCATGCTAACGCGGATGCATTGTCCCATATTGGAGAGTGGGCTGAACTCAGCTCTGGACCCCAAGAGCTGATCTTGGGGGGTGGGGGAGAGTGTAGCAGGGAAGAACAGCTACTCACTGGCTGGGAGGTAGCTGACCGCAAGCACTCCCCATGCTGGCCTGAGGACACCGTGCACAAAAGCCCAGCCCAGAAGCAAAGGGATGACCCAAGGGAGTGGGAGGAATATAAAAGGGGCTGGTCCAGTCAGCCCAGGAGAAGGCAGAGAGGGAAACAGCTGCTGGAGCTGGCAGACCTCCCTCCCTGGGAGCAGCAGAGCGAGGACCGGCAGCGAGACCTCCCTCCCTGGGAGAGCCAGGGGAGTACCGCTGGCCAGCCATGCCCCTAGAGAGAATTCCCCCAGACAAGGACCTACATGAGCTTCCCTCAGCAGAAAACCTGGAGGAAGGGGACCAGCCAGATACTCATGAAGAGCTAGATGAGCTTCCCTCAGCTGAGGACATCAGCGAGCCGACTGTGCTGGGCCCGTGTGACTTGGAGGAGATCCCGTTGGCAGACGGAGTGGGGGAACTGCCGGCCCTGCCACCTGAAGTCAGTGAGGGTTTGACTGGGATGTCCTGGGGAACGCATCCAGAGGACCAGGAACCTGACAAGGAAGGTACCCAAGGGGGAATGAGGAGGAAGTGGGCCAGGAACAGCTGGTGAGGACACTGCTGGGAGATGGTGTGAGTGTTTCGGCCAGAGCCGACTGACCTCATGGCATGACACCGCCACTGGTAGGGCCCTAGGCTGAAACGCAGTGGAGTGGGTGAGCCTGCATTGCCCTTCCCTCTCCTGCCGCCGTCTGGGCTACCAGGTGTTTTCCTTTCCCCTGCAGAGGTTGAAGGCCCTGACTCATTGTGCTTTGTGTTTACCTTACTCTGCTGCAGGGGCTGAAGTCCCTGAAATATTGTACTTGGCATTTGCCTTACCCCTGGAGGGGTTGAAGGCAGTGAACTCTTGTACTGTGTGCACACCTTAACTTGTCTGAGGCCTAAGAGGACACGCGAAAATGGCAGCGGGGTTCTGCCCTGCCGCAAGTCCGGACCATACAGCCCGCGAGCTGGCCTGGCTGAGGGCCAAGCCACCTTACAGATCTGTTTTCAGGACACTTCAACCAGACCAAGGGGGCACTGACCTCCTACCTGGACCAGATGCAGTAAATCTTCTAAAAGGTATATTAGTGGGGCGTTGTTCCACTAATGAAGATGTAGAATTTGTGCAGTCAAACAGACCCATTCAGGCTGCCTTTCTCTCTGCATGCAGCGTAGCAGGTTTTAACTAGGTGCATAGGAGTGACCAGATCAGAGTTCAGTGCCCTGTCTTTACTGGTGACCAGCACTACATGCTGCAGAGGAGGGGTGCACGAATCCCTGCAGTAGACTAGGCAGTTAAGGAGCCTGACCCTATAGAAATTTTCTTCTGATGCCTGGTAGTAACGGTATGTCTGCGCTGCAATTAAAACCCACGGCTGTGGGGCTGTTTTGTTGCAGTGGAGATATCCAGTCTCAGGCTGAAGCCTGGGCTCTAGGACCCTGAACAGTGGGAGGTCCCAGAATGCTGAGCCAGAATGTCTATACTACAAATCAGCAGCCCCATAGCCTGCTTCCTGCGAGCCCAAATCAAATGGCCTGAACAAGCCATGAGTGTCTGACTGTGGTGTAGACAGTAGTAGTTGGTTCAGGTGCTGCCCAAAATGCTTTGGGTTATTTTACCTTCATTACTGTAAGCCTCAATGTTCTTATTCTCTACATAAATGACCAGCTCTTTTCTAAGGTTTGGAGTTAATGGTGACCAGAGGGCAAGTGTGAAAAATTGGGACAGTGGGCAGGGGGGAAATAGGCATCTGTATAAGACAAAGGCCTGAATATAGGGACTGTCCCTATAGTATTGGGACATCTGGTCGCCGTATTTAGAATTTGCTAACCTTGGCAGTTTCATACATGTGGTGTTGGAAGATATGGGCCAGGAAGTTCTTTGGGTGCGTCTGTATTGGCAAGTTAGTTCGAATTAAGGAGCCTTAATTTGAACTAATTTAGTCTCCATCCAGCATAGACTTTCACTAGTTCGAATTAAGGAATTCCTTAATTCAAACTAATGAAAGCTTAGTTTGAATTAGTAACACCTGCATTTAGTCCAGACTAAGCATTTAGTTTGATTCTTAGTTCGAACTAAGGGCAGTGTAGACCAGCCTTAATTTGAACTAAATAAATTTGAATTAGGACAGTTAGTTCGAATTAACAAAGTGCACTAATTTGACTTAACATTTAAGTTGAATTAATGCACTTTGTTAATTCAACTTACTCAGGTCGGGTCTAGTTTGAATTAAGGTCAAACTTATTAGTTTGACTTTGTTAATTTAAACTAACTTTTGTAGTGTAGACATAGCCTCAGACAAACCTGCTGCCTCACCTTGGTTAGATGAAATGTATGCTCCCAGCCACCATACACAATCGCTCAAAAGTTTTAATTTGTACAGCATATAAAGCATTTTCTCACCATGCTGGGCAACTAAATATAATTCCTTGCTCTAGAGCAGTGGTTCCCAACCTGTGGTCTGTGGACCCCTGGTGGGCCACAGAGTGTCTCCAGGGGATCTACAGATGGACTGGGAGCTAGGGCCAGATACTGCCTGGGTCTCGGGTTCCTATAGAGACCCCAGCTTCCAGCTAGCAGGGAGTTTCCCCCAGGCAGGGAGTTTTTAAAAGTCCTGCCTCCTGAGCATGCTTAGACCATGCTCAGAAGAGTAGCCTAAGGTGGGCCAGGACCAGCAGCTTCATCCAGGTAAAGAGAGTGGGGGAAGGGGCCCTAGGGAGTGGGGGGGGGGAACCAGGGGGGGGGCCCGAAAAGGGGCCAGGGGGTGGGGAAGATTCAGGGGGTGGGGCAGGGGCAGGGACAGAGAGGCGTACCCGGAGCGGCAGAGGCCGCATGCTGCCAGCAGGGGCTGGATCCTACCAGCAGAGGCTCCTCTGGGACAGCAGGGGCCACATTCTGCCCCCAAGGGCTACATTGTGCTCTGTGATGACCAAAAGAATAAAACTGCAGTCGGGGGGGCACAGTTCTTTTTAATAAAAAAGGGGTCTCCAGTCTGGAAAAGGTTGGGAACCACTGCTCTAGAGCTTGAATTGTCTGCTTTACTTCAGGCTCCGAGTCTTCAGCTGCTTGTGCATAGCCTGAGCTGTATTCAGGTCAGGAAAGTTAAGTGTGAAGAGGAAAGTTAGGAGCAGTGGAGCTCTACTTGGGATGCTGCCCAAGGGGGGGGGTGTTGTGTGCCTCTGCAGTGTAGATGATTTATGCACCCAAATCGGCTCATAGAAAACTATTTTTTTTTCTGTTTAAAAATAGCAAAAGCAAGCATCAGTAGCAGCAGGAAAACTAGCCCAAATTAAACAAAGTAAGAGAATCTTATGATTCCCTGCAAGGTGCTCCCCTGTGCAGTCCGTGACTGGGCTGTCTGGCGAAGCCAGAGAGAATCAGACAGTACTGGATCAGCAAGTTGGTCTCCTAAATGCAGATGTTTCCCCTTCAGGACAATACTGGGGCTTTTTTACTTCACCATAGGACTTAAATATCTCCAGCAGTGGACCCCCATCATTTTCCATGGGAGACTTTCCCATGCCTGCCAGGCAGTTTTCCCTGGTGTTTTAGTTTGATCTTTCCTTTCTTAATTTGATTTATTAACTCCACATTGTTCCTCTTTGGTAGCATCCTGAACAGTTGTTCTCTCTTCCTACATTTACGCTGTGATTGGAGAGGTGTTAACAGGTCATTTCACCTGGAATAGTCTCTTGAAAAATGTGTTAGCTACTTATGCTAGACACTTTGTTCAAATCTTATACTTAGCTGAGTTGGGGCTCATCTACACTTGAAACTTCCCGCAGTACAACTGTACTGGTTGTAAGAGCGCTTGTGTAGCCGTGTTATAGAATCATAGAAACTGACAATATTCCCTCTAAGCTGGTGGTGCAGCTGAGCAACTTATAGATGCCTCTGAGCAAGTTCACTCCCAGTTCCCCGACTTGGGGCCAGGTCCCTTCCCCACTGCCCATCGGCTCCCCAACTGCATCCATAACTTGCTCAGCTTCATCATCAGCTTAGAGAGGGAACGTTGCGTAGATGTTGCCTTTTCATTCAGACTTCAATAAATTAATACAACTACAGAATTTCAGTTTAACATTTTTATTAAACAAATGTGAAACAATGATACTGCCTATCAAGCCTCCTCTACCATCATCTACACCTCTGTTTTTGACATATGTGTTTGTTGCATTTCCAGAATACATATACAGAGTCAAGGTCAACCTTGAATCCAGCAGTTGGATATGATTTGGTGTGCATTAAACATGCAGATAGTGCAATGGAGAATGGCTCAGCAGAGGTGCAGCTCAAAGCTGGTGCCATGCTGCTCACGAGTGTCCAGGGATGTTACTGATGTTATTGCAGTGCCAAGTTACTGAAGTATCTTGGGCTGTTTTCAGTGGGGGAGCTGTTATTTTTCCACAGCCTTACTAACATAAGCAGTTCTTTTGTCTCAAACTGCCTATGAAACTAAAATTTAGACTGCAAATGATGGAGCTTGAGTGGTATTTTTATACATATAGTAGATCTAGGATGTTGTCTTTCACTGTGAAGAACAAAGCATGTGAATAACAGCCTAATATAATATTGGAAGGAGTGTGTGTAATTGTTAATGCACAGGAATTAGTCATTAAAGTTTGATTGTTCAATTGCAAGCTCTGCCCATTAACCCTGTACCTATTCAAAGTGCTGGCCTGTCTTAAGCTAACTAATTTCCACAATATCCCTGTGAAGTAATGCACTTTATAGATAGGGAAACCGAAACACAGAAAAGTGAAATATCACACACATGCTATGCACCAGGTTAGTGTTAAAGCAAGGGTCTCCTGGTTCCCAGCCCTGTGTTCATTCTACTAAACCAGAGGCCTGGGCAATAGTAATTACCCATCGTCCTGAATCATTGGGAGGTCCTGGGATGGAAAATGCTGTAGAAATGCTGTCTGTTAATAAAGTAACATAAGGTTCAGTTCAGAACTGTGCATTTCCCTGTTTATTCTGAGTCTTGGGTAGATTTATTTATTGTATCCATGTATCTGGCAGCAATGAGTTGAAAGGGAAACAAGACATGTTTCCTTACATTAACTTTTCTGAGTTATCATTAATTAGCGCCACAGTGCTCTGAAGGCTGCTGTTTCACTGGGTGGTGAAGATCTGATCCCATTCTTAGATGGCCCTGCTGCCTGCTTCCCCCTGGCACAGACTGGTCTCCCCACTTCTGCCTCTGCCCGACCCCTGCCTTCTCCCTCTGCAACACCCCCCCACCTGCTTCCCCACAGCGTGGACCTGTGGTCCTATGCTTCTGCCTTGCCTAACCCTTTCTTTCTGCTCTGTAATGCCCCTCCTGCAGGTTTCCCTGCCTTCTGCCTGCCCAACCCTTCCTTTCCTCTCTACTTTAACCCCCCGCTGCTGCTTTCCCTGCAGCATGGACCCAGTCCCACACTTCTGCTTTGCCTGACCCCTTCTTTGCTCCCTGTAACCCTTCCCCAGCTGCTGGTGCCATCTTCCCCATGGCATGGTCCATGCTTCTGCCTCTGCCTGATCCAACGCCTCCCCCCCCCCACAGGAACCCCTCCTCACTGCTGGTTTCCCCATGGCACAGACCTCCATTGCTGCCTTGTGCAACCCTTTTTTCCCTCCCTGTAACATCCCCTGCCCCACTTACCACTTCACCCCTCCCTTTCCCCCTTACTTGATCAGCAGGAGATATGTGACCAGTCAGCTCCTGCCCTGAGCATGCACCTGACGCATGCTCAGGGCCAGAGATTTTAAACTCCCCCAGCCCCAGCCCCTAGGCATGGCACCGGGAAGAATGTGTCCAGGGCCAGGCAGGGCCTGCACCTGCCGGGCCTGCACAGGGGTCGGTGTTGCCTGTGCAGGTGAGTGGTGGTAGCTCTGCTACCGCCCACCTTCACAACTTACAGTGGATGTTGGAAGGAATCATGAGAGGTCATCGAGTCCAGTATCCTGCACTCATGGCAGGACCAAGTACACCCATTAAACCATCCCTGACAGGTGTTTTTCTAACCTGCTCTTAAAAAACCTCCCCTAGGGACAGGGAGGGTCAGGCCAGAAGTGGGGTGAGAGAGCGGAGCTGCCCCAGGGATGGTCCACTCCGCCCTCGGAGGCAGAGTGGCTGGCTCAGGGGAGAGTCTGGAGTGTGCGATCTTGCTTCTGAGCTGGCCCACCATGCTGCCCCTAAGCTGCAGCACTGTGAGCTGGTGCCATAGTGGCTCATGGCTAGAGCCAGAGCTGGTCATGGCATTGAAGAAATTCAATTCTGTTTTTCCTTAGTTCACACCTGACACTCATGATTGGGAGCAACAGATGCCAGGCAGAACCACTAGTTCACTGCCCATTGTTGTATACACACCTCTTCCCACCTTCAGAGCAGAGCTTGCTGACTCTGGTGCCACCAAGGAACTAAAGAAGTCTCAAAGCTTGGCCCTCGTCACTCCCTGGCCTCACAGGCTTCCCTGCCCCCATTTACCCAAGCCTCTTGTTTTCAGAAGTCCCAGAGCAGTTTATTGCTCTCATGCCCCATACATGGCAGAAGGGATTCTCGTACTGACTTTAGTAGTTGACCCTAACTGTGCCCAGCTCCCTGACTCATAGCAGAGCAGGGTGGTGGGAGCACGTCACTGTGAAAAAGGTCTGTCTACTTCCCTGGTTTCCAGCACAACTTGGAGCCCCACAGCTCTGCCCAGCTGCCTCAGTGGGGCCCCTCACTGCTGGGGCATGGTAATCTGTCTTCTCCCAGTTGCTTCCTGTCATCCGCCTCTGTGCTTGAAAGAATGGGTTGCAGGTGGCAGGATTCCCAAGGACACTTGGTATGTGAGTGTCCTCCAGGGACCAGGAAAATGTGCAAGGACAAGTCCAATTTAGTGACATGCCCTGAGTAGTGTCCCTACTGGGCCAGTCAGTGGGCCCTGTGCATTTCAGTTTCTCCCCAGTGAAGAACAGATTAGTGCTGAGACCCTGCAGTCTGTCCACCACATGACCTTGTGCCAGTGTGACACAGCCATTCTCTGCAGCCTGGGCTTCATGTCCCTGCATGGTGCCCTGTGCGCAGCACTGGTGGTGCCAAGCCCATGTTGTGTTTCGAAGCAACCCTGACCAAGCTCTGCCCTAGGGAAGGTCTCCCAACTCCCTTTGGAGAATACTCATAGGTGGGAGACATGGATAGAGACCTTTTAGGTCTTTCTTGGTCCATCTCATACCCTCAGGGCTAGGCGAGATAGTGCTCAATAGTCTATTATACAGGGCCCTGGTAGGCCCTATCTGGTCCTTCTGTGATGGAAGCCAGACCAGCCTATTCCCAGGCTAAGGTACCCCAGGAACAATGCATTCCAAGAACGGATGGGGCAAGAGCCTCCTATGGTGTCCCACTCCCAAAGTTCTGGTCATACCATTGGAAAGTTTTGCAGGGGCTAAAACGCCACCATAACTGCTCACTGCTTTTAACTGCATCTCCTTGTCGCCCTTTTCCTTTGGTCTTTAAAGCCAGCAGCAGCCCCACGTCGGGTCTGGGGACTGCCGCCATTGTGGGCATTCTCATCGTCATCTTTGTGCTGCTCCTGGTGGCCGTGGACATCACCTGCTACTTCTTGAATAAATGCGGCCTGCTGATGTGCATCGCTGTCAACCTGTGTGGCAAGTCTGGGCCTGGAGCCAAGGGCAAAGACATGGAGGAGGGCAAAGCAGCCTTCTCGTGAGTAATCTCTCTGCTCTCCTCTGCCCAGTCCTCCCATCAGCCACATTCTGCCTGGAACAGCCCCATGATACAACACCTTTGTCCTTGGGGGCCAAGTGGCAGCTGAGCTGGGGGCACACACACAGACTAGCACTGCATTGAGCCTGCTACCCTTCCTTCTCTGAGGTGATTCCTGCCTCCCCACTCGTACGTACTCTCTATATTCCAGCCCCAGAGAAGAGACTGCTTTTCCAGGGAAGCCAGTTCTTTATTGGCTTCAGATGCTAGAGCACTGCAAGGGAGGGTTACTGCAGAGAAGGGTTTTCATGGTGGGCCACTCTTGCTCTACCATGTCTTGTGGGTGTTCCCTGTTAGTGCCCCCATCCGCCTCCAAAGCCAGCATCAGGGTGAAACATAATCCAGCAAGCAGGATCCCTCACCCCAGCTGGAGGAGGCCCCGCATCCAGGTGCCATGTTCTCATTCTTGTCAGGGAGCAGAAGTGCTGTCTGTGCAGCATCCATGGGTGCCTCTGGGGGATGAGCTACTCAGTGATGGTAGGCACTGCGATGGCCCTTGTCTTGGCTTTCGGAAGGGGCCATGTGCCAGGACTAAGAACCAAGCCACTTTCCAGGCAAGTCCCACCCTACCTTGTTGCTGGTTGCATCTGGTAGCATGATCCTTCCATCCACAGGGGGGGCATTTGGTGGGGCTGGGAACCCCTTCCCCAAGCTTGCAATCTCCTTACAGGAAAGATGAGTCAAAGGAGCCCATCGTCGAGGTGCGGACAGAAGAGGAGAGGACCCCTAACCACGATGGAGGGAAACACACAGAGCCTAACGAGACCACTCCACTGACAGAGCCAGAGTACGTTGAAATTAGGTCATTTTAGTGCACAGTCAGGGTGGCCCCTAAGCCACTGTAACCTCTGACCTCTCGCATAGGTAACCCAGGGAAGAGAAGGAGAATAGTCAAAGCTTGAGTAGAGCTTCCTTCCCTATAAATGTGCTTGGTCCAGGTGCTTTCCATCTTGAAACACAGTCACTCAGCCCTGCTCATTGCAAGGGCTCCAGGGGAAATGTCCTAAATCACACTGCTTCCCAGTGGAGCAATGCTGTGCTTAGGGCCCAGTGATGCTGCACCAATGGTGTCACTTTGATACTCACATTGGGCCAAGAGAGGGTTTGGGAGTTCCCAGAGACCTTGTGTGCACTAGAGACATGAACCATTTGGGCATGAGCCATGATTTGGGGCATCCACACTAGCCAGGATGAGCTAGATATGCCCAGCACTGTTGTGAACTGTTGCACTTGCAGTGCCCTCGAGGCACCTACTCCATAATTCCCACTTCAGCTCCTGGAAGCAGTGCATGCTGGGAGATTGCAGAAGGCCAGCATGTGGCAACAGTGGACAGAATAGTTGAACCATGTCTGCTTGTTTGAATCCACACTGACATTAATTAAATGGGTGAAGAGAGAAGAGTTTACTCTCAAGTGTTTATGAAAGCTGCTGTAAGATGATGGCCCATTCTTCCTGGGTATTAAGCCACTGAGAGCATCTCTTTGCAGGGATGCAAAGTGTCTTACAAGTCCCTGGCGCTATAGAATGGACATAGATGTCATCTGAGCTCTCCAAGAAGGAATAATTCCTTTGTCTACTTTGTCTTTGACTTTGGTTTGCAGTTGACACAGTGGGTTTCCTATTTTCTATGTTGGGTTGTCAGAGTCATTGAGTCTTCAGGTTTCCCCATCCATAGTGCTGCTCTCTTCCCTGCCAGCTGAGCAGAGAGAAGAACTGGTCCCATGGGTTTGTGGGCAAACTGGGTGCTTGGATGTGGTCAGGAAAGATGTGAGAGCCATGTTTATGCAACAGCACTGGACCATGAATGTGCTGTGTGGCTGAGTACAATGTGCTTTCCTTGGGTTGTTTGATTGTTAACCTTTATGGAGGTTATCTCCAAGTAATAAGCTGATAGTGGTGATGTTGAAAGTGCTGGCTTCTCACACAATAAACCATTGCATTTCCAGCAGACTGCACCCCCTTTCCTCTTTAGTAAAACTGCTGACTTCAGCAAGGTTCCCATCTATAAAGCTGGCTAGGCTCCATCATGGCTGCCAAAGTGTGGCTAATGCTGTCTCCAATCATCCTGAAGTAACGCTGACACTAGTTGGGAACAAACTATGACTGCCTTGTTCAAGATAGAGGGAGGTGCTGGCCAAACGTTCCATGTGTGCGTGGATCTGACTCTCTAAGGCTTAATGAAAGTAAGAGGTACATAGACCCACATTTAGGACAAAGGCAGGCGATTTGGACCCAGGGCCCCGGATTGGTATCAGAAACATTGGTGTGGCCAAAGTGCATTCCCCACTCCCAAGATTAGGATCTTAGGAGCAGGAGGAAGACAGGGGTCTATTGGGGTGTTCAGGAGGAGGAGGAGACTGAAGAGGAAGGCTAAGTTAGGGGAAAAGTGTTTCTTTACAGAATATGGGTTAGGTGAACTTTGGGGTAATACTTGTTGCACAAAACTCCATGTGAGCAAACTACTGAAATTCTGTGTACTCTCTGCTCTTCCTCTTCCTCTTCGATCTCCCCACTTGTTGCCTGTAACCAACTGCACATCTGGCCTCAGAAGGGTTCCACCTTTTTTGCTTTCATGTCTTCTGTGTGCTCTGTAACCGCATGCCATGCTTTTGCTGTGCTGTCTGCTGAGCCCTCTTGCACTTCTGCTCATTTCCCCCCTCTCATTTATGGGCTTCATTGTCTATTTCTCTTCTACTCCTATCCTCCTCGCAGGCACCCCGCTGACACCACAGCTACCGTTGAGGACATGCTGCCTTCTGTAACCACGGCCACCACTAACTCTGACACTCTCACCGAAACCTTTGCCACTGCTCAGAACAGCCCGACCAGCGAGACCACCACACTGACTTCCAGCATTGCCCTGCCAGCCACAACTATCCCTGACTCCAACTCCGTACCACCCAGCCAGGCCACTCCAGCCAAAGGGGCAGCTGCCTCAGCTTCCTCACCACTGTCCTCCTCGGCCCCCAAAGTTGCCCCCCTTGTTGACCTCAGCGACACCCCGACTTCTACTCCAGCCACTAATAATTTGTCTTCGAGTGTCCTGGCCAACCAAGGGGCAGTGCTCAGCCCCAGTGCTGCCACCAATATGCCTGAGGCCTCCAAGGCTCCAGCTGGTAGCAAGCCGGCCACCCCTGTCCCCGCCAACCCCACTAGCCCTCCAGCTTCTTCAGAGCCCAAGCAGGAGGTTTCAAGCACCAAAAGCCCAGAAAAGGAAGCTGTCCAGCCCAGCACTGTGAAGAGCCCAACAGAAACAGCCAAGAACCCAACTAACCTGAAGAGCGAGGTTGCCTCAGGCAGCACCACAAACCCCTCCCAGAACGAGGACTTTAAAATGGACGAAGGGACCTTCAAGACCCCAGACATTGACCTTGCAAAGGATGTTTTTGCAGCTCTTGGCACTGCTGCTCCTGCCAGTGTGGCTAGTGGGCAAGCTCGTGAGCTTGCTTCTTCCACTGCAGACAGCTCTGTACCGCTGGCACCAGCAAAGACCGAGTATGGCTGCCTTTAATCTCCTGTTGGTTGTGTGCTGTGTTTCTTGTGCATTAGTGCTGTGCTGTGTTCTTGTTGGATGTTCTCTTAACTAACGCCATTGTTAACCCCACCTTTTCTCTAGCAAACTAATGCACTTGTTAATTGTGCGGCACAGCCTGGCTCTTGAGACGCAAGGTCAAAGGAAGAATAGAAGTTCCTGGGTGCAGAGCAGACTGGTGTCTGGTCATAGGGAAAGATGAAACTATGAATTAATAATGTGTTACAGTTTAGACTTCTCTGTAGCTACATCCTGTTTCTGATTCTTTTGGGAAAGCACTCAAAATCACCTTCTTGCAGCAAAAAAACTCCTGATTCTGAAAAACACTGAGCTCCTGTAGTTCACCAGCAACAATAGACCAAACTCGGTTTCACTGCGTAATCCAGAGCAACTCAGCTGGAGTCACTCCAGATTCACGCCGTTGCAAGGCAAGCCAAAACATGGCCCAAAGGGTGGAGCTGTGGGTGCTTAGTACTTCTCAGGATCAGGCCCTATATTAGCAAGTTCCCTGTGAAGAGGGGACTGGGGCAAACCTGCCTATGAAATCAGCACAAGCGTTCGGGGCTGGCCATTTGGCCTTGTCTCATCCTAGTGAACTAGTGATGAATTTCCCTCCATTCAGCCTCCCCAGCTTCCCGTTTCACAAGTGATTGAGAGAGAGCCACTGAATCTAGAGACATGAGGGGATGCAGGTTCCTGAGCTCAGCCTCATCCCATGTGGAGGGATCCACAAGACAGAGAAAGAGTCCTTGCTGCAAAAAACTTGCAGCCTAAGTGGTAGGAGGTAGTTAGTGGTCTGTAATGTACGTCACTGGCACACAGGTGATCTTTTCACTTGGCTAGTCTGCCCCTGGTCGGTAGAGCTATGTGAGGAGAGCACCTGTGCAGCATCACAGCCTGCATCCTGGACTCAGGAAGGAAATATCCACTCTTCAGATATCCCCAGCCCAATCCATCCACATCAGTGACAACTATCAGGCTGGTCCACAGCTCCAGCTAACAAAGCAGCGGTGGTGAAATGAAACCAGGAAATATTCTGGTCAGTGTGTTGTAAAAGCACTGTGCAGCAGCTAGGCAGATGCAATGGATGGAGACTGCTTCCATCTGTGGATACCTGGTTTCAAGTCGTCCTTGGTTCACCATGAAATGAGCTTTATCGCTTCTGTTGGTAGAAATAGCGTGTTGTGTCTGCTCCCTCCTTGTGCATGCTGTCCCTGTTTCCTGAAGTAGAGTGTACATTGGCTTTGTTGGCCTTAACACCTATGTCTGAGGTCACAGTTTTCAGGGTGAATGTGCAAAGAGGAAGGATCTGAGGCTCCCAAAGATGTCACTCAAATCCAGAAATCCCCCATGGTTTAAGCTTGTATCACAAAGTTAGGGCCAGGTTCTTGATCTCTATTGACATTAGCCTGCACTGCTGGAGAAGGGCAGTCACCTCAGTGTTGCTTGCAGAGGCTGGTGAGGACTCAGGGCTGACTGAGGATGAGGCTGGAGTGCATGCACTGTACCATTCTTCCCCGCCCACCCCTTTCCTGCACAAAAGGACATGAGGACCAGGATAGATGCTATAAATTGGAGTAGCCCTGTGGCTTCTCTTTGGACCCTTGGCTGGCCCCAGAAGGTTGCGCTTGGGGCAGTTGGGAACTGCAGCCCTAGTTTCTGTGGATGTCAGTCTCAGATCAGGGGGAACAAATGCTATCTCTTTTTCCTTCTGCCTCTTTATTGTGTTCTTCTTGGATTTACTCTCAGAATATTTCCTGCAAGGAATAAGGCCGTGCTATTAAAAAGTCAACCTGCTTTGACTGGGCACTCATGTCACATGGTAATGTTTCTGTCCTTTGATCGGACAGGGCAATGTTGTAGAGTCATTGCAGATGCACTTGGTTGCTGCTTTGCCCTCTGTTAATGCTCTCTGGTGTTTGCTTCAAAAGAGCATTTCCTGAAAATGCTGCCAGCAGCAACCTCGTTCCATGGAAAGCAAACCCAAAAAGAAGGTGGGAATGAAACCCAAGCAAACATGTGTCAGTAGCTGAAAGTGTTTTGCAGTGTTACCCCAAGTCTAGCCATGCTGCTGTAGAAGGGGGTCATGCTTTGTGTGGAACATCTGGGAGTCAGTCCAGAAGTTGTATCTTTCCCTTGACACTAGCACATCCAGCTTAAATAGTAAGAAAACCATCTTATAGCCTCTCTCTAAACTGCTGTTCTGGTCATTTTTCTGCAGGAAGACCCCTGTAGAAGAGAAATCTGAAGTGCAAGCCACGGAACCTAAGGCACCCCCTGCAGAAGTCAAGACGGTCCCCAATGAAGCCACACAGACAAATGAAAATGAGAGCAAAGCATGATCAGCAACAGGAAGGGAAGAACAACAGAACAGCTTCACCTGAGCATTTAAAACACACCACACCACACATCTCATTCCTCTAGTGTCTTTTGCCTTTAAAAGAAAAACAGACAAAATGAAAAATGCATAAATGGGGATCTCTTTTTTTTTCTTTGTAGGTTTGTAGAAAGGTTGTATTTGTTGTGCACTTGCTTTTAAGGAAAAATAAAATACTTTTTAAAGAAAAGGTTGATCCCACAATCAGATCAGGGCTCAATGAGCCCTGCTTGTAGTCAAGCAAACAAGGTTACAAAAATCAACTGCAAAATGGTTAGGAAGTTCAAAACCAACTAGATTTAGGGTGGGGGAAATTAACCCTGACTTTTCTTTGGTTAGTCTAACAGAGTCAACAGCTATACCATCAGGTATGGCCAGTACTGAATGAACAAAGTCCACAATTTATTTTTATACTTTTCAGTCGAGTTTGAATATATAAAGCCTCGTAAATAAGTTAATGTTTCTGTTCACTTTATATTTGTTCAGTAGGCAGCGTGTCTCTCGCCCTTTGTGACTGAATCCAATCTCTTGCTTAGACAGTTATTTGGGGGTTTATTATGATTATTATAATTATAATTATTATTATTATTATTATTATTTTTAGAAGGAATGCCAAAATTGCAGCTTCTGGGATATATTTCAATTTGCAGTATTCAGACGGCTACATTTTCTTAAAATTTTATTTTAAATCTTTTTGCCAACTTTTGTTTTTTTTCCAGTGTTTACAATCTACAAATGTTTTTTTTTACTTTTGTTGTTTTTAAATGTATGTGTAAAATAGCTGCCTTTTTTTAAAGTAAATACAGTCTAGAGATATTAGATTTACTAGCATGCTTGCTTTGCAAAGGGAGACATTTTAAAATATGGATGTTTACAATAGTTGTTTCCCCTTTACGTTTTTTAATTATTATTATTATTTCTTACTGAAGTAAGATGAGTAATGCTGTTCATTTTACTTTTGTCACCAGCCAAGGCCCACGTCTAGCAACACATGTAAGTGCATTAACTTTAAACATGGGCCTTGTCAATAGGAATACCTGTATGCTTAAAGTTAAGCATGCACTTAAATCCTTTGCTGGACCAGGGATAAACTGCATAAGAGAAATATGTTCTCTGCTTTTCTTAGACATTCTCCCCTATTCCTTCCAGGAATCCTCCCTCAGCTCCAAGAAGCAGAAGGGAGATTGTACAGTCAGGGCTGGTCTAGTCTCGGTGTACAGATGTTTAAATAAAGTAATTCCCCTGGTTCAGAAAAAAGTAATAAACATGATTTTCTTTTAATGTAGGATTTAAAAGGAAAGAGCTTGTGCACTTTGGGAAACGAGCATCTTCTTTTGGGGCTTGAAAACATTAAAAAGTTTTTTCATTCACTAGGAGTGAAATTTACCAACACAAAGTATATGCACTACATTTATGATCTGATTCTATTAAGATCTAACTGAATGATTTGATGCTTACTGAGTAGTCCACATGTGTTTTGCAGGATGAGGGCCTTAAAGACCTCATCTGAAGTCCCTTGATGTTGACAGAAAGACTCCCATTGACTTAACTGGCCTTTGGAACATACCTGTAGCCCTCAAAATGAGAGTGATTTGGTGCATAAGGTTTGCATAGGAGTGAACTTTGCTCTTATAGTGGCATCAATGAGAACTGCTATTTGGAGTCCTAGGAAAAACTGCAAATTTGGGGCAAGAAAAAGAACGAATGAGGGGTGGAGCAGGGGAGAAAGGGTGGTTGGGGGAAGACCAGCCCTTTGTATAGAAATCCCCCCCCTTTTTGTTTGTTTGCTTTTTTATTTTCTGTTTTGTTTTCCATTCTACTTTAGATCTGCAAGCTTATGCACTGTGGGCGCGTGAGTATTTTAGTGTGAAATGTGGTTTTTGTCATAGTATTGAAATAATTAAAATAAAAAAAATGTCAAACATAGTTTGGATGTGGAAGGTGTAGCAGATAGTTCAGATAAAAAAATTATTCAGGAAAATAAAGAGAGTAATTCTTACAAGGAACAGAAGCCTTTAAATGAAAAACAAGGAAACCTGACTGGAGCATACATTCCTTTGTGCTGTGGTAATGAACAAATGAAGATTTTGGGTGAGGAGACTGCAGTTTGGCTCAGCTACATTGAATCACTCTTTCAAGGCTGCAGTCTTTAGCAGTGGCATCAGTAGATTATAATTTCAAACTGTGAAAAATAATGGTCTTGTCATTTGCTAAACAGGGGTTTTCTGCTCCCCCCTTTTTTTTTCCTCAGCTCCTGGGGATGGAAATGGAGGCTAACTGTGTGTGTGTGTATCTGTGTATAAACTCACACTCACACAATGCCCGTCTTTAACATGCCACTAGTATGAATGGATATTTGAGTAAGCATCCTGAGCCAAATCCGTCCCTTGCTTATCGCACTGGAGCAGCAAGGGCATAAGTAGGGGCAAGATTTGGCTGATGGTCCCTAGGAAAACCTTGTTTTAAAGAGATGGATGTGGCATGAAAGGCCACCTCAGCTTGTAGGGAGAAAGAGTCCACATAGCCACGGGGGAATCTGTGGGTTGGAAATGAGAGTGTACACCTCAATTCATAAGTTACCAAGAGAAGCTGTTCATCCTTCATGCAAAGTTGTTGATGGCTTTGACTTGCTTTGCCAACTATATTCTAATCTATACCTCATAAGTTATTTACCCCTTGAAAGCTGAGCAGCTGTTGTGAGGCAAATACTGCACAATGCTATAGACTAGATACACATCTGCTGACACTAGTCAAATGTTTGACACATACTTTGACTTCTGATGAGGATGCCTAAAATGTCATTTGTCTCAGATTGAAAGTCTATTCAGAGCCTGATCCAAGGCCCATCCAAGTCCATCAGAAAGACTTTCATTGACTTCAGTGGGCTTTGAATTGAGACTTGGGAAGTGGGCATCATTTCTAGCTATCAGCAAATGGTGTGGTTACTGGACTAGTGGTCAGATCCATTCTGCCCCTTTTCATTCCTGACTGAGCTTTCTCAACAATCAGTACTTAAGTATCAGCTCTTGAAAGCATTTTTATACTTCTCCATAACCAGGGAATGCCATTTTAATTTAGAAATAATCCACTTTTCTGAACTAAAATAGGTTAGTCTTCATTACCTTTTTTTAAATCTTTGAAGACGGACCAACCTGGCACCGTTTACATTGTATATATTTATATATGTATCACTGCCTTACATATATATCTATATAGCCACCGAGACTGATCAGCTTCTGGTAGTAGATTGATTGCATTTCTTGTTGTACCATACATACAATACCAAGACAATAACTCATCCAATTGTTCAGTGTTTAGACTGGAGTTTTATTTTCACCCTTTTATATGGAACATTCAGACCCCCCAGGTGTCGCACTAGGCTGTTTTGATAGTGGTTCTCAAACCCTCCATTGACATCCCTACCCAGCATTCCCTACTTTTGGGGGCCTTCTATCTTGTTATTAAAAAAAAAAACAAAAAAACTTTTTACCAAGTGAAGCATTGATACCACCTTTATTTCCATTCTCACCAGTGTAAATATTGATACTAACGGAGAATTTTGACTTCGCATTCTGTCAGAATACTTGTGTTCAAATAAAAATTACAAAAAAAAAAAAAGCCCACTTTTGAAGTCTAACCTTTTTGTTGTCTGCTGTGTTGTGTAGCCAAACATAGGCCCACAAGAGCTTTTCTAGTGCTTAATACTTCATCCCTTCAGGGGTTCAAGCACCAACCTTGGTTGTGACTAGAAGAGTGGTGAAAGTAGGGACTAACAGTTCCCATTAAAAGAGACTGAGTAGTCTTGATTGCAGAATGAAGTGCAAACTGTGACTCTGTGGGCAGGATGGACTCCCAGGAAGAGCTATTCTTCACATTCCTCACTTTTGCAGGAGGCTCTTCTTCCACTTCAGAGACCCCTTGTGAAAACCCTCAAACCCAGCCACAAAGGAGACTATTTTAAAGGGTTTTTTTTCCCCAGGCCTAAATTCTGTCCCCAAGATACTTAACATGCAAATGCCCATTATAGCCCACCCTTTCCCACTGTGAATTCAGGAGATCTGGATTTGGAGTGAGCTGGAAAAGTCATGAGCCGGTTCACCAACCGTTCATACACTTGTGTATGTGTTTGTTTTAACAGCAACATTTCCCAGGCGTGAGCTCTGTAATTAGCTATGTCTGTTCATGAGGGATGCTGGGGAATGCTGCCCTATCATGCACATTTCTCCAATTGGTTTCCAACGGTAAAGTTAACTCTGCTCTTCTACATCTTATTTCTCAGAAGTGTCAAGGATCACCAGCTGGGAGTCCTTTGCCAACAGTGTTTGCCATGAAAATGAAGCCATAGTTTAGCTTGCCAAAAGTGCTTCGACTAATGCACTAGATGATGCTAACTACATGTAATACAAACTGAAGTTTTAATCTCCAGGGACATGAGGGAAGTGCATTAAAACTCTGATTTGTATCAGTATCTGAGTGCACAAATTGTTCCCCAAGAGGCATACTAATAGCCAAGAGGCTGATCTGATCACCTATTAACGCATGAGACTATCTCTTTCTCTGCCAAATAGGTTCCTAGTGATGGCCCAGAGGAAAATAAGCACTCATAGTCGCAGCCAGATTCAGCGATGAGGCAGCTTTTGAAATATCACCTTCCCAGGCTCTCAGCACTTAGTTTGTTTGGATTGCATGCCAGCCAGCAGCAACATTTACTTATTTCACTGTTTATTTAGATTTAACACTGAATTAAAGCGGAGTATGAGAAGAACATGCAATATGCAATGAAGCCACAGGTCAGGATTTTAAAAATGGAGAGCTGGACAACCATATTTAGGCACCTGCATTGGTGGGCACATTTTCAGAAGTACCAAGTACACAGCAGTTCCTGCTAGATGGAATTTTTGAAGGCACCTATATGGCTGAGGAATATAAGGCTCTTTGACTTGGAACTTGTGCTCCTAACTCACCTTGGCACTTTTGAAAATTCCACATTGACGTTAGTAGGCACCTGTCATATTCTGGCCATCTGAAACTCAGGCCACTTCATGTAGTTGCCTAAAAAAATAGTTAGGCTTCTAGGCTTGGATTTAAAAAAAAAGAAAAAGGAAACAAAATCTCAGAATGAGTCTTAAGAATTTGCTTTCCATGCATGGAAAGCCATTTCTCCCCCAGTCCCAGCTCAGTATGGGAGAGTTTGTGCTGAAGAAAATTCTTATTAATATCTTAACAGCTGTTGCCACCCTGATGAGTTCCTCTTTCTGGCTATGTCTACACTTATAAGTTATTTTGAATTAAGGAGGCTTAATTCAAAATAACTTATTCTCTGGCCAAGGAGGCATTTTATTGTATTGAATTAAGTGGTTCCTTAATTCAAAATAAGGAACTGCTAATTTGATATTATAAAACCTCCTTTTACTTTGACGTATTGCTTACTTGGAAGTTATTAGTTCTAATTAAGTCATGGAATAGGCTTAGTTTGAACTAGTTTCCCTACTATTTTGCCTGCATTCCACTATTTTGAATTAGAGCGTCTAGTGAAGACTCTACTTCAAGTTAATAAAACCCACTGTATTTTGAATTAGGGAGTCTTTACTAGACTCCTAGTTCAAAATAATGTCAATTTAAATTCAAAGTAATTATTTCAAATTAACTACTTCAGATTAATTTTGTAAGTGTAGACATAGTCTCTGAGTCTTACACTACAGCATGAGTTCCATCTAATCCCAGTGTTATGCAGGAAATAGCCTGACAGGCATGAATGCATTCTACATAGGAACTGTGGTAGGTTAAGTGTTCAAAGATGAGCCATGCCATAGTAATTGTTCAGTAAGATGCCAGGCTAGATTTGAGACCAGTGCTCTGATCTGTTGTGCCACTCGCAAAATTATGCCCAAAAGGGCTCTGATGCATTTATTGAATGAAGTACAGGGGGGGGGTTATTAAGAAAAAAAACTTTATTATGTAAGCAAACTTATGCTCACAGCAAGATAGCATCAGAATGCAGAAGTGTTGGAGAAAATTGCACTGAAGTATCTTGTAGCGTGTAATAAACACGGAGGTCAAACATTTTAAAGGTATGGAGGTCACTCTTAGATTGTATATCCTCGACCTAATTTGGTGACTGCAGTTGCATCATAATGGATTTAGATTGTAATATGCATCCTGCTCTGTCCCAGCTCGGTGGTGTACACCCATGCCCACTTGCAGTCA
This sequence comes from Podocnemis expansa, assembly GCA_007922195.1. Lineage (NCBI taxonomy): Eukaryota > Metazoa > Chordata > Testudines > Podocnemididae > Podocnemis > Podocnemis expansa. The sequence goes on from ML682025.1 coordinate 25,456,738, forward strand.
AGAATGAGAGCATTACATTGGATCATTGAGTTCATTGTTCCTCTTCCCACACCAAGAACGTGTGGGGACAGCTTCACTCTAGTATGAAGAAACCATCACTCTATTGCTGCTCCAGAATTATGGCAGAGTCATCTGACTTTCAGAATCCTTGATGTAAGAGCTGCAGAGACTTCAGGGAGATGTGGACAGACCCTAGTTTCTTGGCCACAAAGAAAAAAACAAATACGAAAAAGGATTCAGGCACAAACCAGGTTCCTTTACCATGTGCTTGTTCCTGTTCCCACGGTGGTCAAAGACATAATTGTCCTCCATTGACCTCACTGGTGCAGATTCATGCCCTGTTCCGTCACTCCCAGAGCAATTTCCCTTTGTACATTACTTCTTCCGGAGAGCACAAAGGCTGAAGATACCTGGGAAGTTATTTCTTCAAGAAAATTTTTGGATAAAAAATGTTTTTGTTTTGTTTTTCACTGAAATTTTCTTCCAAATCTGTGGACATTTCATCAAAAAATGCTCAAACCAGATTTATTTATTTATTTATTTGTTTTATTTATGTATTTATTTATTTATTTCTGGTAAGGAATGTGTCTTTTCTTCATGGAAACCTGCAAATTTTCAATGAAGAATTCTTCTGGAGAAAAGTTTCCATTGCAGCAACAGAGTCATTTTCAGTGAGAAAAAGATTTTACACAAAAATTTCCACCAAACTCCAGAAACGACATTTTAACAGATAAGCCAACAGTTCTCTTTCATAAGCAAGCATCTTGGATCATATTCTGTTTACCCAGCAAGAGAAGGTGTTTCTCTAGTCATGACACTGCAGTGGCTATCTATATCTGGATTCCACTGAATGGTGTTTGGTCTGTTTCTTGCTGCAATGCCTTAACTAACTGGAGGCTCTGATATTCTTTCCTGTTCTTTAAGAGAGAAATAGAGGCATCTGGACTGTTTGCCCTAATTTACTGTTGCTGCAGAGCACATGCCAATATGTTTAAGGTGATGAGTTTTCTATCCCTGGAGCCATGGTCATTCTCAATGACAAATGGGACTAAAGAAATCCCTTACTAGAGCTTTGTATTTTCTCCAACAGTTCATCATTCTCAATTTCTACCTTCCATAGCAATTTTTACCTTGCTTTCCCTTTGTTGAATCCGAAGAACCTCTGATACCAATTTTCTGTTTTCATAGTGCCTCTCAATTACTTGGAATTCTCTTTGCATTGTCAAGTTGACTGAGGGATGAGTCCCTTCTGCGTTTGAGATGGCTGGTTGCATACCATTTATTTTTATTCATTCCTCTGGCTGTGCTCGTGTGTAACTTTGGCATCAGAGTCAGGTGCCAGAATAATCTGATGCTGGATACTGGTTGTAATACATTTACTGAGATTGTCCTGGGACGATCGAGAGAGAGAGTGCATTACTGAAAGCAGAATATACCTTTACGAAATTTCCAGTCCTCTCTGTCCAGTGACCTTCCCAGTTCACCTCAACTGCCCATCAAGTAATCTAAGTGCTGTGGCAAGAGATCCACAGCTTGGTTACAAGCCCACATAGGAAAGTGCATTTCTTTGTCCAAGGGATGCTTCCATTTAAAGGATAGGTCATCCAGGTTTAATACCCCTCCACTGTAAGCCCTCTGCTAAGTGCGCAAATTTCTCTGATAGTATGTTTCATCTTAATGTGGAGCCTACAGAGCCAAGGTGAAGGCCCAAAACAGGTTTACAATCAGAATAATCTCAGAACACATAGAGGTTGTAGCTTACTATAGATAAACTCAGACATGTACAAATCCATCACATTAGGACTTTGCAAGTTGGATCTTTAGCATGTTTGCTTCCAATTGACAACATGTTTGGCTAATTCAGCAGGCTCCCTTTCCGAGTAAGTTAGAAGGCATGTGTGTCAATTGCATATGACCTAGCGTCCGGCATTCTGGGGTGTCAGAGAGCATCAGCCGCCTGGGCCTGTCTTTCAACTATGGGATGAGCCCACCAATACAATATGTTCTGCCATGAGCCTGTATAGATACAGACATGGTATGGTATGCTTGGCTGGCCATCCTCCTGCTGTGCTATGGGAGCTGTGTCTTTAAACCTCTGCTGGTAAATTCTTCTGTTGTATTAACTCACCAGTTTGAACCCACTGACCTTCATGCTTCCATTCTAGTCTCCATCAGAAATCCCCGGTCCAGGCAATGACCCCACGATCCCTCTGCTCTTGCTGGTTCTCAGTTCTGGCACAGTTGCGCAGAAGAAATTCAGCACTCAAGAGGTTCAGCCCCTGCAGGATGAGTGTTCTTCACCAAGAATGGAGGGCTGTGCTGTTAAATCACTGGATAATGTGAGTGTGCGTATTCTTCATTCCTGCACAGGGAAATTTCCATAAAATTACACTTTAAGAACTAAACAATTCAGGTGACATGACAGCCCAAATTAGGACCTAATGATGCATGGCAAATGGAAACAGGTGAGGAGAGCATAAAAAAAATCTTCCTTAATTACTGGGTGAAAAGCAGACATAATCCTTTGCCATTCATGTCTTTCAAGCAAGAGAAGGATATGGATCATTCAGTGTTAATCCAATCCAGATCCTAACCATACAGCATGGTTTTATAAAGAAAAGTGAACTTTCCAACTTCTGATGAAATTATTCAAATGGCAATGAAGACCAAGGATGACTAGTGTTGCTTTGTTAGGTCGAGCATTAGAAAGAAGGCCAAAAAATCAGACACTAAATTAAATCAGTCTCTCGATGTGTTACAGAACTTTGTGAGCCCTTGTGGCTACTAGGGAGATAAGGAGTGAAATCTTCTGTTCACTTAAATGAATAGCTTCTCCATTCTATATATTCATTTGAAATGTCTCAACCCCATCCCCAGGGGTGTATGGTCAGTGAATGAGGAATCATATCATGACACCATTCATTTAGGCTTATGGATTTGAGTCTGTAGGATAAGTGAGCCTAGTGTTTTTGGAGCCATTTCTCCTTCCTATTTCCCCTTGGAATCCCAGCTGAAAATTCAGAATCACATATTGGAAGCTCCCATGACCCCTGGTCTAATCCTTAGGAATATTTTTATTTGGTTGCAGATTTAGCTGTTTCTTGTTCAAGTAGTTGCTCATGTCAAGTCCAACTCACATGTGTGCATGCCGTGTGCATGGATTGCTGGAAAGTTTTCCCCTAGACTACCCACAAGGTCGGCTGCAGCCACGAGAGGTGCCCCTGCAACCCTCTATGTATAGTCCAGCCAACCCCTTTCCCCTCCCAGTTCCTTCATACTGTTCTGACGGTTGCTGGAACAGTGCTTGCTTGCTTCACTGCTAGCAATCCCCTATCTCCTTGGAAGCCGCTCAGGAGGTGACAATAGAGCAAAGGGGTTCTACTCCCACCACTTTATGATCCTGAAAGCAAAAGGGGACCTGTGTCCCATTCTAGATCTGCAAGGACTGAACAGGCTCCTACGCAGAGTGAAATTCTGCATGCTCTCCCTAGCTGCTATAATCCTGTTCCTGGATTTTGGAAACTGGTAGCCCCCCTTGACCTAAGGGATGCTTATTTTCACATAGCCATCCTACCACAGCACAGGTGCTTCCTGCAATTCATGGTAGGCCAGAGACACTTTCAATTTACAGTACTCCCCAGGTCTTCATGAAGTGTGTCACAGTGGTGGCAGCCTACTGCAGATGGCAAAGGATACAAGTAGTTCCTTATCTGGATGAGTGGTTAGTAAAAGGTTGCTCTCAACAGGAGGTTTGTGTGCACCTGCAAGTAATCCAGTTTACCCTCGACAGGCTCAGCCTATTGACAAACGAGAAGAAATCTACATTGACTCCCATGCAATGGGTGCAGTTTGGGGGGGGGGGGGGGTTGTTCTGGACTCGAGGGAAGTGTGTGCCTCCCTTCCACCAGCCTGGTTTTCAGCAACATCGGAACTGATCCAGGAACTATCCAGTCATCCCCTTACCTCCCTCCGCACATGCCCAAGACTACTGAGCCACACAGCCTCTTGTACCAACATTGGGAAGTTTGCTCAGCTAAGATTCTGCCCTCTACAGGCATGGCTAATGTCAGTTCACCAACTGACTTGGGATTCTCTCGACAGCCTGGTGTGCCTGCCCCATCACACTCTGGATTACCTGCCCCCTACACCTTCCTTCTAATGCTGCTGATTCACAAGGTGCTTCTAAAATTAAAGACGGACAGAGCAAGAGTTATTCTAATTGCTCCGGAGTGGCCGCATCAGTACTGGTTTGCAACCAGGGCCATAAGTGTTGCGGGGCAAATGGGGCTTTGCCCCAGGCACCCCGGAGTGGCTCAGTGGAGCCTGTATTAAAGGGCACGTTTCACGCCACTCACTCCAAGCGCTGCTTATTGCAAGGGTTGCATTCCAAGTGCTAGAATTATTCATTACAGCTCTGTTTGTGACGCTGCTAAAGCTGTAAACCAGGGACCCACTCCCGCTCCTATTCTTTCTAGACCCCCTCACACAGAACCGGGAGATGCTGAGATACACCAACTGCAAAGCTTTTCATCTCAAGGTATGGTACCCTCATGGCTGAACAGTGACAAGCTCAGGTGCTCCTCACAGGTACAGGAGCTCCTGCTCAACAGCCACAGGCTGTCAACGAGAACTACCTACTAAGCAAAATGGAGGGGGGTTACACCTACCTCAGCATCCATTACATTAATCTTGGACTACCTTCTTAGCCTCAAGCAGCAAGGCCTTGCAAGTGTGACAGTCAAAGTCCACTTGATGACCATCATGGCTATTCATGCTTCCATGTCGCAAGGTTCCTTATTCTCTGACCCTATGCTGAAACATTTCATAAAGGTCTAGACAAGCTTTTCCCCTCCATTGAACCCTGGTGGCCTACTGGGACTTGAACTAGGTTCTCTCTAGATTTACTGGTCCTTCATTTGAACCCTTACCATCTCGCTTATTGTTGCACTTGTTTTGGAAGCTCTCCTTTCTAGTGGCCATAATATCAGCAAGGCAGGTATCAGAACTGCAGGCACTCACATCGGAACCCCCTTACTCTCTCTTTCTTAAAGACAAAGGTCAGCTCTGCCCTCACTCCACCTTCCTGCCCACAATGGTTTTGCACCTCCCAGGACATATTCCTTCCAGTCTTCTACCCAAAACCTCACGCTTTGGATGAGGAATGGGGGCTTCACACACTGGATGTCTGAAGGGCCTTGGCCTTTTATCTAGAATGCATCAGGCCCTTTCATAAATCTTCTTAATTGTTTGCGGCAATCGGAAACCAAATGAAAGGTGAACCAGTATCTTTCCAATATCTGTCATCCTGGATCTCAGCCTGCTAGCTGCTACCTAAAATTCCAACCCCTCCAGTGACAGCCCACTGTACTCAGACTCAAGCCTCTTCAGCAGCATTCCTTGCACATGTTGTTGTAGTGGATATCTGCAAGGTGGCAACATGGTCATCAATGCATACCTTTGCGATGCATTACTTACTGACCCAGCAGGCAAGGGGTGATGCAGCTGTTGGCAGAGCAGTGCTGCAGGCGAGCAGAGTCTAGAATTCCAGCCCTCCACTATGGTGAAGCTTGGGAATCACCTGAGTTGGAATTGACATGAGCAATCACTTGAAGAAGAAGAAATAGTTACTTACCTGTAACTGGTGTTCTTCAAGATGTGTTGATCATGTACCTTGCAACGCTCACTGTCCTCCCCTCAGCCAGAATTCTGGCAAGAAGGAACTAGGGAGGGAGAGGATCTGCTGGACCATATATAGAAGGTCACAAGGGTGCCACCAGTGGCTGCAGTGGACCCTGTGGGTAGCCTAGGGGAAAGCTTTCCAGCAATCCATGCACGTGGCATGTGTGCACGAGTTGGAATGTACATGAGCAACACATCTCAAAGAATGGCAGTTATGGGTAAGTAACAGCTTCTTTTAAAAACAAGCAAAGAGAAAACTCCTCTGCTTAAAAGCGTGAAATTTGCATTGGCCAAATTCCAGGAGCAAATTAGTGCAGGTTTGCTGAAAAAGAGGGTCCTGCAGCTATAAGGTCTTAAACCTGGCAAGTTGAATAATAATAAAATAATAGTAAGTAATGTCTTAGAGGAACCAAGGATAAGCGTCTCTTTTTTGTGTGTAATTATAATAAAAAGAGAAATTAGAATGAAAGAGGACGTGCCAGGTGAGCAAGAGTTCTAGAGAGGAGTAAATTTGAAATCACAGCTCATTAAAGATTAACGAGAGTACCTAGAAAGTTGAGGCAGTATTGCTAAGGGCAGGGAGTTTCTAACATATTCCAAGTTTAAGTGGTACCTTTCACAACAGGGTAGCACCAAAACTGCAACCCACCTATCAATATTAGCATTATCAGGCACCATTTATATTCTCAAAAGATCCAGTCAGGATCAAGGCTCTATTGCTCCAGACCCTGCACAATCAAGAAGACCCAGATCCTACCTGAAGTACTGACAGTTGAAGAAAATGAAGGATATCGAAAGGGATGAAGATGCAAGCAAGGCACTTGGAATGAAAACCTCTTGTTAATTTCATGCTCTCCCCCCATCCCCAGCCCTCATTTCAAATTAAATGTTAATAAAATGTGATACTTGCTACATTTATGCTAATCCACACTTTAAGCTTGACTTTACCTATTTTTATTGACATATTTAAATTAGTTGCCCTTTAATTTATATATGATCTTTGCCTTAATTTGAGGAAATCCCAGTTCTCTTTCCAGTGACAGTTCTACTACTGGACTGGATGGCTGTGTTCTCACACAGGGGGTTATTTCGATACGGTTGTTCCGAAACAACTTGTATCGAAATTACGCCTTATTTCAAAGTGACTTATTTCGAATTAGCAAAAAAGTCACTTCGAAATAAGGAGAAAAGCCGGAATTGAAATAGCAATTCCGGACAACAGTTATTTTGAAATGACTCACCGTCGTTTTGAAACAACATGTTCAGATGACGGTTGTTTCAAAACAAGTCGTTTACAAACCACCATTGTTTCGAAACAACACGTTTGCACGACGTTGTTTCGAAACAACGTTGTTTCGCCCACAGACTAGGTCTAACTTGTTTCAAAACAACGTGGTTGTTTCAGAACAATGGGAACCGTTGTTTCGAAACAACTGTGCGTCTTGTGAACAGCCAAAACCTGATTTCGAAACAACCTCCATTGTTTTGGAATAAGGAGGCTGTGTGAACACACCCGATGAAGCCAGATATACTGCACACCCATGAATGTGGGAGTTCATGCCTATCAACTGATGCGCATATAAACACTGTGGAGTAGAAGCCTGTTCTACAGCATGCTCTGAGCAGCTCCAATAAATAACAATCATGGCCTAATAGTTCTCCTGCAGGCAGACTCGTGAGTTATGTTTTGCAGTTCTCATGGTTTGCCTGGCTCAGTTTGGTTTAGAAGACAATGAAAAATGTGACTTTGACCCGCACCCCTGTGAACTGCTCAGATGCTATGGGGTGGTGTGGGGGGGAGCATATAAGCAGAAAGCTAGATTAGCTCATGTATGAGGCTAGACAGGTAGGGTGTGTTCACACAGCACTCTTATTTCGAAACAACAGAGGTTGTTTCGAAATAAGAATTACCCTGTTCACACAACGCACGGTTGTGTCAAAATAACGTGTTCCGTTGTTTCGAAACAACAGTGTTGTTTCAAAATAACTTAAACCCCATGTGGGGACGAAACAACAGTTTTGAAACGATTGTTTCGAAACAATGCTGTTTGAACATGTTTCGAAACAACGGTGACTTGTTTCAAAATAACTGTTGTCTGAACCTGCTATTTCACTTTGAGTGTCTTTCCTTAATTCGAATTAACAAACTGTTAATGCGAATTAACTTATTTCGAAATAACCCCTTATTTCGATACAAGTTTTTTTGAAACAACTTGGATCGAAATAACCCCCTGTGTGTGAATGTAGCCGTAGATACCATTAGATCCTGGTCAGTAACAAAATATAATGTTGCCTTATTACATAGCACACCCAAAGGCCCCCATTAGCATTCATCCCAGTGTTTAAATCTCTAGCAGGGATGCACCAAGGGGCTGCTGGATTTTTATTATTTATATCACTGTAACAGTGTAGGGTTGGGGGCAACCACAACCTGTGCTAAGTGCTGTTATGTGCTAGGTGCTGTATTTTCAGACAGTGAGAAACAGCTCCTATCTTGAAGCACTTACAAGCTGACTAGACCAAGCTGGCAGGGGAAGAGAAAGGTTACGTTGTTATCCCATTTGACAGCTAAGCAGAGAAAGATTAAATTGTTTGCCCTACATAGGCAGACTGTCAGCGCATACCGTACCCACAGGAGCATCCTTGCGCCTGCTTCCTAGGAGCTGCTGGCTTACTGTTGGTTTGTGGCTAATCACCAGCCCTTTAAAATGTTTCTAAATTAGCAGAGAGAATAAGGAGATGCTGCAGCTCAGAGTGAGTCTCTCCATTAATGGACAGTGCTTTATCCTCTCTGTGAGAGCCTCAGCACAGCACGGTGTTGGGGTGCTGGCAAGGAAAGGGTGGTGAGAAGCACCTGAGCTGTGCATGGCCCATGATAAACAGCATGGCTTTATACAAGGTGCTTACTGGGGAATTTTGAATTAATAATTAAATAGAGGAATGGACTGGCTGCAACTAGTCTGAGGCCAGCTCCACAGGAGCCTGTTATTTTTGAATCAGAAATGCACTGTTAGCATCTCTTGCATGATTTACTGATAAATCTTACAGGAATCATAATTCTCCCCTAATAGAGATTGGTTGGTTTACATCAGAGGAGAGGCAGGGCTCCTCTTTATCCTTGCTTTAAATGCTACGGGGGTTACATTGAAGGGGGAGAGGGGAAAAGCAGGGCCGTAACAAGAAAAATTGGCACCCAGGCCAAGCAGCTGCAGACACACCCGCCCCCAGGGCCTTATCTGGCCCCAGCCACTGCTGGGAATCCCCCAGACGGGTGCCTTCCCTGCCGGCTGGCAAGGTCCCCTCAGCCGGCAGGGCTCCTTCCACACTGGCCAAGCCGGGTCCCCAGGGTTGGCCTGGCCAAGCCCCCAGGCTGGTGGGCACCTTCCCTTCTGGGCAAGCCAAGTCCCCACCAGCCAAGCTGATTCCCCACCTGCCCAGGTCTCCTGCCTTGGTCCCCTAGGGCACGCATGCCTTTCCCCTTACCTGGCCTGGCCTCAGGTCCCAGGAGACTGGAGCTGCTGTACCTGACCACGATGGCATGGCCAGGGGCTTCTCCCCCAGCCCCAACCCTGTCCCTGAGTGTGCTCAGTGGCAGGGTTGGAGATTTTGAACTCCCCCAGCCCCAGCACGAGCCTAGCACCTGGAGGAATATACCTTCAGCAAAGGCACATTCCTCTTCAGGGTCAGGTAGGATCTGGCGCCCTCTAAAATTCAGCACCCTGGGCTTTGCTCTGCTCACTCTTCCCTAGTTACGGCCCAAGGGAAGAGTTCAACTCTGCTGTTGTGCCTAGGAACAGAAGTAGGATTTGCCAACTGGAATCACACTAGCACTTCACCTGTATGTAGCACCATGTGTCACATGCCCTAGCAACAACCTGGCATGTCCATAGGAGCGTATCTGTCACTATTTCTGGTCATGCTTGTCACTGATGCCAGCTCCCATAAGCCACAATGAAGTGCTGTGTCCACATCACTCCTCTCAAATTAGTAAAATTACATTACCAGGTAGGCCAAACAGTAGCAACAAGTTCTTGCTTAGCTGCATATATTTGTCATTGTTACATATACAACACAGATGGACTGTGTATGAGGATGGTATTTATGGCTCTGTAACTGATGCAGGAATAACGCTTATGGCTCTAGGCCTGTATGGAGACTGTACCCATGGAGCTCTGATGTATGTGTGGGCAATACTTGCAGAATGATTATATAATGCACACTATCCCCACATCAGGTCCTTAGGGACTTTCTGACTGATAAAAGGATGATGTCCATTGTTCTATATCTCATATAGAGACAGCATGCTATGGCTCTGTAATGCTAGCAAACAACACCAGCAAAGAAATCCCCTTACTTTGCATTGGCCCAAGACTTGGCTGTCACCATGCACTGGTCTTTAAGGCTATGTCTACACATGCATTGTTATTTTGAAAATAAGGATTTCGAAATGAGTTATTTTGAAATAAAATCCTTATTTCGAAATAAGTTAATTTGAATTAACAAAATGTTAATTCGAATTAAGGGAAAGCCTGCAATCCAAACGGCTGTTATTTCAAAATGGTTATTTTGAAATAAAAGCCGTTTGGACCTGTTGTTTCAAAACAGTTCTTTAGAAACAACAGGTCTACACAGTGTTGTTTCGAAAGAAAAAGTCTAAACGGCGTTATTTCGAAATATCCCTTCCGAAATAATGGACGTTTCGAGGGGGGGGGGGGCAGGTTTTACTTTTTCAAAATGACGATTCTTATTTCAAAAGGACGGGATCCGTCCTTTCGAAATAAGAAAACGTCCTGTAGACCTAATTTCTTTTATTTCAAAATAATGAGTGTTATTTCAAAATAAAAGAGCCGTGTAGACATAGATTAAGTGCCACAAGACTCCTTGTTTGTTTTGACAAGAATCTGTTACTCTTGGCCTCGTTGCATGCTGCAGTGTCTGTCAGCTGCAGTGAATGTTGGATGGCTCAACAGAGTTTTGTTTTCAGACTGAAGCAGGACCTAGTCAGAGCTGGAAAGATGTTCTTGGTCTCTGAGGTGCTGTAGCCTGTCTGCCCCATCAGTAATCAGGGCCTGCTAGAGAGCTGCACAGAAAGCCATTTCCCACTGCTCAGGGGCATACAGTCTGTGTTCATGCTACTAGGGCTGTGGAGAAAGTTGGGGTCTGAGCAGACTTTGTAGAGGCACAGAAAGCCTCTGGGACCCTGAAGGCTAGAGAGCTCAGGGCAACTTTGTCCTTATAAGTCTGAATAATCAAGATGCAAAACAATGGGGACAGTGCCAGACTCTGCATGGTGTCACTAGGTTTCCATAGCCTAGTGGGGTTTGAAATAATGCCTTTGAGGTGACAGGCTCTGCCCACTGTACAGACACGGCCATGCAATTGGGGTGTGACACTGTTGGCTTGTGTGGTTGTTCATGTCTGTTGCAGGGACCGGCTGCAAAAACCATTAGTTTGCCTTCATTGTGTGTGTATGTGTGCAGCCACTTGACTGGCTGTGTGGCATGATGATATTTTCTGTCTTATTATCTATCCCTTGCCTAATAGACAAGGAAGAAGTAAAGGCAAGAATGAGCCCTCAGAACTTGCCCTGGAGTAAGGAGGCTGGCAAGGGGCTAGAAGAGGTGAGGTAGCCATGGGGAACAGAAAAAGCTCCAGCGGAGAGGAGAATAGGAAAGCCAGAATAGGAAAAGAGAAGATACAGAGGCTTGGTGGGAAGGAGTCCAGAGAAACAGAATACGGATGTGACTTGAGGACATGAGGTGCTGGTTGGGGAGTCCCTGGGCTGGACCCTGGTCCAGCTTCCCTGTCAGCCACTGGGATAATGGTACAGAGCCCTGAGGTGGGGCTGAATGTCTGGCAACAGCAGTTGGCCCTGTTGGATGTGGCAACCCCAGAAGGGGCAGGTTACATGGTAGACCATGTTAGTGAGAGAAAGGCTATTGCAGAGCAAACACTAAGCAACAAGGGGGTGCCTAGCACAGCACAGGTGGCATTCCCCAGAACACATGCAAGGCGGTGAGCTTGTGATGATTGGAACCGCTGTTTCAGACATGTTGATGTGTCTAACTGCTGCTTTGACCTTGGCATTGAGAGATGCCCAACCATGCTTGGTGGAGAGCTGCTATGCACAAGGCCTCCTGGGAAACAGCTAGCATATGCCAGGGATCCTAAGCCCCTCCCCGAGGGACCAAACAATGGCTTTAAGCTCCACGTGAATCTGCATTTGAGCTTGGCAGCCAGATTTGCCCCATCTAGACAGGAAGGGTTCTGAAGGGAGGTTACAGGACTCAGGAGCTCTGGAGCCAGTTCTGGGCTCAGCCTGTGAGACCTCAGGCAAGTCGCCTTGGGTGGGATTTCCAAAGATGGTTAAGCACTGAAGTACCTCGGTGGATCCCAGACCTTGTGCCTTAGTCCCCTGCTGTGGGGCTAATGGGGCCAGTGATCTTTTCTTTCTCCATCTTGTTTGCTTAGATTGGGGCAGGGACTCTCTCACCATCTGTACGTACAGAGCCTGGCACAACGAGTCCCTGATCTTGGCTGAGATCACTGGGCACTACACTAATGCTACTAACAATCAGCTCTCATCTTTTCCTGAGTGGCAGCTAGCTGCAGCCACTTGTCCCCCTGGAAAGCAGCTCAGGAGGAGTGAAAGGACACGGTGCTACTGCACTGTGCCTTCCTGAGGTGGACTCTGGCTCCCTAGGAGCCATGAGCCCAGTGCGGTAATAAGCAGTCACTTATTTCTCTGCTGCTCCAAGCCACCAGGTTCACTCAGCTGCAAGTCCAATGGGCCTTGAAGTGCTGGCTAATTAGCTGGGTGAATAGCTGGCGTTCAGAGTCCTGCCCATCAAAGGGAGACGGAGGAGGCTGGTGCTGACTGCGCAAGTGCAGCAGGGAGCCACTCAGCAAATCTCCTTCTGTCCCTGCCATCTGTTCCCACACTGCTGATCAGGGCCCTCCTCTGAATCTTTAAACTCTATCGGCCCCTCACTCACCCAGATGCTTTGGGCATTGTTGATGAGACTTGATTTACGGCTGACCCTTGAGCACAGAGGTTGTTTCAGGAAGGTTGTTGCAGCTCCCAGACCTGGCAAGCCCCAGCCCACAGCAGGCGGGAAGTCAATTCTACTTTTCCAGAGAGCATCAGCATCATACAGAGGGACAGAGCCAGCACCATCCAGAACTTGTTCAGAGCATCAGCTCCCCACCCTGGAGTTCTGGGGGCACCCTTGGGGCTTAGTGCACATGCTAACAGGCAGAGGCGGCTTTAGGAGTAGGCGAAGCAGGTAGCCACCTACGGCCCCAAGCAATAAAGGGCCTCATCCTCAATTTGGTGGACAGAAATGAAAATATAGAAAAATATAGAAATTGTTCCCATCCAGCAGAACCAGTAGGGCTGGAAGCCTCAGTGCTCTTCAGTCTTGGCTCATCAAGGCAAACTATCATTAGGATCTGCGCTTTGTCTGAATTGCAGATTTCACCATTATTTACCTATCACCTTCACATCAACATGCTAAAAAAGCAGGAGCAAGCGCTTTGTGACACCAATAGACACCACAATAGCAGGAACTTTTCCAATGGTCTCATCTTTTAGTTCCTCAGTGTCTGCCATTTTTTAATCCCACTTGTGAAATTTTGCCTTTTCCTTTTTTACCTGTTCTTCTTTTGCATTTCTTTTGACTTTGTGACAATTTTTTCTTTGGCTTTCATTTGCTCAGGTTACCAGATAGGTCCATATAGGCTGCTACATATAAATACAGCACTGCCCTCAAGCAATCTTTACAGCTGTGTGTGATTTCTGTGTTGTATGTCTTTCTTTTGGGAAGTAATTTTTTAGCTTCTTTGTACTTACTATTTAATAGTTCTCAAGGGGCCAGAGGCTTATAAACGTGAATAGTTCAGAGAATTTCATTGAAATTTGGTGGTTTTCATTTATAGCTACAGACTAGAAACATTCACTTCAATTATTGGTACCCAAGTCTATATGAAAATTTGTAAGATTTGACTACCAAAAACTTTAATAGGGTATGTTAGTTATTTTTGAGCCATCATTAATTTTACCACTTTTTATTTATTAATTAATATACATACTTTTTAAAAAACATTAAATGTTCATTTAACTTTGTAGTTCAGCATTGGTTCATTTATGTTAAGTGAAAGATGATCAACTTAGAAGCTTCATGATGGAAAGCGCTTTAAAATTATCATACCCAAGAATAATTTACAAGTTCCAGAGGGATAGTCATGTTAGTTTGGTTCAGCAAAAAAAACAGAGTCCTGTTGTGGGGGGCGGTTAGAGCTGCAGGGGGGACTGGGGCCACAGGGAGTGTGGCAGTGGGGCCCTTTACAGGGGCCCACAATGGGCCTTCACTTAGGGCTCCAAATTGGCTAAGGCCACATCTACCAACAGGATGCAGGAAGGAGGGTTGCTATGCATGCCCCACAAAAACATTATTGCTGTCTGCTTCTGGGGAAACAACGGAGATTCTTGAATCCCACCATCCTACCCATGGGCCTCACTTTCTCTCCTGCCCCTCCAAAGGCTCCAGTCAGCGCACCCAAGCTTGCAGCCTGCTCCCTCAGAGCCCATTGTGCAGCCAGAGAAGGACCAGTGGGGTGATGGTGTTTGGCACTTCTTCCCCCAGAGGGAATGAGCCATACAGGCCAGGAAGCGCAGAGGCAGCAGCTACAATGGTGACAGGTGTGACAGACACATTCACCAGCCTGGCTGCAGCATGGGATGAGTAGCTCCAAATGCTCATGACTAAAACACTCACTCCCATTGCTGCTGGGCTAAACCCCCTCTTCATCATGATGGTAGTGAATGCTCCTGAGCCAGGTAGATGGGCCCTGGTTAATGAAGCCCAGTGCTCACACACTTCCCCCTCAGTTCTGCCAATGAGCCACCTTCCTGACGCTCTGCTCTGCCGGTATCCCAGCCCTGGGCTCACCACAGGTTGGTCAGTGGTCTTCAGCCACCCCATATTCCAGCCCTGCCTGCCCAACTTGCCAAGCCTTCCAGCCAGCTGGTAGCTTAGTAAAAGCAAGAAGCCAGCCTGAGAGACTAGCAGAAACATGCCCAGTGGTGACCTTGGGCAGGATGTGTGGTCATGTCTAGGGCTGTGGAAGGCTCTGCCATCAGCCCACTGCATCAGTGGCTATGTTCACACACGGACATTATTTCAATACAAGTTGTGTCGAAACAACTTGTATCGAAATAATGCCTTATTTTGAAATAACTTAATTCGAATTAACAGTTTGTTAATTCGAATTAAGGAAAAAAGCTCAAAGCGAAATAGCAGTTTCAGGCAACAGTTATTTCGAAACAAGTCACTGTTGTTTCGAAACAACATGTTCAGACGGCATTGTTTTGAAACAATCGTTTCAAAACACCATTGTTTCGTCCCCACATGGGGTTTAAGTTGTTTCAAAACAACGCCGTTGTTTCGAAACAACCGTGCGTCGTGTGAACAGGCTATTTCTTATTTCAAAACAACCTCTGTTGTTTTGAAATAAGAGTGCTGTGTGAACACAGCCAGTGAGGCCCTGTGTTAATTCTGTCTGAGTTGGGCCTGATGTGCTCTGTACAGTCTGTGGGGGCAGAAGATTGCGTGATGGGCTCCAGTAGAGGCCACCACCAGCCTGTGTTGGCCATGCACAGCACGCTTTCGCCAACTTGACATCCTTGGTTGGCAGGCAGTGCTGAAAGGAGAGCTCATGCTTTCTAGTGGTGCTGATATTTGGTGATGGGTGCAATTAGCTCCATGTCAGGGTGGCTCCAAGGCACAGAGCAGGGATGGGGCTCTGATGACATTTGCTTTCCGTCCTCTGACTGTCAGCCCGCCCCCCCCCCCCCAAAAAAAAAAAAAGCTGCTGTCAGGGTGTCAGGACTTCAGGCTGGATGGAATTTCCAAAGACTGGGAGAAGAAAAGTATGTGGACAGCCAGCTTAGTTTGGGTGATAGAAGCAACTTGCAAACTTCCTTCTATTCTATTCTATTCTACTCTTATTCTCCAAGCAATGAGATGTAACCATGCTGGTTACCCTGAGATCTGCAGGAATCTCCACACCAGGAACAGAAAAGTCTCTTTCCAAGGACTGTGTAGGTTTGGGAACTGATCTGCACTGCGTATGCAGCCAGCAATGCTGGCATTTCTGATCCAGGGTTCCCATTGCTGTTATTTAGTAGTAGGTGTAATACAGTCAGGCCTCACAACCACTGTTCCCTCTAAGCTGTGCACATGCACACAGGTCATGAGCCTGCGCACACAACAAAATAAAGCGCGCACAAAAAAATTCAATAGTGCTAATAATGGTGCTCACAAAGAAATTTTTTTGCGCACACAAAGAAATTTTTTGTGCACACAGCCTACGAATAATTAGAGGGAACATTGCTCACAACCCCAGCCCAGGGTCATGGCCCCCTGTACTGGGCAGACAGGTGGGAAACCAGACACTGCCGCCATGAAAAGCTCACAATCCAGGTGTCAGGTAGGATGCAATTAGTGAATGAAACAGACAAATGAGGACCCACACCCTGCAGATCTCTGTTCTCAACAGCCAGCTGGATGGTGTGAGTACTGTCCCTGGCATCAGCGGGACTAACGTGAAGAAGGGATGTCAGGGTGAGGCCCAAAGTGGTACCAAATGGACTGTTTTGGAGCCAGCTTTTTGCTCCAGCAAAGCCTCATGCACAGGCATTAGGGTTTGCTAGCAGAGGGACACTGTGTTAAGAATCTGTCTCTTTACAGTCAGAAATGCAAACACCGCACCAAACCCATCTCAGGTGTGTCTGTGTTGGAGTCTGTGGTGACACACCTGGTGAATTTGTTAGCTACTGCTTTTAAATGAGATGCTAAGTCAGGCACCTCTTGCCACTCTGAAATCACTTCCTGGAGACTCACTTCTCTATCAGAGAGCACTGGGGAACCCATAGAGGAACCTCCTGTTGGTCTTCCAGTTCTAACCGATCATGCCCCAATGGGCATCAGCTGCAACCCGCTCTTCTATTAGAAATTGAAATGAGTTTAGTTGCTTGGTGCTAAATTCCACTCCAGAACTCATCTAGCAACTTGACAGCATCGAATTGTCTTCTGCTGGTTGCACACTTAATAGGTTCTGGGGATGATTGACAACCCTAATTCAAAACAAAACTTGCAGTTTGGGGGCCGGGTTTGGGGCTATTTGGCTTGCTAGCTGGACTGATTCCTAGCAGTGTCCTGGATGGATCTCTTCGTCCACTTCCATCCTACTGGGACTCTGATCAGAACATAGGTGAAATGAGATCTGCCATTCTCTCCTCATCTTGAATGTAAAACATCCTGACTGGAAGACAAAGCTGGAATTTGGAAATACATTCCAGGCTAAGAATGTGCTTCTGTTCCATGAACAAGGCATGACCACTGCAGTGATGGATGAGTCCTACATAAAAATATATGTATTCCTCTAAACCAGAGGCGTGTGACTATTATAAGAAATCCAGCTTTGGACCATTTCTGTAGAATATTGTTGTAATTATTTATTGCTAGAAGTAGTTGTAAGCTTCCAGTGAATCAATAATTCATGCTGCCTGCCTAACAAGAAGTCCCATTGAATACAGAAATGGAGAAAAGATGTCAAACAAGAGGGATTTGTTGCAGGAAATGTTATTCGTTTCCTCCACAGCACTGTTCACTATGCTTTGCCCACCTTTGTTCCACTGCTGATGGGCATTTTCCATGAAACACTGTCAACACACCCACTAATCTGATAAATACCCAGGTCTATAACACTTAAAAACAGCCCCCACAATGCATCACTTGCCATCCTTATTGTGGACGCAGTGATTGGGGCACTTGTAGAAGATAAAGGCCCGGAGAAATGTTAGCCTAAGCTGACTTTCATCTCACTTTGTGCTAGAAGAGGATGCTTGCAGCGTATGAGAGAATTAGTGACCTGTAAGAGTCTTTGGGAAACCAATGAAAAATCACCTGCCAAAGGAGAACAATGAAAAGAAAATAACCAACAGCAAGACACATCTGCAGACTGTGTTAACTTCATGCCAAGACACGCTGTCCTTTACATCCTACTCAGCAAGGCAATTAAGAAGATAATTAGGTTCCTAAACCATTGACAAGGTTGTGTGGCTCCTCCAAAAAGCAGCCCGATCCAGGCTTTCTGTCTTAGCTGATGGATTTTGTGAAGAAGATCAAATTGATTTGAACACATCCCACTGGAACCCTGACTGGCAGCCATGCAGTCGGAGCTCTCTTGTGCCACCCAATGGGGCCTGAAAATGCAGAGAATTTTCCAGCTGAAAACGATAACGCAGTTCAAATAAAAAGAAATGGTGGGGAAAAATTATGAAACCCTAATGTTTGTCTTCTGAGTCTGGCTAATGCAACTTGCAGCAGTCCTGGATTTTGCAGTCAGCAACAATGATCAGGAAATGTGGTGTGTGCATCTGCCTGGCCAATCCTCATAGCAAAGAGACTAGATAGAAAGATCTGCTTGCCTTACACATTCACATCACGTGTGTTTGTGTGCATGAGCACATATTAGGCATTCACTTCTCAACTTGTACTCATCTCCCAAATGCAGCCTACTCATCATTCCCCACCTCTCATGTACACCTAGGGCTTTTCCTTTCCTACATCTCACCTTCTGCCAGACCTCCCTCCTTCCACAAATTTGAACTCAAACCTTCCTCCTCACACTCCCTGCTCCCAGCTGATCTCCCGTCCTCCTTTCCCTGTGCAGCTCCAGCACATGCACCACATTGGCCAAGCATCTTGTGCACAGAAGACACTGAACGAGGTTAGAAACATTCTGTGTCCTGACTTGACCATACCCAGGAACTTCTCCTTCAGGTACTGCTCCGAAAGCCTCAAATGCTGAGGTTGCAATCTGGAAAGAGAGACCAGGCCACCTGCTGCCGTTCTTCTTGTCTCTTTCTGTGACTCATGTGTAAAAGCCAGAACAGATGGCCTGTTGGGATTGTTGTTTGCCATTCACAGCCAATTAGAGGCAATGGCTCGGATTATTAGCATTATGATGTGTCAGGGTTTCTTGCTGGTGGAAAATGATTTGAAAGTACTTTCAGTGGGGACGAATATATTTTCCTGTACCTTTGTGACTCAACTGAGCAATCCTGAAAAGGAAAGGCTGGACTGAGTCAAGGTGCAGAGTTAACAGAAACAATACTGCCTTCCCTGCACAGCTATGGAGAAGGGAGCTCAAATACAATGGTGATGCTAATGGACATGTAAGTACCTAGACAGAGAGCAAGAGAGCAGGCTGCTGTCCAGTGATATTAAATTCCAGCCATCACCATGAGATTCCCAAACTGCCTTTATTACCACCCATAAATCCTCAAGACGTAAAGGATATATGTAGTGTTCCCAGCCAGGAGCACTGTTTATTAAGGGAATCCTGCTGCATGAGGCTATCCAGAGGCATTTACAGCCTCAGGCATCATCATTTTGCTAAGGATGATTCTCTGTCAACACATCTGCCAGTGAAGCACCGCATCATTTTCCGCAAAGAGATGAACACACGAAATGCTGAGCCTAACATCTGGGAACGAATTGGTGAGCCTGCGTGTATACCATGGCTGAGATCTCTTCTTAATGGTCCACCACCTGGCAATGCATCTGATTGGTCAGCTTCTCTTTGGTGAGTCAAAACAACAGAGCAGAGCTGCAGATATTGCTCTTTTGGGTGGCTGTAATGTAATCTTTCTCTCTGGCTGCTAGCTCTATTTGCCACAGCTGTGTCAGCAGCATTCTGCCCACAGAGATGATGTTCCAGTGAGCAACTCTTTGTTTCTCTTTCTGTGACTCCTGGGGTCTGTTCTCACCTGTCCTTGCTCACTGGCACTAGTCTGGCCAAGGTTCTCCACTACTAATGCAAGGAAATATGGCCTGTGTATAGGTTTAGTTCAGTGCTCCATCAGGATGTATAAATAGCTGCATTACACAGAAGCAGGGACCGCTCTTCTCACAGCATCAGTGAGCTGGGCCTGTGGTTCTGGAGCCTTCCTTAGGAAACAACTCTCTAAGCAACTGCTTTGATTTGCTGTAACAATCTACCCTGATCCTATGACTTATCCTTCCCTGTATTTATTTCCCTCCCATTCTGTAAGTTCTCCCGTCTTCAAGCATCTGACAAAGGGGGATTTTTCTCCCATGAAAGCTCATGAGATAAGTAAATTTGTTAGTCTCTAAGGCTATATCTACGTGGGGGGGGGGCACTGGATGTCAACTTAATAGGGCTGACTTTAAGTCAACCTTGTTAAGTCGTCTTTAGGGTATGTCTGCACTGGACACAGGATGTGAAATTGAATCCAGCTCCCAACCACTTGCCAGCAGCAGCTGGGGCCAGATCAGGCCTCCGGACTCTGACTGGGCTCCAGGACCCCAATTGGGAGCAGGGGAGGGGCGCAGGGCTTCCTGCCCTGTAAAGTCAACTTAAACCTTAAGTCAATTTACATGGCAGCTGTTATTAAGTTGACTTAAGCAAACACTTAAGTCAACTTAATAAATTCTAAATATAGCTCTAGCTTTGCTTAAGTTGACTTAAGTCTGCTTAAGTCGACCTAAGCCCATAGTGTAGATATAGCCCAAAAGTGCCACCAGACTCCTTGTTTGTTCCCCTTAGGAAAGAGAGGTTGGGAAACTGGAAGGAATCCAGAGGACAATAAAGGTGATAAAGGGATTAGAGCACAGGCTTGATGAAGGGAGCTTCAAGAAACCTACTAGAGAACAGTCTGATGGGATGGCAACATGAGGTGGAGGCACGGGGAGGAATGGGTGTCGGCACAGCCAGTGGAAAGATGCAACATTATACATGCCCCTTTTTCGAGGTGATTTTGGGAACGAGGGCCAGGCAGCTAGAGCAGCTGTTCCGACTCTAGGCTATGACTCCTTAACAAGTAGGTAATCGACTATGCTGTTGGGATGTAGTGGGGCAAAATCAGAAAACAGTGAGACAAGAGAACATTCTTGGGAGAAGAGTGAACATCCTGCTGCCCTGGGGAGTGAAGATCATACAAAGCTAGCACTCAGATAACATACTGAGGGGTACAGGATATGATGGAAGGAAACCTGCCCGGCAATCCTCTCTGTGAATCTATTTTTTTTTCAAATTTGCCTATTAAATCCTTTCCTGAGCCCTGGCACTTTATTTCACACTGAGCTTTGCAGCCCTGGGTTTGTTGATAACAACTCTCATTCACTTGTGTCCTAAGAAGGGCCTTTCCCCCAGATTCCTGTCAGGATGCATAATTAACTACTGATCCAGGAGTAACCCAGGGATGCTACTGCTGGATCCTGGGTGCTTTTAATTGGGCTCCGTGGACTTATGCTTGAAACCACTTCATCAGAGAAATAAAATGCACCTTCTGGTGGAGGGGGGCTGAGTTGGGGGCAGGAGCAAGGTGGGAACCCTCACAATTTAACAAACAAGAGGAAGCAAAGGCACATGTCCTTGCAATTCAGCTGGCAACTGCTGGAGTGGGACTAGGAGATCTGGGCTGCTCATGGAGTCTGCAGCTCAGCACAGAGTGAGGTGCCCAATAAACAACAGATAAGCATCTGTTCTTCTCTCTGAAAGTGGCTCACAAGTGACATGATGTGCTGAGTGATTAGGTAACCAGATAGCAAGCGTGAAAAAGCGAGGTGGGGAATAACAGGTGCCAATCCATGAAAAAGCCCTATCAGGAGTGTCCCTATAAAGCTGGGACAGGACTGGACAAAAGGCAGGTAGATCAGAGCTGGGTTTTCTCACCCATCACACAATTGTGACTCTAGCCTGCAGAGGCATCTACTGCTTCCAACTGCTGGTGAGTTCACAATTTAGACAACAGCATCGTCTATAGGAGACTCACCAAGCTGCATCTGTCTCTTTCCTTTTCCCTATGTATACCCCATTGCCAGCCTGATTAGGAGCGCTCAAACAAAAATTCCCCAGCCCTATGACAATAGTCACACAAACTTTGGTTGCCAAAATTTTGTAGTACCCTCCACCCTTCTGCCTCACCATACATTCTGGTAGCAGGAATAGTGGCACTCTCATGCTGGTTCCAAACAATCCAAGGGAAATGGATGGAGCTGTTCCCTTACCGCTGAATTGGATTCAGCTTAACTCTTTTGCTCCCAAGGGGCTCAGGACACTGGCTGTCTCAAGTCAGCTTTATCGAGGTAACAAGGCGAGGTAAATTGGTGCAAAGTGAGGATGGTACCTGGAGCCATCTTTGGCATCCTGAAAGACACAGCAAATGTGCACGACCTGGAGGTATGGACATGTTCTTCAGTTTGCCCACACAAAATAAAGATGGAGTGTTTTTCTAAAAAGGTACTTTCATGCAAACAGGAATGATGTTGGGGAAATTCTGACATAGGGTAAGACTCATAGCTCCCAATGGTCCATTCAGGCCTTTGAATGTATGCCTCTGTGCCTGGCATGCTCAGCGTGTCAGTGCTATCCCAAAGTACTTGGAGCGTTCAGCAGCTGATGGATCTGGCCCTAATTCCCATTGCCTTCCATTGCAGAGTTTATCAGTGGAATGGAGCTGACTTGCTTTTTCCCCTGCTACTCTGAGCTGTGCAAAGAGCAGGCCAAGGAGGGGATCTAGACTGCTCTCCTCTCCCATACTGGGTGACAATGTTTTATGCTTTTTGTGTCCGGGGTGATGGATGACACAAAGTGCAATGCAATGAATGTTGCATCTTAGTGTGCCCTCCCCAGCCGTACCCAGCATGCTGGGCAGCATGGCAGGGGGCTCTCAAAGACATGTGAGAGTCCCGGAGAGGACATGAAATAAGATTATTCAGAGGAAAGGCTTAAGGAGACTCAGGGTGGGATAGTGCTTCCCCATAGAGGCAGCCTACATCCCTGCATGGTGCTGTTATTTCACAGAGAATGGCACACTGCATGGGAGTGGGGAATCTTGTAAACCAAGGGTGGCTCAAAGCAGCAAAGTGAGGTGTTTTAGGGCAGGGGACGTGGCTTGGGCACAGACTCACTCGGTGATTGCAAGCAAGTCAGTTTGACATTCTGTGCCTCTATTTCCCCACCTGTAGAATGGCTACACTACTGAACCACATTTGTAATATACACAGAAGCTGACAGCTGAATGGAGCTGTGAGTGCAAAGCATTGGTATTGTTTGAGAAGCGGTCTCAGTGGGTGCATCAATGAAGTGAAACGGGATTGGGGGTATGTTGTTTGCTGTGGGCTGGATTTTCTCCTTCCTAAGCACTGTTTTTCTTTCCCCTACTCTTTGGCTCTCTGACCTATTTAGACCATAAGCCCATCACAAAAGGGACAGATAATCATGTACAACACCTGGCACAGTGGGGCCCATCTCATTTTGTTTTCGGGGCACTACTGTAGTATGTCTGATAAATTAAATTACTAGATTTCTTTTCTCCTTCAATGAAGCTTTGCTAAATTTAAGGATTTTGGAGCAAAGGATGCATTTCAGGCCAGGCTTGGGGGCTTTGTGCCAAGAGACAGTTACCAATACTTACAATTCCTTCCTCGAGGCACCTGTGCTGAAAATCATTTTTCCTTCTGTCAGTAATAGGCTGTGATTTGCACCTTTGCAGTGGATCAAAGAGCTACAGCCAGAAGGAGAGTGCAGCTAGATATAAAGCAAGCTTGGGCCAGAGGCGTCTCTTTGGGAAGAAGCCCAAAGCCTAGGAGCCAAGCAAAAGTTCTCTTCTCTGTGTACTCAAGTGCTTAACAATGGGGACAGATGCAAACTCCTCCAAGCCATTGGCCTATTTATTAATGTGTCCCAGCTCTGCCCTTAGATGTCCCCCTGTAGTAGGGGATGTGGAATTAAGTCGCTGTAGCTCAAGATGACCTTGCTCTGGCTGATGGGGTTTTATGCTATGGACAACTGGCTCACAAGAAGCTGGGCTTAGATTTCACAATGGCCAATAAACAACCAGCAAGAGGGTGGCACTTTATGCCCCCAGAAGGGTGGGATGGTGTTGATCTAATAACTCTAAGGATGAAAGGCTTCATCATCTATATCTTGGCCATTTTTCTACTCAGTCAGTCAGGTTCATTCGGCATGATAGCAGGCCCATAATTCTCTCCATGTCCCATGAATATTTATCAGCTTGGATGAACGTGCTGGGTTTAGTAATTACCATGTATCAGCATGAATCATGTGCCATTTTGGGTCCACAGTTTATATTTAACAGCACAAGGAGAAGAACTTATTAAAACTCATAGAGACAGAAGAGGCGCAGAACTAATTGACGAGGAACAGACCCACATGTGGGAAAAACAGACAAAAAAAAAATCACTTCACCACCTCCTTTTCTGACTCACAAATGCTGTACCCAGGAAGGAAAGCCTTACATGCATTCATGTTCATCATCATCATCCAGCCTGCAGCTCTGACCCTTGCTCCACACTGAGACTCAATGCACCTGACTCAGTTTGTGGAACCGATGGAGGAAATCAGAGCAAATATTTTAGCCCCTTGGAGGCCAAATATTCAACAGCTGCTGGGAAATAAGTGGATGGGACTGAGGGTTATTGATAACTTTGTAATGATGGGCGATTAGCATGCTTGTCTTTGTTCAAAGGTCCCACAGCACTTTACAAGCATTGATTTATTTTCACTGTACACAGTCAGCCATCAATAACTGCCTAGAGCCCAATACACAGGTTGCATCCTGAACTATGAATTACTTGCACTGTTTGGTCTACCAGCAAATCCATTTTACGAGTCATGTCACTGAGGCACAAGGAAAGGCTGGACCTACAGAAGGACACACAACTAGGATCTGGTCTGGTACCCTTTGAAGTCAGTGGAAGTCTTTCATGGACTTTGATTTGGGGGTGGATTCCCTTAGTCTCAGAGCAAGGTATAGTACCTAGCATGAGAGATCGCAGATCTTCAACACAGGCCTATGGTTTCCCCAAGTGGTGTGTAGACCATGACCATCATCTGACAGCTTTTCCTGCAATTAGCAGGGGAAAGGTGTAGTGATATGCTTGCAAAAGGTTGTGAATTTAGAGACACTCCCTAGCATGGGCCAGTGTTGTGTAAATTGGGAAACATGCCCCAGGGAAGATCTAATATGGCTGCTCCCAGGGACACACCTGGATACCTGTCTGTATGATTAAAGTTGTATTCCTTACTCATTCAGTAGTATCATCTTTAATGAACCCTCCAGATCATTACAAAGGGGTTAGTGGGATTCTGGCCCACCAGAGACTCCACCCATGAAGCTCTAGATTGGAGCAGATGTCCATTCCTACTGACTGACCCAGACAGTACTTAAACCAGAAGGCAGCACAAGAGGTTGTCTGAGAAACTGAGTGAGTTCCTGGTCCACTGTTATACTGGACCCTAACCTTTGGAACTGCTTTCTGATGCTGACACCAGCTTGACTCTGGAATGGCTCTCAGACACTGACTCCGACCCTGACTTTTAGTGTGACACCTGACACTAATTTCGGCTCATCCTATGGCATATTGCTGACCCCAACTTT
Organism: Podocnemis expansa; assembly: GCA_007922195.1. Lineage (NCBI taxonomy): Eukaryota > Metazoa > Chordata > Testudines > Podocnemididae > Podocnemis > Podocnemis expansa. The sequence goes on from ML682025.1 coordinate 25,481,912, forward strand.
AAGCCCAGTTCTTGGGGTGATCCTGACTCTGACTCCAGGACTGGCTTCTATTCCTGGTTTCTGACTGTGACTCTGACCACACAGGCCCTGGTCCCTGTGTCTAGAAGTTCTGCTTCCTGATGCCCATGCTAAGTCAAAAAAAGCCTACTAATAGTACACATAACCATTGCCTGCTGGAGATGGAAAACATGTACCTAGACTTACTATCCCAGAATGCTGTGGTGGCTTTTTAAGAGTGTCTGTGTGCTTGGCAGTGCAAGTCCCACTGAAAGCCAATTTGCTCTTTGCATCGATTGACAACAGAATTTGTGTTCTCAGAAAAGCCATTATAAAGAGAAGCTAACAAATCAGTTAAGCCCCAAACTTGAATGTTAGCATGCAGTGGGAGAGGAATGGGGAGTAGTATAGAAAGTGGAGAAGTGGGGCCAATGCTTCCATAGTGCACAGGCATTTGCATTTCATTTGGTGGTAGCCCCAGCAAATCATTTGCTAACCCCCTCCTGAGTAGCATAGACATCAGAGACGGAAGAGAATTCACAGACCTTGCTCAGTGTATCTGTCTTCCATAGGGCCAGTGTAGAACTTGTCCCTGCAGTGCAGCCCTCTGAGCTTGTCAGCTATTGCCTTCCCTTTGAACATCTTGCCCACCCATCTAGGCTCTTGAGACTTGGACAATGTTTCTCCCCGCAATGGAGTTCACAGTTCCTTTCCAAAGGGTGTTTGGTCCCTGCCACAGAGAAGGTAGTGCAGGATAGTGGGTGTCTCCCAGTTATTCAAGAAGAGATGTGAAAACACCATGGAAATTCTTTCCTTTGGTATAAACAGCTCTTCATGATCTGATAGAGTTGGAGGCCAGAAGGCAGCATTAGATCTTCATCCAGTCTGACCTCCTATGTAGCGCAGGTCATTACATTTCACCCACCTAGCCCTGAACTGGACTCAAGAACCTGTATTTGTGTTTGCCAGCAACTTGTTTCATGACTCTTTAGTTCTGATGCAAATAATTTTCAACAGTAGACATCACTGGGACCCCACTTTTGGGTGAAATGTAGATGACCATGGGATTAAAACAAGGAACCTTTCAGAGTTACGGCATGCTACTTGTTTTGTGTGGGTAGATGGTGCCACCCTATGGCCAGTTTCAATAGTCACAGATTTCCATTTCTCTGTCAGTAAGGTTTTTTCCCCCTCCTCACCTTGTGGTTCTGGTCACTTTGGAGGACAGGATGAGTTCAACACGATGAAACTGAATAAAGATAAGTGCAAAGCACTACACTTAGGAAGGAAAAATCAAATACAAAATGGAAAATAACTGGCTAGGAGGTAGTACAGGTGAAAAGGAATTGGAGTCATAGTAGCTCACAAGTCAAATACGAGCCAATGATTTCATACAATTGCAGAAATGGCTAAGAGCATTCTGGGGTTTAACAACAGGAGTGTCATATGTAACACACAGGAGGTAATTGTCACAGTGGGGAACTCTCTGCTATAGTACGGTGTCCAATTTGGAGTGGAAGTGCACAAACTGGAAAGAACCCAAAAGAGATCTATGAAACTGATAACAAGACTGAGAAAGCATGACTTATGAGAGAAAAACTAGGCACATATTTAGTTGTAAGAAGAGTGAGAAAAGTTACGTGATCAGAGTTTTTAAAATATGTTCAGGGCTGCTATAAAGAGGGCAGTGAGCTGTTGTTGGGAGAGGTGCCGGAGAACTGGAAAAAAGTAAATATAGTGCCTATCTTCAAGAAAGGCAAAAAGGAGGATCCAGGGAATTACAGACCTGTCAGCCTCACCTCAATCCCTGGAAATATCATGGTGCAGATTCTTCAAGAATCCATCCTGAAACACTTGGAGGAAAACAGAGTGATCAGGAACAGTCAGCATGGATTCACCAAGGGAAAATCGTGCCTGACCAACCTCATCACCTTCTGTGATGAGATAACTGGATTTGTGGGTGCGGGAAGAGCTGTTGATGTGATATACCTTGACTTTATCAAGGCTTTTGATACGGTTTCCCACAGCATTCTTGTCGCCAAGTTAAGGAAGTATGGGTTGGATGTGTGGACTGTAAGGTGGATAGAGAACTGGCTAGATCAACGATTTCAGTGTGTAGGAATCAATGGCTCCATTTCAAGTTGGCAACCAGTAATGAGTGGTGTACCCCAGGGGTCGGTCCTGGGGCCAGTTCTGTTCAATATTTTCATTAATGATCTGGATGATGGGATTTATTGAACACTCAGTAAGTTTGCGGATGACACCAAGCTTGGGGGAACGGTAGACACGCTGGAGGGCAAGGAGAAGATTCAGGAAGACCTTGACAAATTGGAGCAGTGGGCCAATAGAAATCTCATGAGATTCAACAAGGACAAATGCAAAGTCCTGCACTTGAGATTGAAAAACCCCATGCACCGCTACAGGCTGGGGAGTGATCAGCTAAGTAGCAGCACTGTAGAAAGGGACCTGGGGGTCCTGGTGGATAGGAAGCTGGATATGAGTCAGCAGTGTGCTCTTGCTGCCAAACAGGACAATGGCATACTGGGCTGCATCAGAAGAAGTGTTGCCAGCAGATCAAGGGATGTGATCAGTCCCCTCTATTTGGCAGTGGTGAGGCCGCATCTGGAATACTGTGTCCAGTTTTGGGCTCCCCACTACAAGAAGGATGTGGACAAATTAGAAAGGGTCCAGAGGAGGGCAACAAAAATGATCAAGGGGCTGGAGCACAAGCCCTATGAAGAATGACTGAAGGAACTAGGCTTATTTAGCCTGCAGAAGAGAAGACTGAGGGGGGATTTGATAGCAGCCTTCAACTACCTGAAGGGATGCTCCAAGGACGATGGAGCTCTACTGTTCTCATAGTAACAGAGGACAGAACAAGGAGCAATGGTTTCAAGTTGCAGGTGTGGAAGTCAAGGCTGGATAGTAGGAAAATCTTTCTTAGCAGGAGGGTGGTAAAGCATTGGAATGGGCTACCTAGGGAGGTGGTGGAATCTCCGTCTTTGGAGATGTTTAAGGCCTGGCTGGATAAAACTCTAGCTGGAATAATTTATTGGGAGTGGCCCTGCTTTTTTTGAAAGGGGGTTGGACTAGATGACCTCATAAGGTCCCTTCCAACCCTATGATTCTCCATGTCTATTTCAGGTGGGGCAAGACTTAAGGGGCTTACCCTGCAACAAGGGAGTTGTAGGTTTGACATTAGGGAAAACTTGCCAACTCTAAAGGTAGCTATAAGCATTAGAACAGGCTTCCAAGGAAGGCTGTGGAATCTGTCAGTGGAGGAATTTTAAGAAGTGGTTGGACTACATCTGTCAGGGATGGTTTAGGTTTACTTGGACCCATCTCAGCACTGGAGCTGTAGTTAATGACTTCCTGAAGTCCATAACAGCTTGGCATTACTATGATTCTGTTCTAATCAGCTCCCATTGATAGCAGCTAGCCTAGCCATGGTTCTGGCATGTCAGCCACCCTCAGCAAACAGCCCATTGCTTCTGCTTGCAGAGCTGCTGCTCTTCTTGATGAAGAATTGCCCTCACCTGGACCATTTTCTGCAGGAAGAGTGCCCACCTCGGACTTCATTTGGCCTAGGGATTAGGTTTCATCTCCTAGCACTAGCAGGACCCATGGCATGCTGTTACCTTGGCTTTGGAAATCCAGTCCCAGGGACAGAAACACAATGGCTCTTCACACTTCTATAACCTTTTCCATACACGGATCTCAGAGCATGTGGTGAGCCTCTGGGAGAACCACAGGGAGCAAGCAAATTGTTTCAGTGCTACTCATCATGGAAGCCTTGTGATTTCTAGTCTCCACATGGTGGAAGTAGTGCTCCATTTTCACCCTGGAAGCCTGATGGCAGTTCACTGATCTGGCGGGCCTGTTTAGGAGCACATGGCTGACTGTTGGATGCTCACAATCCCCTGCACAGAGACACTGCCAAGAGCCAAAGCTCAGTATTCCCTTACCTTACTGGTTACTGGCTTTCGCCATGTGGGCCGCAAACCCCAAAAGAAGCAGAGTATCCAGGAAAGGGAGCTGTGAAAGTTGGTATGATGCCAGGAAGACTTTTCCTCTGTGTTTCAGTTTTTCTGCAGTGCCCATCACAATGGTATCTGAGCTCCCTAGAACCCCCCTTTCTAGATTCCACCTTTCTGATGCTGATAATTTATGGAAACTAAAGAGGAGCAAGGTCCTGGTGGGATGGGGGGCATGCTGTTATGTGAGGTGAGTGATGTGGGGCGCTGGGAAGGAGCAAACAGGGTGAGGTGAGGATCTGCTTCTTGTGGTGGAGCCCTGCCCCTGCCTTGAGACAAATCCTGAAGAAAGCCAACCTTCTGCTGTGAAAAGCCAAACATTCCAGGCCTTTTTAGAGAGCAGAACTACTGCAGACACCCCCTGGGGAAAGCTCACCTCAAAATCCTCAACAGTCACGGCAGTATAACCAATGAAACCATGGCCAGGCTACAGGTGAGTCGCCACACTGAAGCCCAAGCCACCTCCTCTCTGTGCAGGGAACAGCTCTCGGGCCTGGGAAATCTAAAGCCAGGCAAAATCTTTAGCACCAGGCACTGGTGTAATCATGTTGGAGAAAGGGTAGATGTCTAGGCATGACAATGCACTTGTCTTCCAGACACCGATGGAAGATGGTAAGAAACTGGGGTGGGATGTGTCATCTGTTAATGCTTGTAGCTTCTGCTGTTCAATCAGCTTTGACCCACCAGCGACTAGCAGATCAAGTTTGAGCTCCCACTCTAATCATGGGCTGGCTGCCTTTTAAGTGGGCTGCCTTTCCTGTTTGACCAGTGGAAGTTCAGCTAGTGCTAAAGAGGTCTCCTTAGATTGACTTCAGGTTGCTGGGGCATTTTGGCCCGCTGAAGATGAACAGCAAAGGGGCTCTGAGCATTTAAAATGCTAGATTTAGAAGATCTGAATACTTCTTGAAGAGATTATATGCCACAGCCCCAGCTGATGTGACCCTCTCATGTTTGTTTACATGAGCTAAATTCACAGCAAATGCAAACAGCTACTCAGTCCTTGCAAGTCTAACTGGATGCATGTTTCAGTGATACGACAAATGGAAGACAGCAGCAGTGAGAGACTTCTATTTTTGCTTTGCCTCAAACTCCAGTGGCAAGGGCTGGCCCATTTATTACCAGAAAAGCTGGGTATACTTCAATGAAGCTCTGAGGCAGAGAAAATATTTCTGTGTGAAATTTCAAGCCAAGAAATTATTCAAGGCGGGGGGAGGGGATGTTGAGAGTGGATATATATCAATCTAGAGAGCAGGAACCCTAGTGCCTGTCAAAGGCTTCCCTCCTTGGTTCAACTGACAGTTCTTAGTTGCAGGGTACCTGTCTGCCTCTCTGTACAACACCTATTAAAGTATGGCTCCAATCCAGGTTAGAGAATCAGGGTGCAAATGAAATGTAATTATTAAATAATGTCAGAAGGACTTTTCTAAAATGGATGGGTAAAAAGCAGCTGTTAAACAAGGCAAAATGAAATTGTGAATGTTCATCTGTAAGCATCGGATGAAGTGGTATTTTCTCCCACGAAAGATCATGCGATAAATAAATTTGTTAGTCTTTAAAAGTGCCACAGGACCCCTCGTTTGTTTTGCTGAACTAGACTGACATGGCTACCCCTTTGGAACCAGGCAACATGTCTCTTCTTGTAGCAGCACCCTTCCAAAAGCCCTAAGGATGGCATTCAAAGTAGACCAGCACACTCTAGGCAAAGGAAACTTCAGTCCTGTGCAGAAAGTCTGCCCAAAGCTTTAATAACTAATGAATAGCCACATTAAGGATTTAATGACTACATTAAGAGCCAAGTGAGGACTGAGCCCTGCCTGGGAACCTCAACATGGGATGTATTTCAGCTGCAAGGCAAAAATTCCTATGCTGCATTTTGATTGCTTGAACAGTTTTGCGGGATATTTAATTCTCAATGACCAACCTGGGGAGAGGAGAGCGAGAAATGAACATGATTGTTTCACACTTTTCAGTAAATAAACAAGGGCAGGGGGACAGAGAACATTTCTTTATATAGCCAGTACTGTCTTGTGAGCAAAGGGGAAACATTCCTGATACCATCTTGGGTATAACACTCCACTCCCAGCTTGAACGGCAGTAGTAAGAGCTCCTGATGTGGATGGAACATACCTTGGAACAGGTTTAAGCTGATTTGTCACATTGTTTGTCTCTTGCTCTAGACTAGAGCACAGGTTTCTGATCACACTGCAAGATGATTAGGCAGTACCAAAGAGTGACAGAGGGCCTACAGCTTCGTGCTCCACAGGACAAAGTCACAGGAGGCATCAATCGCAAGAAGATCTGGTTACCAGCAGACAGTATTGAAAAGGTGATCATGTAACCTGAGGCATATGCGATATACACCTGCCTTAGGACTGTTGTCTACATAATGTATCCATGCATGATGGGAGATGTGCAAGCATTTTCCAAAAGCAACCACATACTTGTAGTTCCTATAGAGCAGATAGTAATTGTCTCTGATCTGAGGTTTTACTCCCACTGTGACTCTGATCAGCACTTGGAGAGGCACCGAAACATGGACTTTTACCATATGACAAAATGAGTCGAGGCGGATGTTTCATGTGCAAAAGCTAAGCTCACATGCCAGAGATGAATTTTAGGGTGATAGATTCCCAAGCTACAGCTCCTGGAATCCATTCCCAGCTAATGATTCACTGTGTGACTTTGAACCAATTCTTTGGGCCTCAATTGCCCTTCCTTGTGCAGTTTAAGGGAGCTAGGCAATGTCTAAAAGAGGCTGGTGCAAGGATGAAAGCTCACAGGCTGAGCCTCTCTTCAGGCAAGATTGAGTTAATGGTAATCACATTTCTAGCAGAGCCATGTAAGGGGGAAAAGAGCTATGCCTGGGGTTGGGATGTGAATGGGATCCAGAGCCAGGGAGCACAGAGAAACAGGAAGTTTGTTGCACGTGGTTAGAAAGAAGGCTGGCCATTAGGGAGCTCTGGGAGGTTTCAAAGGTTATTGTGGTTGCATGCATGACAGGGACTAGCGCACCAGCTAGCAGAATCCTGTGTTGACCCACTTTACACGAAGATTGGGAAACATTTGCTGGGTGAAGAAGCAGCACTGTGATAATTTTGGGGACTTTGCTGTATTCAGCTTTGTGACATCCAGTCACTGTGTCTTTCCTGAGGTGGATAACTGTAACGAACAGAGAACAGGGCTCCTTCTAAGGCAAACAACAGCTGCAGCAGATGAACAAACCTGAGTTGCTCCTGCAAAAGGCGGGCAGCTTGGGTGTAGGAAATACAGCAAAATCTGGGGAGTAGAGCATGTCAAATATTTGCTTTGAGAACAGCCCTTGCTCACCACAAACCATATGAAAAAAGCTTTCAGGAGTGGGGCTTGCTGCCTGGTGAGAGAGGTGCACTGTCCTTTGGCTTTGCAAAAGAGGCAGCTGTTTCAACCTCCGCGTGCAGGAACTTTCCATCTTGAAGCCTCTTGTTAGGAAATGTTACTGGTTGATTTGCTGTTGTTTGATTCCTCTTCATGACAAGGAAGACATTGACCCATGGCCCAGGTCTTCATTCTCATCCCAGGTGTAGGGCTGCTGCTGAATGTTAAAAATGCTTTCCAGGCAGATGAATGACGTTTCCACATTCACCTCAACTTTGAACTTCCTGTCCCAGCACCTTTCTTCACATCATAAACTTCGAATGAACAAATTAAACATTTTGCAGCACGCATCCTTCATTGCTTGGCACCAGCAGATTTACCCTGCCCACAGGAAAAAGTCAAAGTATTCAGCTCCAGTGCTGCACTGAATTGTTAAAGTGCCTCATGCTGTGTATACCATGTGGCTTTGGAAAGATGCAGCTTTGCACATACAGCTCAGGCAATGAGGAAGGGAGTATCTTGTAGAAGCGGGGGTGAGATTGTGCTGACTGCAGTGAGCGAGGCCCAAATCCTCAGGGCATTTAATATTTTTGAGGTTCAGAGAGCTCTCTGTCTTGGAACACATATGGGCTACAGAGCTCATATTAACCTAGACATACAGAAATGTAGAAAATCAATTACAATATTGTGTGGTTCACAACTGACACCCATTTTCAGTCTGAGCAAAATGCTTATCAACAGCTTGCAGGGGCTATAGGAAAAACCAAAATCATAAGGAGTTATTTTTGAAGTGTTAGACAATAAACCTTTGAAACTATATCTGGGGACAAGTTCCAAAGGGGTTCACTGCATTTATCCCTCCTTCCTATTCTGTAGTTTTTTCCATTCTCAAGCATCTGATGAAGTGGGATCTCTCCAATGAAAGCTCATGCAGTAAATTTGTTAGCTTTTAAAAGTGACACAAGACTCCTTTTGTTTCTAGCTGGGGAACAGATGAACCCCCAATTATTTCTTCAATCTGTGAGGATAAGCTGACAATGGGCTTGATTTTATGAGACAGAATCACAGCCTACATAGTCAAAAATGCGAGGAAAAGGATGTGGGGTAAGGCATCTTGTAGGAGATAGAGGAATGCCTTGTTAGGTAAGTGTAGGCTCTGTAAAGCATGTTATGAGGTTCTTTTATATTAAACCATTATTTCCAATACAGTTACTTTCTATCTCTTCAATCTCTGTTCTTTGGTAATAAATTTACTTCTTTTTTTTTTTCATTATATATATATCAAAGTGCTGTGTATTAAGCAGAGTGGGGATCCTGACTGAATCTTGCAAGCTGGCATGTACTATTTATTTGGGGTAGTGAATCTGACAGCTCTGTGAATGTTCAGTGATCAGTGGCTGGGCACTCCACAAGGACTCTGGGAGCACTTGAATTGAGGGTTTGTCTGTCGTTAACCAGTACGGAGGCAGTGAGCATATTTCAGAGAAGGAAAAGTAGGTGTGACTACAGATGGATCTGCTGTTGTGGACTCAATGCCCTGTATCTATATGGCCCAGAAAAAATGAAAGACCCAGGTTATCCATTCAGAAAACAACACTTTCAAACTCCTTTTTTTGCTCTCCTCACTTCTCTGATACTGCAGTCAAATTTGCTTGGCCATAATAGGCTCTCTGCCCATGAAGTAAATGTTTTGGAAGTGACATGTTCTGCAGATGAGAGGAGTCAGAATAAAAGTTCTCTAATTCATCAGCTCTTTGAAGTAGATGTCAATTCCCGCACTATGAAGTGTATGACTTTCAATTACCTGCAAGTGTATTGAAGTGTGGGGGCCAATTATTTTCACTGCCTGCCTGGCTAAGACAAATGTTTGTCCAGAACTGAGCTCTATAGGCAGTAATTTGAGATGGTTTTCATGTCAGAACATTGAATTTGGTTGTAATTAATGCATACTGCCGAAAAGTGAAGGAGGAAGAATGTATACCAGAACTTTGGGGCGAACTTGCCGCAAGTGGACATGTTTACTGAGCATCAAGAGTGCCCTCAGGCAGTTTAGCTTAGTATACTTCAAGAGTTCATTAAGCTAATACACTGCACACAAAGGCACCAGCTACTTTGGGCTGTATCCCCATGTACAAAAGGATCCAGTGTGTGAGCCTTCCAGTCTGTCAATAGTTGTCTGTGTTAAAATAGTAACTCGAATGATATGTGGGCTTTTTGCTCTAAAACCTCAAAATACACAAATAATTTGAGTAAATAGTGTTGCTTACATTGGTGTTCTTGTGTTATATGAACTTGTAAACATCCTTTACTTGAGAGTATCAATGCACTTCACACAGACTGCAGCAAAATGAAAATTATCATTAGTATTATTTGTATCGTGTTAATACCTAAGAACTCTATGCATGCACTAGGGACCTGTTGTGCAAAGTGCTAGACAATCCCTAGAAAAATCAAGTATTTCCAAATGTTTCTTCCACTGAAGCACATGGTGAGAGAAGCAAGATCATATTCTAGTTTCTTGTGAACAAGTGTATCTGAGCTTAAAAATAATATGCCAGTTTTCCTGAGCTAATATTACAACACAGGTGACAATGTAATGTGATTTTTTTCAGTTTGATTCCAGCTCAATACAGTGAGACCAAAGGACTGTACTGTATTTCTGCAATGTCTACTTGATTCTTTAGACTGAATACTCTGCATAAGACAGTATGAAAATGAATTGTTATGAATGATAGTTTTTCCTCTGCAATATCAATCGAATGTTCACAGGGGGGATTTTCTGATTTGCTCCTTGTTGACAATTATTATTGAGTATTTGATGATGGCTACTGTTTCCACCTTATCATGAAAGTTCTTTCTTCCTTCTTGTATCCCTTGTCACATCATTTGAAAACACCATTAAATAAAAGGTGCTGGTGAAGAGTAAATAGGTGTTAGCCTTCCCCCCACAAGCAAATAAATCCAGAAACTGAGAAGTGCAGGAGGAGGGATATTTTATTAGCTGTCATTAATTAACTGAAATAAGGCTATAATTCTGAAGATCCAGGATTTCTATTGCCTTGATGGAGTAGGGGCTAGTTCAGGGTAGGGTTACCAGGTACCAAAGCATGGAAAGGAGGACATTGGAGGACACATGGAGAAAACATAGTATTAATGTAATATTCTTCTGTTTTTAGAGGGCCCTGGAATGCTTCCCCCTAAAAATTGCATGTCCCAGCAAACTTTAACCCCTGTAAGTAGAAAGCCAGACAAAATCAAGTATTTTTAAAATGCCTGACGGATGTCAGATGTGAAGGTAAAAAGGAGAACATGTCCTCCTTTTGCCTGACACCTGGTAACCCTAGTTCAGGGAGGGGCAGCTTTGGATGAACAGGTTGTTGTTGTATAACTGTCCCCAAATGTGTTGCTTGTGTTAGTGATGCAGCTTCTATATACTTAGGGTTACCAGATGTCAAGGCAAAGGGAGGACACGTCCTCCTTTTTACCTTTACATCCTCTGTCTGGCAGGCATTTTAAAATACATGATTGTGTCTGGCTTTTTACTTACAGGGGTTAAAGTATGCTAGAACTCCCCAGAACACCCTGTTTTTAAGGGGAAGCATTCCAAAGCCCCCTAAAAACAGAAGAATGTTACATTAATACTACATTTTCTCCATGTGTCCTCCAATGTCCTCCTTTTCATACTCCCCTCTTCTCCTTTCCATGCTTTCGTATCTAGGAACCTATATATACTGAGCCCTGAAAATTGGATGTGAGGTCAAAAGGGGATGATGCCCACCCAGGGATTGGCAGCGGCTGCCTGTGATAAACCTGTCCGCACTAAAGCTGCAATAAAGGCGGGGAGATGCAGGGTGTGATCATGGTAGGGCTACCAGATATCAAAGCCTGGAAAGGAGGACAGCGATGTATGAAAAGGAGGACACCGGAGAGCATGTAGAGAAAATGTAGTATTAATGGAATAGTCTTGTTTTCAGGGGGCCCTGGAATGTTTTCCCCTAAAAATAAGGTATTCTGTGGCCAAGGCTGGTGCTTGGCAGTAAGCAGCCTCTGCGCTGCAGGGGGGCGCCGGCATTTGAGGGGCACCAAAAAGGGGACAGCGCTGTGGCGCTCCCTTGATGACATCACTTGTCCGCGCTGGCGTTGCTCTGCTGCGGGAGGGCACCACAATCCCTAGCGCCAGCCCTGTCTGTGGCATTCCAGTGTACTTTAACCCCTGTAAGTAAAAATCCAGACAAAACCACGTATTTCAAAATGCCTGCCAGCCCAGGGGCCGAAGGTGAAAAGGAGGCCATGTCCTCCTTCGGCCTGACATCTGGTAAGCACGGGGCTGAGGCCCTATCTCCCTATTGACCCCTGTCCCTGCAGGCCACTTCTGCACCCCTCTTTCCCAGCCACACCTCTTCCTGCTCCCCTCAAGGGGGCTCATGGGGAAAGGTCAAAAGGCAGTGGCTGGCCTCCAGAGGGGGGGAGGTGAGGGCCCTGCATCCCACCCCATTGGACAAGCCTACGACCTCTGCCCTGTGACCTCTGCCCTCAGCCAGCAACTTCCGGCGTCTCCGCCTACGCAGTCTGACCAACCGGGCAGAGCCCCGCCCCGTCCTTCCGGCCGGGCCCCGCCTACCCGCGGCCGCCATTGGCTGAGCGTTCTGACGCGCGCCGGCGGAAGGGGCGGAGCCTCTGGGCCTCGTTACCCAGGCGACCAGGAGGCGGCTGCTGGCTTCCGGCCTGGGCTCCCGCGGCGGAGGCGGTTTGCGCGGGGTGAGCGGCGCCATGACCCGCCCCGCTCCGCGCCCCGCGCCCCGCGCTCGCCTCTTCGTGTTGCCCCAGGGACCCTAGCGCCGCTTCTTCCTGCTCCTCAGCCTTTCCTGGTCCCACTCCCCGCGGCCCCAGCCCCGCCTCTCCCTGCCCCACTGCTCCCCCATCCCTGCGCTCCACTCCTGCCCCAGGCTTTCCTACCTCCCTGGCCGCACCTCTTCCCGCCTCCCAGCCCTGCAGCCTCCAGCCCTACCTTCTGTGCCCTACTCCTAGCTAGAGCCCTGCGTGGGCACAGATATGTGGATCCACATCCAATCTGCACCCTCAAGAAATGGTCTGTAGATATCCACGTTGTATCCGCAGATGCAGATATAATGCAGATATCCACATGTTTGCAGGGCTCTAGCTCTGTGAAGAAAAAAAATATGTGGACGTGTATCCGATCTGCATCCACAAGAAATGGTCTGCAGATTTCTGCATTGTATCTGCGGAGGCGGCTATAATGCAGATATCCACATATTTGCAGAGCACTAGCTCTGTGAAGATAAAAATATGTGGACCTGTATCCAATCTTCATCTGCAAGAAATGGTCTGCAGATATCTATGTTGTATCTGCAGATATCTAAGGATATCTGCTTATTTGCATGGCTCTACTCTTAGCACCACTTCTTCCTGGCTCCCTCCCCTGCAATGCGCCACTGCCCTGCTGCTTGCTCCCCAACAGCATATTTCCTCACTCCCTGCTTCCCACTCTGCCAAAAACCTCCCCCACTGCTGCAGTCCTTCATTCCTGCAGCATGCCTCCAACCCCTTCCTGATGCCTAGCTCCCCTGCTCTGATGACCGCAGTGTGTGTCTTCATTGAATGCAAAAGTTGGCGCCTCCTGGTTTGTCTGAGTAGCAGCAAGGCCAGCTTTCCCTGCCAGCCAATTTCAGCTCTGTTGGGTTTGCTGGGGGACTGTGAGAGGGGAACTCAGTCTCCATAACCCATTTCAGTTCTTGGACCTGATGCCATCCACAAGGGGCCATTGAAGCCAGTATGTCTGAGGAGTTCAGCTCTTGGTGTCCTGGGAAGGATTCTGTGTCACATAAGTGAGCGGGTTCTCCATCATTGGCGGTAGAGTGGAGGGGGGACCTTGTGGTTCTTGGAGCTGTTGAATTCAGAGCATTTTGGAAAATCTGGCCCATTACATCCTGGTAGCGATGGTGATTTAGTGACACAGACCCCTGTCAGATGGTGCTCACTGTAGTCCTGTGTTGGAAACGATCTGTCAAAGCCCAAGTGAATGGTAAAGGAACTGTGAACCAGTGTTGTTGTGAGCCCTGCAATCTCCCCAGATGTAACAACAAATCTGTATTAAGATAACCACGAGGTTGTTTTTAGACTTCGTAATTTTTTTTCTCCTATTATTCATTGCTTTAGGTTCCTCTCCACCCCCTTAGGCATTCTGCACCATGATGACTGATGAGGTGGAAGAGAGAGATTTGCAGAAATTCCTTAGAGATGTGGATGAAATCAGTAAGTGCACTGTAAACAGAGTGGGCCACATTGACACTCGGTTGGAGTATGTGTCACTCAGGTGAATTCACTACATTAAGCCAAGTTCCAAAGGGGCAGCCGTGTTAGTCTTGTTCAGCAAAAGAAGCAAGGAGTCCTGTGGGACTTAACGGCTAACAGATTTGTTTATCACATGAGCTTTCACAGGGGAAAATCCTGCTTTGTCAAATGCTTTGAAGATGGGGGGAACTTAGAGAATGGGATCCCATTTTGTAAGTTCCCCATCTTCAAAGCATCTGACAAAGCGGGATTTTCTCCCACGAAAGCTCATGTGATAAATAAATCCGTTAGTCTTTAAGCACTACAGGACTCCTTGCTTTTTTCACTGCATTAATGACAGCATTTCCTTCTGATTTTAGCATCCATCTTAAGACATTTATAGAGGTCCTGAGCTCTCCTAATTCTATCTGATGCTTATAAGACAGACTGGAAATTCTAGCCGTTGTTGAAAATCAGACTGACATTGTCTTCAATGGGGCACCCAGTAATGGAAGAAGTCAAAATCAGATGTTGCTTTAGATAATGCTGTCTGTGATTTTTCCTTGTGTATAGCAATATTCATAAAAAAAATACTCTTCTAGAGTGAGGACCCTAGTTCTGAAGCCAGTGAGGTACTGCATGGGTGCAGGGGTTTGCCCTCAGGAAGTCACTTCCAGGAGTGGGGGTCCTAGTAGTTGGGCTAGCAAGCAAAGTGAAGTGAAATTTTAAAAATCAGAGTTTTTGATGATGATGGCAATATGTAGCATTTCTATAGCCAAATTTGATCTGAGGATCTGAAAGTATTTTGCAGACGTTAATCTGTGACATCTTTTGAAGTAGTTAAGGGACCCAACACTGAATTGTATCCATCTCTGGGAGGATTGCCTCAGTTTTTAACAGAGCATAGCAATGCTACATAGCAGTTTGGGACTGGAGCTGAAATAGAAGAATAGCATAGCCAGTTGAAACTGCAGAGATTTAGGTCTGAAAGATAATTCCCCAAGAGAAGTGACTATTTGTCTTTCCTACTTGCACTGGAAAGCTTCACTGAGTGATTTTCAAGTTACAGCAGAGTGCCCTATGGTTTGGGAGACATCTTTTGTTTCATCTCCTGTTGTTGCTTCTGAAGTTAGACTTGCAGCCAGAGGCAAAAAGATAAACAAACATCTTTAGTACTGGACGTATAACACATGATAAAAGATAAATCAAAACATACTAAAGTAGAAGGTTTTTTATATTGAACAGCAAAGCACTTTGTATTTTTTAAATGCTTTCTGTATTTTATCAGTGAAATTTGATCTGTTGGGCATCTTCCCTCATTGAAATGCTGGTTACTACTTCACATTTTGCCTTCATTTTTGCACAGTGATGAATAACCGAATAGCAATCTAGGTGGAGATATAAAGAGAATTAGAGAACAATAGGAAAAAACATTTCTGGGGTAGATTTAAAAAAAGAACACTAAAAAGAAGAAATGATGGTACATTTTTGGCTGTTTGTGTTTAGTTTTTTAAGTCTCTCAGTGCCTGGTGATGTAAATCTTGCCAGATGTTGACTATTTCTAAATGCTTCCAGTTGTTCATTTTTTAAAAAGTTATAATAGGTCATCGGTAGAACTTAGAGTTGGGAAAAGGCTTGTTAGATTGAGCTCATCGCCCTGCCAACATTTGGAGCTACAGCCTATGGAGGAGGTATCAGATATTAAACTGAAGTTACCCTGATCCATAGCCAAAAGGCTAAAGAGAGAGAAATTTTTTTTTAAATAAATGTCCTTATCATGTATATGTTACATCAAGTCTTTTAGTGTGTGTCTACACTTGGAGCTGGGGTAGTGATTCCCAACTCGAGAAGACAAATTTTCGCGAGCTCTCTTTGGCTCTATAAATAGATTTCCAAAGGGATAGCAGTGTTAGT
This sequence comes from Podocnemis expansa, assembly GCA_007922195.1. NCBI lineage: Eukaryota > Metazoa > Chordata > Testudines > Podocnemididae > Podocnemis > Podocnemis expansa. The sequence continues at coordinate 25,497,502 of ML682025.1, forward strand.
CTAGTCCAGCAAAAAAAATAAATAAATAAATAAAAGGAGTCGTGTGGCACTTTAAGACTAACAGATTTATTTTGATCATGGCAGCACAAACTGTGGAATAGGCCAGTCGTCCCAAGTAATAGGGTCTTGTGTGGGCATGAACTTGCTAGCCAGACTGAGTGCCACAGTTTGCATGGCTGTGTTCAGTTTTTGGTGTGATAGGTTGACGAGAGCTAGTGCAGTAAATCTTTTCAAGCTGGGAATCACACCCCAAATTCAAAGCACAGCTATATCCACAGTCGTACATCAGCACTTCCTGGCTTCAAAGACATGTAACCAAGGGCAGAACTTGACTGCTGATCTCTCTAAGTTAAGTCTATTTCATGTTTGTTTGTTTTTACTATTTTTAGCCAACTTGATTCAAGGCTTAAACTCCACAGACCCAGCTATCCAGGAAAAAGCCATCTCTGACACAGAGAAAAGACTTCATGCCATGGAGATCAGAGATGAGGAGGAATTGAAGACCAAGTTGAACAGAACAGTTATTAACTCACAAACTGCTGTGAGTGCCAGATGTGGGCAGTTAGATTCTGTCAAATGATACAAGTGCAGCTATCCTCACATTGGCTATGTCTACACTACAGGTCTTAAGTTGACTTAAAGCCCTTTAAGTCAACTTAAGCAATTCCCTGTCTATATTTGGAAAGTGTTAAGTTGACTTAAGCAAGTGCTGAAGTCGCTTTAATTACTCCTGTCCTGTAAGTCAGCTTAAGCATTTAAGAAGACTTTACAGGAGAGGACCTGCCCCCTTCCCCACCTCGGGGCGGGCTCAGGCCATAATGCTGCCTGGGTGGGGGTTGCTGATCTGGCTCCTTCATTGTGGAGAGGAGCTGGGGGCTGGATCTGGATCCCAGCCTCTTTCTGCACACTGGGGGCTGGCAGCCAGTTTCTGCAGCCTGTAGAGAGGGGCTGAGAGCCTGATTGGGCGCTCAGCCCCTCTCTGCAGGCTTTGAGGGCTAGGAGTGGGCTTGGAGCCTATCTGGCTCCCAGCAGCTTGCCCCACTGAGCAAGAAGCTCCCAGTCTGGTCAGTTTCACAGACTCCCTGCCTGTGAAATTGACTAGGCTGCCCAGGCTCCTGCTGCAGTAGCAAGTGACCCCGAGCCAAATTCAGCCCCAGGTCACTTGTGACTGCAGGCAGGAGCCGACTCCAAGCCTCCGCCCCCGGTGGAGAGGGAGTGGGAGCTAGATTGGACTCCTAGCCCCTCTTTGCCTGCCCCACTGCCAGTGGAGAGTAGCTGGGAGCTGAACCCAACTCCCAGCTCCTCCCCAGAGGGCAGGAGCTGGATTTAGCCCCAAGCTGGATTGGCCCCTGGGGCTGCTTGGGCTCAGGGTACCCAGACTGGATGGGGGGTGGGGTAGGAGGAGGGGTGCTCTGATTATGTCTGTTCCCTGTCCACGCAGACATACCTTGCAGTCGACTTAACAAGGTCGACTTAAAGTCAACCTTGTTAAGTTGACTGCCAGCCCCCACCCCCCGCCCCGCCAGTGTAGACGTAGCCATTTTTACAAATATGGGTCAAAAGTAGCTTAATCCCTTCTTTAATTTCCTCATTGGTAAGCATATGGGAGAATACCCCACATCATGTTTTATAGCCTATACCTGTTCAAGCTTGAGGAGATCAAAAGGGGATCACTGGACCGTAATAGCAAAGAAGGAGCGGGTGCTCGGATGCTGTAAAACATGACTACTGTTTGCTGCTTCCTAGGGGCTTGATTTAAGCCAGTCAAAATCTTGAGAAGCTTTAATTCAAGTATTAGAAGCTAGACTTTCAGGTGCCTTAAGATGCAGATCAGCATCTAATGGAATTTTCAGAAGTGCCAGAGAAAGTTAGGCACCTCATGTCTGTTGAAATGAATAGAACTTGGGCACCTATCTACATCTTTAGGCACCTAAATATCTTTGAAAATCTGGCCTGAGGTGTTGTGCAGCTTCACCTAGTTTTATGAAGAGCAGTCTCTTAATTATGAAATGTACTACAGCAGGTTATTGCTGCAGTTAGACTGCAGTGGTGAACTTGCCCATATGAAGAGTCTAACAGAAATTCTTAACCAAATTGATTTTGCAAGACACCACCTGAGCATTGAATTGTTTGTTTTCTTCTCTTCTGTGACTTTAAATGCGCCTGATAGAATTGGTTTTGACAAGTTTAAAAATGCTTTTCTTGTTACAAGACTCATCATCTTATGGAATTATGTTTTAAGCTGCTTTCAAAAATGACTGTGATCTTTTTTTCCTCTCTCTATAATTACAGGTAGTTTAGAAATAACAGCTATACTTCAAATTTATTTTCATTCCAATTTAAACGTAACCTTTTTTGTGTATGTGTTTGTGTGTCACTTATCTGACTTTTTCAGGATGCACAGAATATGGAAACAATGAGACAAGGTAGGACAGGGTTCACCTCTCTAATAATTATCCCCTATTCACTTTGTGTCATTAAAGCTAGAGTAAAAATTGCAAATTGCTTTTCCTGATTAAGCTGTCTCATGCAGGGCATGATCCAGCTCTCACTGAAGTCACTCTGTATTTTTCAGATGACTCTGAGAGCTTGATCAGAAAGTTTTATAATTGCTTAAATAAAAAGTTCTGTATGCTTGACTGGACTGTGCCTAGTAAGGAATTTTTTTCAGTGTATCTCTACCTCACATCTAAGAACTTCATTGTTCTGACTCAAAAATGAAGTGTTTTGCTTAAAGATGAATTGCTTAAAGAGGCAGGTTGACAAATCTAGGGTAGCATAATGGCCTTTGTGTAGAATAGTTTATTGCTCATGTTCTGAATTATAGCAAATTAAGGAAATACCCCTTAAGATTTTCCACCTGGCTCATAAATGAATTTTCTCTCATCTGCAATTTGAATTTAATGATAAAATCTTTTCTTCCACTGTCTGAAATGCTGCCCTACCTCTGTTGGCCCTCAGACAGCTTCATGGCCGTGTTAGAGCAAGATGCAAAAGAACGAGCCAAAAGAAGGAAGAAAAACGAACGTTTAGCAAATGGTAATTGCTGAAGTTTTACATTTCTGATGTCCATTAAGTACTGCTTAAAAAGAAAAAAGCTGAATCAGTCTGGTAAGCTAGCTTGTTAGCAACATATTTACACGCACATTGGTGAGACTGTGGGGCAAGGAAGCTGGCAACTGGTTTTCCATAGGACCAATGATCTTATGTGGAGTGGTGATTAGAAGAAATGTGTACAGTACTTGCTAGCGTCTGTTGAAGTGTATTCCTCTTAACAACTTCCCTCCTTTAAAATATAGAGACTTAATGTGGGGAATAACAAAAAAGAGAGTCCTGTGATACCTTAAGGACTAACAAATTTCTTTGGGCTTAAGCTTTTGTGGGCTACAACCCACTTTGTCAGATACGTGCACTCCTCCTGATGGACAGAACAACAGACTAGACTCTTACATAGGGTGTTTCCCCTGACATGCACAAGCAGAGATTGTAGACAAGCAGCAACGCTTGCCTGCTAACCTCAGTCATGCAGAATGCAATGCCATCCACAGCCTCAAAAACAATTCTGACATTATAATCAAAGACTGACAAAGGAGGTGCTGTAGTCATTGTGAATAGGTTGGATTATGAACAGGAGGCTGCCAGACAACTGTCTAATACCACATTCTACAAGCCATTACACTCTGATCCCACTGAGAAATACAAAAAGAAACTACCACATCTGCTTAAGAAACTCCCCGAAGAAGCATGGGATCTTATCTACACAGACACACCCCAAGAGCCCCAGCCAGGGGTATTCTATCTACTATCCAAGATCCACAAACCTGGGAATCCTGGATGCTCCATTATCTCAAGCACTGGCACTCTCACAGCAAGATTGTCAGGCTGTGTGGACTCTCTCAGGCCCTATGCCATCAGCGCTTCAAGCTTTCTTCGTGATATCACTGACTTCCTGAAAAAACTACAATCCATTGGTGATCTCCCAGAAAACACCATCCTAGCCGCTATGGATGTAGAAGCCTTCTACACCAATATTTCCTCACAAAGGTGGACTAACAGCCATTAGGAGCAGTTTCCCAGATGAGGACACAGCACACTTGGTATCTGGACTTTGTCCTGACCCACAACTACTTCAGATTTGAAGATGATCTAAACATTCAAGTCAGTGACACGGCTATGGGTACCCACATGGCTCCACAGTATGCCAACATTTTTATAGCTGACCTAGCACATTGCTTCCTCAAATCTCATCCGCAAGTGCCTCTCCTTTACTTGCATTGCATTGATGACATTTTCATCATCTGGACCAATGGGAAAGAGTCCCTTGAAGAATTACACTAGGGTTTCAACAATTTCCACCCCACCATCAATCTCAGCCTAGACTAGTCCTCATAAGAAGTCCACTTCTTGGACACTACAGTACAAATAAGGGGATGGACACATTAACACCACCCTTTACCGAAAATCAGCTGACCACAATACATACCTACATGCCTCCAGCTTCCATCCTGGGGATGTTATATTTTCCATTGTCTACAGTCAAGCCTTAAGATAAAACTGGATCTGCTGCAATCCCTCAGACAGAGACAAACACCTACAAGATCTCTACCAAAAATTTCTAAAACTACAGTACCTTGGGGAAGTGAAAAAAAACTAGATCAACAGAACTGGATGGGTACCCAGGAGTCACCTACTGTAGGACAGACCTGACAAAGAAAACAACAGAACAACATTGGCCATTACTTACAGCCCCCAGCAAAAATCCCTCCCACACATCATCAAAGATCTACAACCTATCCTAGAAGGTAATCCCTCACTTTCTCAAGCCTTGGAAGGCAGGCCAATCCTTGCTTACAGACAGCCCCCCAGTCTGAAGCAAATACTCCCCTGCAACCAAACACCATACAATAAGAACACTAATCCACTAACCTATCCCTGCAACAAACCCCTTTGCCAGCTCTGCCTCCCCATCGAGTCTGGTGATCCTCACAGTTCCCAACCAATGTTTCTTCTAAGCTGCATGGCCATACAGCAGCAGTTACACACCTGTGCAGGTATCTCAGATGCCTGCGCAGTGCGGCCAGGTTGGGGAGTTTTCAAATCTCCCACCCTGAGCATACTCAGATGCGTGCTCAGGGTGGGAGCGCCCTGGCCAGGGAGCAACTCAGACATCTCTGCAGTTCCAGCCAGGGAAGGGGGAAAGGACCGTGGGGGTCAGGGAGCTGGTGGGTGGACTGGGAAAGGGTCCGGGGGAGGGGGTCAAGGAACTGGTGGGGAAGGCCCTGGAGGACTGGGGAGCCGGTGGATGGGTGGATCAGGGAAGGGGTCAGAGAGCCAGCGAGTGGGTCAGGGAAGGTGCCTGGGGGTTGGGGAGCCAGCAGGCAGTGGGGACCCTTGGGGCCTGGTGGGTGTCAGAACTGGCCGGGAAGGTGCCTGGTGGTCGGGGAGCCAGTGGGCAGTGGGGAAGGGGGCTGGTAGGGGTTGAAGAACTGTCGGGGAAGAGCGTAGGGGATTGGGGAGCTGGCAGGTGGGTGGGTCAGGAAAGGGGGTTGGGGAGCTGGTGGGCAGGTCAGAGAAGGCACCCAAAGGTTGGGGAGCTGGTGGGCAGTGGGGAAGGGGCCCGGCAGGGGTCGGAACTGGCAGGGAACTTGCTCAGTTGCATCCGTGACTTGCTCAGCTGCATAATCCACTTAGAGGGAACATTGCTTCCAGCCACATTGGCCACGCCATCAGGAGCTCATTCACTTGCACATTCACTAATGTGATATATACCATAATGTGTCAGCAGTGCACCTCTGTCACGTACGCTGGCTAAACTGGACGGTTCTTGTGCAAAAGAGTAAATGGCCCCAAATCGGACATCAAAAATGGGAGTATCCATAAACCAGTAATTGAATGCTTTGAACTCCTTGGACACTCATTTGCAGACTTGAAAGTTGCCATGCTTAAAAACCTTCAAGAACAGACAACAGCATGAAATTGCAGAGCTGGAACTGATTTCCAAACTTGGCATAATCAGACTGAATCTGAATAGGGACTAGGAATGGTTAGTACATTTTACAACAAGTACTTGTCCTTGTTCACACATTCACACTTTCTAATTAACTGAACTGACTTTGGTAATAACTGCCCTCCTCCATCCTAGCATGTGTGTATATACTTCTTGACTGTAGTTTTTGATTCATGCATCTGATGAAGTGGGTTGGAGCCCATGAAAGCTTATGCATAAAGAAACTTGTTAGTCTTTAAGGTGCTACAGGACTCTCATTTTTGCTGTACACAGACTAATGTGGCTAGCCGCCTGGAAAAGGTTGGGAAAGAGAGAGCTGGTGTATGGGAAGAGGTAAGTAATCAGCTATAAAGAGAAAATACAGACGGTCTGAATTTGTCTTTTAAAACACTGTAGGACAGGGGTCTCAAACTCAAATGACCGTGAGGGCCACATGAGGACTAATACGTTAGCCCAAAGGCCACACCACTGAAACCTTTTCATACAATGATATTGCAAATGTTGGTAACAGTAATGCTGTTGTGAGCTGCAGGAAATAGCTTTAGGGGCCACATGTGGCCTGCAGGCCACATATTTGAGACCCCTGCTGTAGGACATGTAAAGGAAAATACGCAGAGAAAAGTCTGTTCCATGCTATGCCCAATGAACACAGCTATGATGGAGGAGATACAGTAACTAAGGGCAGGTTTTAGCAGTAGAATATGATTTCTGTCCACTGTGTTTACAGTTGGAAATAAGAACATTTCCAATTCATGACTCTTGTTCCTGCAGCCCTGAAAGAGAAGGGAAATGAAGCATTCAGTAAAGGGGAGTATGCCACAGCTATCCAGCGATACACTGAAGGTTTGGAGAAACAGAAGGATATGCAGGTCCTGTACACAAATAGAGCCCAGGTGGGTGTTTGAAAAATTTGCTAAAGACATTGTTGTTTAGGTTGAGAACAGCCAAAGCTATCTGCAGTTGGCATGCAAAAATCATGGCTCTGCTGTCCAAGTCCATTTCAGGGGTCCAGGCATGTTGCAAATGAACTGAAAAAGGGAGAAAGAGCAGCACATAAATAGTTTGCCCTAGGCTGTCCTCCACAGAGATGCTTTAGGTCTCTTTTTGCTTACAGGAATTAATCTGATCTATTTTACTACAATGTTAACAACAGTGAATATTAATATGATTAATATTTACAGAAAAGTTCTGCAGACTAAGCTCTTAAATGAAACTTTCCCTTTTAGTTTCTTGCGCTGCCCAAGAATTCAGCTTTACTGGAGAGGCTGTGATGCAAGTCACCATGTGGGCACTCCCTCTGGATTAAAGCATATCACTTTAGTACACTAATGTCTGTTACAGTGCTTTGAACTTGGGAAAGCATTATTGAGATACAAAATATTCTAAGGCTATGTTATACTGTTGCCTGTATCAGCGAAATTGATGTCGGTCAGGGGAATAAACATTCTATTCACCTGAATGAGATAAGTTACACCAATGTAAGTGTTCATGTGCACATTCCAGTGTTGGAGAGGGAAGCTTCTGTTGACATAGCTCATACCACTCACAGTGGGGATGTTATACCAACAGGAGAGCTCCCTCCCATTCAGGAGACCACTGTGCTGCATCAGCACTGTAGATACAGACATGGTCTTATTCTTTTCTGGACAGATACATATGCTGATTTATATCTCATCTTGGCTTTATTTCAGGCTTACATGAAGTTGCAAGAGTACCAGAAAGCAATTGGTGATTGTGAATGGGCTTTAAAGGTAGCAGCTGTGCAGTTTCTTCAACCAGTTGGTGGGACACAGGTTATAACTAGTCAGAATTAACTGAGCTGCGTGTCACTGGCTGCCCAAATTCATTTATTCAGGGCATTTCAACAGTATAACTTCCCTTTGCATCTTTATTTAACTAGTCTAGAAATCATGATTCGATCTCATGTCCCAGCCTACACTGTGTTAGTGCTGTCAGAAGCCTATTCATTCGGTGATGCAGTGTGTTTGCCTTTACATCTTGTCTTCATGGAAGCAATTCTGAAGGCACAAGAATGTTTCAGAGAGTGCTGCAAATGTGCCTAGTACTCCGTCAGCATGGGTGAAATTCATCACAGTGCAAATGGTAACTTAAGGCTCTGGCATGGCATAAACCCTGCATGGTCCTTGGTTATCAGTTCAAGTTCTGATGTGGAAGAGGGGGCTTATGCATAATGGTAGCCTGGCACTACTTTCCAAATGGAGACAGCATTGTTATGTCATGTTCGCCATTCATTTAAAAACTTAAATGAGCAATTAATGCTGAGTGTGATGCTTCTGTGGTGTCTTGTTACCGCCTGCCCATGGTGTGAGGAAGCCTCATCTTTGCTTGTTCCCCGAGTCCCTCAGTCATGGGCAGCACAACTCTCCCTCACAGAGCTACATTGGTCTCACTGTGTCTCTTCAGGCTGGTGATGGGCACAGTCCAGCACACAAACCACCCAAGTGGCTCCCTGATGTGCCCACCCCCTGATTTACTGAACACTCATTGTATTCATTCATCTGCTGCTTCCAAAGACATGGTACACCCCAGTTTACCAGCTCCATCAGCAGTCTCGGGTCTGCTTAATGTACAGATACATTTACAGTGAGTAGAATCAAGCATAAGTTTACTTAACAAAGCACAGAGATTCAAGTGCTAGCAAGTAGAAATATTGGAAACAAATGGCTATAAGTAAGATAAAATCATAATATGCATATTAGAACAGGCTATTATCTCTTATCCCAGGAAGTCCCCTCTTCAGAAACTTATCTAGGGGTTCCTTAGTTTTACATTATCAGGCATGCACCTGTAAACAGCCTGGCTCCATGGGTGTCCGTTGTTTAAAATGCTGATTGAGTTAGCCTGGAGGTTTATTTGGAGTCAAATGACAAGCTTTATTTGGAACCTGATAGTTAACATCTCTCTGTACTGGAAATAGTTTGACATCTTCCAATAATAGTCTGGTGAAACTTGCAGTGAATCCTCCCAGTAGAAAGTATTCACTTGGTATTTGGAAAGATGAAAAATATATAATAAAAACCAAAAATAAAAGGTCTGAATCCAACTCAGTGGGTGTAAAATATTGGTCCTTGTTAAATGCAATGTAACTCTGATATGTCATTAGCAGGACTGGTGCGGTAATATCAAAAAGCTAATATTCCTCTTATACCCAGTTTGAACTGGTAAAGATCAGCCAGTCTGTTAACATTAGGAGTGTGATGTTCCTTAACCATGAAACAAAGAAACTATCAAAACTAGTGGACAATCAGAACTCATTTTGTTCTCGGCAGGGCTGCTGAAGAAAGATGTGACACTTCAACTGTTGTTAAGTTGGTCATAATCACAGTTATGCCCACACATTGACAAAAAGCCTACAGCACTGATTCTCAGAGCCCAGGTCACCTGACGGGCTTGGGCTATGTGGCTATAAAATATCAGTGTTGATGTTTGGGCTGGAGCTGAGCCTCTGAGACTTACCCCCTCGCAGGGTCTCAGAACCCAGACCTGAGCATCAGCACTGCAAATTTATAGCCCCATGAGCGTAAGTCAACTGATCATTGCAGTGTAGATGTGCCCTGTGAGTCTTGGGATACATACAAATTCTGGAAAGGGTGATGTAAAAATAAAGAAAGTAATAATTCCTCAAGAGAATTGGCTAAATATATATACATGGCAGTCAACAGTGACTGTCTTTCTTAATTGCCCTTTGTAAGTAAGTAGTTGTAGAGCAGCATTTTCAAGTTCTTATAAATTTGGGTTCACCACACCACTTATCACCAATTTACTTTTCCAGTTGGTAAATGGATAATGAACATTTTTGATTTCTGACATTCCATGTGCAACTCCAGCCAGCGGTTCCCTTGCGTCCAGTGGAGGTGTTTCTACCTTGACCAGCTGGCTTTGGGATGAGCAGAAAGACTGATACCTTGTTTCTTCATTGCTCCTGATATCATAACAGCTCTAGATTTAAGAGTCCTGCTGTGCAACGATCTACTGTAGTACAGAAGATTACAACCCTTTCAAGAGCACTGATGAGACACAGCAGGTATAGGGAATGACCATGGTTGATATAATTGATCTGGACAGCTGAACATTATTTTACATGTCTACGACGTGACCTGATAGGAGACACCCATAGCAATTAATGAGCTCTAAATGGTTTTACCTTAAGTAACTCAAGAACTGCAATGAGTATACCAGTCACATGCTTCCAAAAAAAAGTCTAAACCTCACATTTCCAAAACACCTTGCCTGCACAGGTGACCAGCCTAGCAAGAGAAGCCACTACAAGCATTTTACAGATGATAAATCCAGATACTCAGGTTATTCAGAAATGTGGTCTACTGAGAAAACTGTGTATAGAAAACAGGCTAATTTTGCATTAGAAACTTCTTCTCTTGTAGAAGTATAGGTCTTGATCCTCATCTCTTGTACATTATGATACTGAAGTCAATGAAACTGTGTCAGTAAACACCAAGTGAGGATATAGATCAAGGTTTTTTTAATTTTTTAATACATGCAAAGTATAGGTCTATGTTCCTATTTCTGATCACGTCACTAGTCTGTATACAGTGGGGGTCATATTGGTGATGTCCCCTTGGCTGTGACCTAAAGCTGTCAGTAGGTGACTGACTCTATGTTTTGCTCATTATAGGGTGGCACAGGAGAAAAATGATCCTGTTTTTCCCACGTTTAGATGTGGTCCCTGTCTGAAAAGTTGACTATGTGGGGCATGCCCTCAGCTGGCGTAAATCTGTGTACCTTCACTGAAATTAATGGAGTTACATTAACGTACCCCAGATGTGATCCTCAGTAGTATTTTGTGTGAATGGAAGCAAAAAGTATACTGAGAAATTTCCATGGGATAGTAATTGATTTTGTTACAGCAAGAGGTTTAAGTGTTATTCATTAAACTGAAATTCAGCTGGTATCTCTCAAAGTGCAATACCCTTCATGTTTGTAGTTAGTTTTTTGAGGTCAGTTGCTGTAACATCATTAACCAGAAGGTTAGGAATTTCAACATTCTAAATCTTTTGATTAATTCTTTTTCTATGCAGTGTAATGAAAAATGTATTAAAGCCTATTTCCACATGGGAAAAGCTCATCTGGCACTGAAGAACTACAATGAAGTAAGTTGTGCAAACCTTGTAGGTGTTGAGCCACTTCTCTTTTTAGATACTCTGTGTGTATCTGGAGTAACTCAGATGATTTACCACTTTAGATGAGATGTATCTCAGTATAACAATAACCAAAATATATATCTACCCATTGTTTGACTTTAAAAAGCAATAGAAAAAAGAAAGAGGGTCTTAAACACCTGATCTATGATAGCATGTTATGCTTATATATTGTCATACATTGAGTGCTTGGGAAGAATATGTCTGCGTACACTTATGAGGGCTGCAGTAATTCTAAATCAAAGTATTCCCTCTTATGTAGTGGATCAAGCTTTGTCCATTATGTGGGCTCACCCAAAGGTTAAAAAATAGTTATACATGGTAATTACAAAATCATAGGACTGTATGTCTGGGAGGGTCCTTAAGAGGAAGGATAATCCCTCCTCCCCATTCTGAATCAGGCACAGGTATCCTTAGAGCATGCGTGACAGGTATTTGTCTTTGTTGTTAAAAACCTCCAGTGACAGGGTTCAACAACCTGCCTTTGGTAATCCTTTCCAACTCTTAATGATACTAAGATTTAATTATCAAAAATAAAACAACTCACCTAAATCTATCTTGCTGCAGGCTGAGTCAATTACTTTTGTCCTACCTTCAGTGAACATAGAGAGCAATTGATTATTGTTCTTTTTATGATAGCCCTTAGCATATCTGTGGACTTGTATCAAATTCAAGTCTAGCAAGCAAAACTGGACACAATATTCCAGTCGAGGTCTCGTCCATGCAGAGTGTTGATGTGAGTTGCTCAGCTGCCTCCGGCTGTTAGGGGGAACATTGGTTGTTAGGTCTGTAGTTGCTGGTGAGTATCTGTTTAAGGTTCAGGGGTTGTCTGTAGGCGTGGAGAGGTCTGTCTCCCGAGGCTAGAGAGAGTGAGGGATCCTCTTTTAAAATAGGCTGTAAGTCCTTAATGATCTGTTGTAGAGGTCTGACTTGAGGATTGTATGTGGTGACCAGTGGCGTTCTATTGTTTTCTTTTTGGGGCCTTCCCTGTAGTAGTTGACTGCGGGATACCTGTCTGGCTCTGTTAATTTGTTTCTTTACTTTTCCAGGTGGGTACTGCAGTTTTAAGAAAGCTTGATAGAGATCCTGAAGATGTCTGTCAGTGTCTGAGGGGTCAGAGTGAATGCAGTTATATCTTAGGGCTTGGCTGTAGACAATGGAGTGTGTGGTGTGTTTAGGATGGAAGCTCAAGGGGTGTAGATAACTATACCGATCATTAGGTTTCCAGTATAGGGTGGTGTTGATGTGTCCATCTCTAATTTCTACTGTAGTATCAGAAAGTGGATCTCCTGTGTGGAGTGTTCCAGGCTCAATTTCATTGTGGGTTGAAATCTCTGTGGAAATCTTCAAGAGCATCCCTACCATGGGTCCAGATTACGAAGATGTCATCAGTGTAGCATAAGTAAAGGAGAGGTGCTTTGGGATGAGACTTGAGGAAATGCTGTTGTAAGTCGCCCATAAAAATTTTGGCATATTGCAGGGCCATGTGGGTACCCGTTGCAGTGCCACTGACTTGGAGGTATAAATTATCCTCAAATCTGAAATGGTGGTGGGTGAGCACAAAGTCACAAAGTTCAGTCACAAGCTGTGCTGTGGCATCATCTGGGTTGGTTCTTTTAATAGCTTGTAATCCATCCTTGTGTGGGATGTTGGTGTAAAGAGCTTCTACATCCATAGTGGCTAGGATAGTGTTTTTAGGAAGTTCACTGATGGATTGGATTTTCCTCAGGAAATCTGTGGTATCTTGAAGGTAGCTAGGGATGTTGATAACATAAGGTCTGAGGAGGGAGTCCACATAGCCCTATAAACCTGCTGTAAGTGTGCCAATGCCTGAGGTGATAGGGTGTCCAGGGTTTCCTTTTTTATGGATTTTAAGTAGTAGATAGAATATTCCTGGTTGGGGTTCTGGTGGTGTTTCTGCCTTTATTTGTTCCTGTGCTGCCTTAGGTAGTTTCCTGAGTAAGTGTTGTAATTCTTTATGGTATTCTTCAGTGGGGTCAGAGAAAAGAGGTTTGTAGAGTGTTGTGTTGGAGGAGTTGTTTATAAGCCTCCTGGTCGTAATCCAGTTTATCCATGATGATGACTGCACCTCCTTTGTCAGCCTCCTTAATAATAATAATGTCAGAATTGTTTCTGAGGCTGTGGATGGCATTGCGTTCTGCATGGGTGAGATTATGATGTAAGAGATGTTGTTTGTCCATGATTTCAGCCCTTGCATGGTGGTGGAAACAATCAGTGTAGAAGTATAGTTTGTTGTTCTGACCTTCTGGAGGAGTCCATGAAGAATATTTCTTCTTACAGTGTTTGGAGGAAGGTACCTGTGCATCACTGCATTGATCAGTGGTGTTAGGAAAAACTATCTGAGTCTTAGATGGTGAAAGGAGTCCTCCAGATCACTGCAGAATTTTATCTTCTGTGTGGCAGTTGTGGGGCAGAAGGAAACTCCCCACAGTAGTACAGATTCCTTTGGGGGAGTAAGTGTGTAGCTCAAAAGATTAACAGTGTTGTTGGCTAGATTGAAGGTATCACTCTTGTTGTCCTTAGTGGTGTATCTGGAACTTGGCAAGATGCAATCAGTGTAGCACTTGGAGATTTGTTAGGAAGGAAGGTCCTGGTAAAGAGTCATGCCAGATCTCTGAAGAGGCTAAGTGCTGTACAGAAGATTTAATTATACCTTTCCTGCCTGTGATGAACAGTAGCTGTAGCCTGAACGTTCTTAAAATGTAATTTCTTTGATTTTTTTAAAAAGAACTTTTCTAATTATCTTTTGAAAATGAAGTTCATAAATTGGTTATACTTTGATGCTAGAACTGGGAGAGAAATAATATAAGTTGTATAGTTCTTGTGACATTTAGAGCGGTATTTTGTAGCTGCACTTCTTTGGCTATTAACTTGGTGGCTGGCATTTGTTCATTTCTCACAGAGACTACTCTGCTCATTCTGTTTTGCCCAATGATGGATTTTTAGATTTGCATTTTGACTATCATATTCATTTTAAAACAAAATACTGACTGAGGATTACCAGGTACTTCAGGCCATGAAGTTTTATTCATTATTGCTGAGATGTGTTTCTTTGGATATGAAAAAGCTTATTTTTTTCTAGGCTTAAAAAAAAGTGCATTCCCCAACTTCATAGATTTGAAGAGTTCAGAAAAAGAGGGGTCTGAATTTGCAGCTTGTTGAGTTCAGAGTTAAGACTTGGGCTTGACATGTTAAATAAAAAATTGCAAGGTGTGAAGAACAAAGTCTAAAGCTTCATAGTCCCTGTAAAGTCCACTGATGTCCACAGAAGTTAATCCATTGATTTCAAAGGGTTTTAGATCAGACCCAGTCAAGTTAGAGATCTTTTACCTTTTATTTTCAACTAACCATATAGTCTTGTTTTTTAATTAAGTCCAGGAAGTCCTATCAAAAAATCTTAGAAATTGATCCCCAGATGGAAAGCCTATTTAAAGGTAAGAAGTCAAATATCAAGGTCTTTCTCATACCTTTTTCCTCTCATCAAAACTGAATTTAAATTAAAACCAGTCTCATACATTCTAAACTTCTCTATGGACTCTTTCCATCCATTTTCTATATCCAGCTGTTTCCTCTTCCAGTTAACTTCTCTCCTCTACCCTCTCTCTTTGGTGGGCGACAGCTAAGAGTCATTTTATTTATACTGGCCCGTGGGCAGAATGAAGACCATTTCCCCAAATCACTGATCAACTTCCTCCCTTTTTGCTTCTCAACCTTTCCATACGGTTGACATGATTGACACAATATGTAGTCAATTGCTTGACCATTCCTTGGTTACTATGATATATACTTGAGAGACCAATAACCAACATCAGTCACATTTATTGGTTGAAGTATATCACAGGGAAAAAAGTTTGTTTCCAAGAAGCTTTCTTCTGCAGTGTTATCAAATTCAACTTACACTGGAGGTGTACTCCTTAGATAGGGGTATTTATAGGATTATTTTACAACTTATCAGATGCATTACGTGTCAGTATAATCCAACCCATTAGTTTGTGCCAGTTTCCTACTTTGTTGTCTTGTATTTTCCTTATTTTTATTCTGGATGCTAGCATTCCAGGGAATGGCCTGTGAAGTTACCTCCCAGCTTGTGGTGGAGCAGAACATTAATATGTTTTGCCTGTGACAAGTTTTTAATCTTGTCATGCCAAAGCTGACTTCACTTTTGAAAAGAGTTATGGGATACTTACACTAAGTGAACAGGCTTATAGAAAGACATAGGCCAAAGTAAGCCATTAACTGTTAGAAATAAACACTCAGTATAACAGTGTATTAATATGTTTCTTGCGTATTAAAAATGCTATCAATAATACATAATGATAACATGATTGTATTTATTTAGCCCGGCATATATTTACTACCATCATGAAACCACGTTTGATTTCCTTTCTTCTCTTACTGTCTTTGATGTGCATCAAGAATTTGTTGCTTTTTTACTGAATTTCATTGTTAGTTTCTCTTTTGGTTTTGAAGACTGCATGAATGAAGTAGATTTACAGGAAAGAAGAGCAAATGATGAAAAGAAAGCTCTGGAGGAATTTCAGTCTGGAAAGTTTACGGCTGTGTCTGTGAAAGAGCTGCTCGAGAAACTCAATAGACCTGACCAGAACATCCTTTATTATGCAGGCGGGATTAGAGTTTTAACTGACTCAATAAAAGATTGTAAGTATTTCATACAAATCTGTTTGTCTAACATGCTAACTTGGGGAATGATCCGAATACATGGAAGTTTTTAATGGGAGTTGGATCAGGCTTATAAAAACTCTTTTTTAAAAAAAAAAACAACCCTGTACATTATGAGCCTGATATTTCAAAAATTTTGGGTCAGTAAATATATGTATGAAACATCACATATTTTTGAGCCTAAATCTGAATACTGCTGTGCACAAATCTGATACAGTGTGCAGAATAACATGAAGTGCGTACTTTGTCAATTTAAAGTTGAAAGACAGGTATTTTCCTATAGAGGAGATGAGTAAAGATTGTCTACAAATGATCTTCAAAGGCATAGAATCACAGAAACTGGAAGGGACCATGACAGGTCATCGAGTCCAGTTCCCTGCACTCATGGCAGGACCAAGTACCCCTATTAAACCATCCCTGAGAGGTCTTTGTTTAACCTGCTCTTAAAAACCTCCAATGCAGGAGATCCCACAACCTGCTGAGGCAGCTTAGTCCAGTGTTTAATGACCTTGACAGTTAGGAATTTTTTCCTAATGTCTAGGCTGAACTTCCCTTGCTGTAATTTAACTCTTGCTTCTTGTCCTATCATCTGTGATTAAGGAGAATAATTTTTCTCCTCCTTCCTCATAACAACCTTTTAGGTATTTGAATACTGTTATCACGTCCCCTCTCAATATCCTTTTTTCTAGACTAAACAAACCCATCTCTTTCAATCTTCCCTTATAGGTCAAATATTCTAGACCTCTAATCATTTTTGTTGCCCTTCTCTGGACTTTATCCAGTTTCTCCACATTCTTTGTGAAAGGAGGTGCCCAAAACTGAACACAGTACTCAAATTGAGGGCTAATCAGCATAGAATAGAGTGGAAGAATCACTTCTCGTGCCTTACTCACAATACTCCTGTTAATATACCCAGAATGGCGGTTGCTTTTTTTGCAGCAGTATTACACTGCTGACTCATAGGGTCAGCTTATGCTCCACTATTACACTCAGATCCCTTTCTGCAGTGCTCCTTCCTATGCAGTCATTGCCCATTTTATATGTGTGCAATCGGTTGTTCAACACTAAGTGGAGTACTTGGCACTTACCTTTATTGAATTTCATTCTACTTATCTCAGACCATTTCACCAGTTTGTCCAAATTGTTTTGAATTGTTATCCTCTCCTTCAAAGCACTCACAACCCCTCCTAGCTTGGTATCATTTGCAAATTTTATAAGTTTGTTCTCTATACCATCATCTAAGTTCTGTAAGTTCACCCATCTTCGAAGCATCTGAAGAAGTGGGATCTTCTCCCACGAAAGCTCATGCAAAAAATAAATCTGTTAGTCTTAAAGTGCCACACAACTCCTTGTTTTGTTTTGTTTTTACTGGACTAGACTAACACGGCTATCCCTTTTGAAACCATCATCTAAGTCATTGATAAAAATGTTGAACAAAACTGGACCCAGGACAGATCCTTGCAGCACCCTGATCGTTATGTCCTTTCAGCCTAAATGTGAACTGTCAATAACTACTCTTTGGGAGTGGTTAGCCAACCAGTTTTTCACCCATCTTATAGTAGCTCCATCTGCTTTGTACCTCCCCAGTTTCTTAAAAAGACTTTGATATGAGACTGTATCAAATGCCTTAGTAAAGTCTAGATACATCTGCTGCTTCCCCTCTATCCACGAGGCTCATTGCCAAATTATAGAAAACTATCAAGTTGGTTTGACGTAATTTGTTTTTGACAAATCCATGCTGACTAGCCCTAAGCACCTTAGTGTCTTCTAGATGTTTGCAGATCGACTCCTTAATTATCTGTTCTGTTATTTTTCATGGTACAGAGGTTAAACTGACTGGTCTATAATCCCCTGGATTGCTCTTATTTCCTTTTTTGTAGACGGGCACTATATTTGCCCTTTTCCAGTCCTCCGGTACTTCACCCGTCTTCCATGATTTTTCAAAGATAATGGCTAGCGGCTCAGATATCTCCTGAGTCAGCTCCTTGAGTACACTAGGGTGCATATCATCAGGCCGCGGTGACTTGAAGACATCCAACTTATCCAAGTAATTTTTAACTTGCTCTTTCTCTATTTTAGCTTCTGACCCTATCTCATTCCTATTGCCCTCCTCTGCATCAGAAATCCATTCTCTACCAACCTTCTCAGTGAAGATTGAAACAAATAAATTATTTAGTTCTTCTGCCATTTCCACATTTTCATTTATTGTTTTACCTTCTTTGTTGAATAAGGGTCCTACACTGTCCTTGGTTTTCCTCTTGTTTCTGATGTATTTGAAGAAAGTCTTGTGGTACATCAAAGGAGAAGACACCCCATAGTTTGGGAAATGAGGGGAAATGTTCAGTTTCAAACCTAGAAGGCAAACTTCTCCCATGATTATATGGTAAATGGTAGCTATATAAAGTTCCAAAGGGGTAACTGTGTTAATTTGGTTCAGCAAAACAAACAAGGAGTCCTGTGGCACTTTTAAAGACTAACAAATTTATTTATCCCATGGAAGCTCATGGGATAAATAAATTTATTAATCTTAGAAGTGCCACTGTACTCCTTGTTTGTTTTGTAGCCATGTAAATACATTGTGTTTCTAGCAGTTTGACATTCTTCTTAAACTGGTTACTGGTTACTGTTGTTCAGTTCACTGAGGTAGTGAATTAACTGTTCTTAAGATAACACAAAGGATTAGATGAATCACCAACATTTTGCCTTTTTAAGAGAACACGGAATTTGAAAAGCTCTTGTATGGGCTCCAAGTGGAATGCCAAGTCCTAAACCACTCAGACCTTGAGCAAATTCACATCAGATGTGAACATCACCATTTAGGGTCATCTCTACCAAAATCCTGGCAAGTTGTAAGTTCAGGTGTTTCTATTGCTGTAGATTTTAGCAGTGCTACTATCAAATGCAAACAGTACAGGTCCTTGGGCATCCCCAGTTGTTGCAGAGGAGACCTTGCATCCAGAACACTAGTCTTAGAAGGCAAGTAAAGGGGTAGCTGACTTTTATCACTTAAATTTAAAGCATACTCTACTTTTAGGCAAAATCCCAACAGAGCTACCTGACTTGTTCCAGATAAGGATCTGTTCCTCTAAATGTATATTACAAGTGTGGCCAAACTGTGGCTTGGGAGCCGCATGCGGCTCTTGAATGAAACAGTGTGGCTCGCAGAAGAACGTCAGCAAATCAATTTCTCAAATTGATTTAAATTGATTTCTGAAGCAGAAACATCTGCCAGACTTTGTTTGCAGTTGATGTGAGGATTACTGTATATACTCTTGTATAAGCCAAGTTTTTGTGCCTGAAGATCACCTGTAAAAAGGACACTAGTCTTATATGAGGGTCAGAGAGAGGAAAGCAGCTCCAGCCTACGAGTTTTAGATCTCCCGCCCCGAGCATGCTCAGAGCACGCTCAGGTGGGTAGCCCCAGCCTGTGCCTAGCTTCTGGAGTGGCCAGGTAAGGGGGCCCTGCAGAGGGTGGGGTTGGCCTGGAGAAGCCAGCATCAAGGCCTTGAGTGTTAGGGAGGGGGTCAGGATGGCAGGGAGAAGCATGGCATGGTTGGGACAGTGAGGAGAAGAGCAGCATGGTCAGGATGGTAGAGAGAAGCAGCAGTGTGGTCAGGAATGGCAGGGAGAAGAAGGGGCATGGTTGGGGATGGCATGGAGAAGCACGGCATGGTTACTGCCCAGATTTTAATAAACTCGCCGCTAGCCTGTAGCGTTCTACATCAAGTGACAGCTAAGTTTTTACTGTATAGGCCTAGTTTTCATGGTAACATTAAGTAATTAGAATCTGACATTAATAGGATCGATATTTGTCCTTTTTTTACGATAAAATTGAAGTGTGCAATGAATTTTAAACTTAGCAGTTTTGGAGTAGGTAAAAGTATATGGCTATATGCCTCAGTGCAGCTCTCAAAGGTTTAATAATCAGCTTGTGTGGCTCTTGAGTTCCACAAGTTTGGCCACCCCATATTACATTCTTCTGGGGCTAGTGATGAAAACTGTCTGGCATCCAATATGCAAGATGGCTTGTTTCTTGGAACCGTTTTCTGCTTTGATAAGGACTTATACTCAATGAACTGGTTGGTCCTTTCCTATTTTATAAACTCCCATGTGAATACTGGTGTTGATCCTTTAACAGCTGTTTTAAGTTTACAGTTCACAAAAGAATTGATTTGCAAACCCTGACTGGTGTTTACATTTTTCTGAGTCCTTACAAAACTCTTTAAAGTCAGCTGTTTGTGCTCTAAATATTTATTTATTTATTGGCCAAAGCTGTTGATTCAGTAACATTGTCATTTAACACTTTGTTTCCAGAGAACAAGAATCACAGTGATCTATCAGCCAGATGGGTTGCTGGGCTGATGTGGTTATCTCTTAATTTTGTTTCAGGCACTGAACAAACTTTATTTAGAACAAACAATGGATTCAGTATCATCAATGACAATGAGGTCATAAGAAGGTAAGGCATCTTATAAGGAGAACAATGGAATATTACAGCATGAGGAAATGAAAAGACATTTTAAAGAAACACAATCACCTCTTATGAAATTCAGATGAAATGATGAAAAGATATGACAGCATTTTAACATCAGATTATATTGACTTCTACTTGATCTTTAGACAAGTAGTGCTCTTAGATGTAGCAAAATGCCTGCTGTACTTCTGCTGTAGTCTTTAATTTTCAGGGTACATCTGCAAGGCTAGTCCTTTTAATTCCTCAGATGTGAAGATGAGGACAAGTTTGTGAAACTTAACATAAAAGAGTCTCAGGTTAGAGGTTTATTACAGGAGTGGATGGGTGGGGTTCTATGGCCTGCGTTGTGCAGGAAGTCAGACTAGATGATTATATTAGTTCCTTTTGGCCTTAGATTCTAAGTCTCAGATGCAGAAACTCAAAGTTCTGAGGGCAAAATTCTCAGCTGGGGTAAACTGATGCAGTTGCACTGAGGTCAAAGAGCTATGCTGATATACACCAGCTGTAGATGTGGCTTTATAGTTCTCTAATATAAGCTGTAAAACTTTCTAGGCATCAGTTTAAGCTCTATAATCAAGGGAGAGGATCACCCTTCAGGATGTATGCTTTCTGTTGTTCATCAGTTGTATCTTCTTGGCTGGCTGTTGAATTGTATTTTACTAGGCAAGCACTGAAGCTGGTGACCTTATTTGATTTTAAGATCTTCTGCTATTTAATCTGCCTGTTGGATGAGAGGGTGTATGTTCTGCATGAGATCAAAGCCATTTGCTTAGTGCTGAAACCTAGTTTTTAATTCTTTGTGGGGGGGAAGAGGTGACAGACTTATTGGCAATATATTTGGGAAGGGTCTGGTTAGGTATTGACTGCAAAATGGTATGCAAAAGACATGACCAATGTTCCCTCTAAGCTGCGCAGCCCGCCACAGCCCCCCACAGCCCACCCGCGCAGGGAAGGCTGCCGGCCACGCATGGCCCGCAGCCAGAGTCCCTGCATAGAGCTCCTCTGCGGCTGGGAGTTTTGAAAACTCCCGCCCAGAGAAGCTCTAATGGAGCATGCCCAGAATATCTGAGCATGCTCCATTAGTGCTTCTCTGGCCCAGGAGCGGGGGGAGGGCCATGCAGGGTGAGCGGGGGGGGGGGGGGGGAGACAGGATTGGGCCCACGCGGGGGGTGGGGGGCCCCGTGCAGCGAGCAACAGGAGTTGCTCAGCTGCCAGTGGCTGTTAGAGGGAGCATTGGACATGACCACAAGAAATTATGGTAGGTTTGAGACAGCCCAACACAGGGATTTTGAGGTGGTCCCAAGAAGCTGAAAGGGTAGGGAGAAACTCATAAGGGTTCCAAATAAGGCCTCATCCCTTCAGGGACCATCAGTATCACTGTCTCATTATACTCTCTCTGAGTTCTAAGTTCAGCCCTGCACTTCCTGGATCTGCAAGAGCTAGGTTCACCAAGAAGTTGCTCGTGTTGCCTGAGATCTCTGAGTTCTTGGTGGTCCCAGCTCTCAGGGATCCAGGGAGTGCAGGGCCAAGCTCAAAAACTCAATCTCAGCATGGGGTCCATGAAGCAGATGTTGTACAGCCAATATATCAAAGCCAGTGGCAAAGGGGTCTGACTAGGAAATGGAGCCGGCCTTGCTAAAATGATGATTAAAGTAGCTAGTTTTGGAGCTTGGGATCTTAAACAACAAATTGTAGGCCAGAGCCTCAGGTAAAGATATCCATGGGGTTTTCTCTGATTCCACATTTTCATCTTTCCTTCCTTGTTCTGAAGATAAATATTTTCATTTCAGGGGACTCTGTGCAGTAAGCAAAAACACAGCTGAAGTAGAATTGTCAATTTCTCTCCTCCTCCTCTGGCAAGCAGTCTCTGCTGGGAATGGTAAGGCTGCGTAATTATCATTAATGTACTGCTTCTACGGCAGTGACTACATGTGAAATTATTGTTTTCAATTAATATAACTCCCCAGCACACTTGTGTCTAGACCTTACAGCACATCACAGATTTACAGGTCAGATGCAAGTGCTGCAGGCATAGAGCTTGCTGTAAGTACACTTATAGCTGTTGAGCCCCCCAGGTAATGAAATTAGTGTCCATTTTAGTGGATGGCTTAAAGCTATTGGAGAGACTGAAGTGAGCTCCTGTCATGGGGACATCATTTGGTCATGGGTTAATGTCTTGCACCATTATTACCTATATGTTAGAAGCTGTTTCTTCCCTGTTTCTTGGAATTTTTAGCTCTGTTTAGCTACGGTGTGGCAAGGAGGGCTTGCAGCTAGCTCTTCTTGGGTTGCGCCAGTGTGCACCTCAGCAAATAAAGCCAGCACAGAACAGCAAGGAAAAGTCATCCATTGTTTATCTTTTGGAGTACTCTGATGTCTGGAGTAAATGGAAGCCTTAGTGATGTTTTCCTGTGTGTACTTTATCCATTGTGGCCTAACTTTTAAAACAGAGGGCAGATATCCAGTTAATCAGGGGTTAAAGTAAGCCAGAATGTGGTGAAATGCTGTTCTGGGGCTCACTATTTTAGGGGCTCAGTGTTCCAGGGCCCCTAAAAGTAGAACATGGAGCCAGAATGCTGTGTTCCAGGGCCCACCTTTTAAAAATAGCAGGCCCTAGTACGCAATGTTCCGGTTCCATGTTCTATTTTTAGGGTTCCGAACACTGGGCCCCACATAATAGCAGGCCCCAGAGCAGTGTTCTGCCATGTTCTGGCAGCCAGGGGTAGGGGCGGGCGCCAGGGGCATTGCTGGGGGGTTCAAGCCCTGCCCGAAACCCACACCCTTCCAACCTGGGGCCTGCAGCCTCCTCCCCAGCCATGCTGCCACCCCACCCCGGCTGCCCCCACCTCCCCAGCTGCGCCACCACCAGTAAGGGGGGGGGGCAGCCTGGCTCGCGCTAGGGGGCTATTGAGGGCAGGGGGTGGGGTGCTGGCATCTGGGGGGGCAGGAGCTGGGATCTGAGGGGGGTCCACCTGTGCGGGAGTGTTCTGGGGCCCCAAATTATACTTTAACTCCTGTAGCTAATGAAAGTCAACACTTCTCTGTTGCTTTTATATAGCTGTTTTAGTTAAAGTTCTGGGTCATTATGTCTGATTGTGGATAATTTTGGCTTCAACTCTGCCCATTTTCCTTATTTTATAACTTTCAGAGGCACAAACAAGACCACTGTTCCCTCTAAGCTGTGTCATGCACAAAGGTCCTAAAACCTGTGCACACAACAAAATAAAGCATGCACAAAAAAATTCAACAGTGCACGCAAACTTGGACACTGGTTCTGAAAATTTGCACAAAAGAAATTTTTTTGCACATACAGCCTACAAAAAATTAGAGGAAACATTGAAACAGACAACTTAATACTTTCATATCTGTTCTTGGGAAGCCAGAGGATGTGTGATAATGGGAACAAAATTTTACTCTTTTCTCCTAAGAATGGTAGCAAAATATTGGTGGTGAGATTCTGTGTATGAATTTCCGTGTGGAATAGTATATAACTCATGGGAAGATCCTTATTTTTTGCTTATTCTGTTTTTGGAAACTGAGGTTCTTTTTCTTAAACCATTAACAGCAGTTCAAGATGAATGCCCTAGTTTGGTGCCACCACAGAATGATGCAGTACACCTTGTCTTTAGCATCCAGTGAATCAGTATTCTCTGGCACAGTGTATTGATGTGTAACAGGACCTTTGACCCTATGATTCTGGTGGGGGTTGAGGGCAGACCAAAAGGGAATAGCAAGGTAAGGTATACCAAATGTCACAAAAAGAAAATATTCAACCAGTCGAAGACTTGTGGTGAAGCTTTGTATTGATTTATAGCTCATCTGATTTAGCTGATGTTTGAGAAATATGATGAGTGCAAATGAGAGCTGATTTTGGAGTATTGAATGTATATTCTAAAACCAACTTCTCTGTCCATTTTTTTGAGTCTGAATAAAGGATGGAGAGCACTACCCTAGCCTTTTCTTTCCCCTGGAGTGCTCTTATTTGAAATGAATGCCCCTGTGTGCTAATGATGTAGCACAAGAGCCCTTAAGTGGATGAAATAAAGATGGTAATGCTTTCAAATGGTTTCTACAGCTTCTGATTTAATTGCTGTAGAGAGATTTTATGACACACACTGTGTGCTACACACCTTTTCGTTTTCAGAGGAGAATCAGCGATTGTTGTTAACTCACCCTGATGTGAATGTCCAGCTTCCCGTGCTTCTGTCATCTGACGTGTCTGAGATCCAGAGGCAGAGCTTGGCATTGCTGTCTCTGTACTCTCAGACTGAGAATGGACGAGGTCTGCTGATCAGGCACCAGAATCTAACCACGTATGTATTCTGTTAGCATCCATGAACAATTGTATATTTGTCATTCCTCAGCCGAAAGATAACATACAACAAGAAAGTTGCACTCAGCCTTCTCACTCAGGAAATTGAAGACCCAAATCAGCTAGATTGGAATTATTGGATTCCTGGAGAAAATTTCCAGCACCATTATTTGCAGGTCATTGAAACCCATAGAAGGAGCATTTCAGTATCCACATTTTCTCTAAAGGAGAATAAAATCCAAACCCAAAAGAGTCCAGAAGTTAAATTCTTCTCTTGCAAGCACCATCTGTGGCTCTCTCTGCCCAGCAGACTTCAGATATACATGTGGCACCTTTTTAAGTCAATAGGTATAATTAAAGTGGCACCATCAAAGACTCATCAGGTGCCCTTCCATACTGCAGCTCTCCACAGTTCAAAACCTGACTATTTTACCGGCTTCCATGGTCATATTTGATACTAACCTCCTCAAAGGGAGGCATGCCAAATATGGAGTGAATGCTACGGTGAGGACTGGAGAGAATTTTGGCCTGCAAATAAGGGAATGACTTCTGTTCTCCTGGCTTATAAAGCAAACAGCCAAGGTTGTCTCACAAGTTTGAACCTAATGCAGGTGAACAGGCATTGAAAGTCAGTTTCTCTCCAATGGCTATTTTGTGGCCTCTGTCCAATGACTATGGTAATCTTATTTCCCTTCCTGCTTCTCTGAGGTACAGAGAAAACCCGGATCTTTCCCGAGCACACTCAGGAAGTCTGTGGCTGGGCAAGGGATTTAAACCCAGGTGTCCTGAGACCCAGTGCCCAATGGCTTTCACTGGTGGAAAGTTCACAGTCTAACACTAAAATATTTCTTGGGTTCCCCAAAGTCATGTCTGATTTCTTCAGCTTTTCACCAGAATGATCACTGAATAGTTCTGAAGTGACAGGCCCAGCTGAGCAAAAGCACTAAAACAGTGGGAGCAGCAATGGCCAGAGATGCACCATGCAACATGCTTTGACTTAGGATGGTGAGGAGTGTGGGGAAAGGCATCCCAGCTTTCTGCAGTGTATTTCAAATTTCACAGCCAAGCATGTTTTCACAACTGAATAACAATGGGCCTAGTATGAGAAATGTTTATATCACCTCTGGGCACCTCTTGTACAACTTTATTTAGAAATCTTTTCAGGCGACAGTCAAATGTGTGCACGTCTGTCTCGTCATTAAGAAGTTGTATTAAGTTATCTTGGAATGGTTTGTGTTTCAGGCATAGTGTCTCAACATCCAATAACTGGAATTTATGATTATTCAGAGGATTGTAATGACATGCTGAATTGAGAAAGCACAGACTATTCTAGGCTGCAGTGCTATTATCTATCTACAATTAAATAGAGAACACTTTTTAATAGACTGGTTTAAATGAAACAGTTAGAAATAAATGATGATCAGAAAAGATTTAACAGATGTACACACTTTACTAAAATATGTACACCATCAATCTGGAAATATTTTTAATCCAAAGGAGGGTTAAAGAGATGAGCCATGTCTGAGGGAAATGTTGGATGCTTATATTATTATTAGTAAGTCAGTTAATTTCACCATGGTCTAAAATATCATGACTGATAGCTACTTTTTGAATAAAGAGTTTGGGCATGATTGTCAGGAAAGAGTCATGTGCAAAACACATGTGCAGCTGATTTTTCACAACTGTGGAGTACCCATGACTGCAGCTGATGTCATAGAGGGCCACAGGTGCAAGGGGTAGAGGTCTCTTGCAGGTTTAAACCAGTGTAAATTGTGGATTCCCTGAAATTTAAAAGTCTATAAGTCATGATTTAAGGATTTCAGTAACTCAACTGGAAGTTAGGGGTCTTTTACTGGAGGGAGTGAGCGAGGTTCTGCGGCCTGCAATGTGCAAGAGGTCAGACTAGATGATCATGAAGGTCTCTAATCTTAAAGTCTACATGTCTAAGTGACTTAGCCTAAATCTCATTGAAAATTAAAGGATGTAGGCTCCTAAATCAGTTAATTCAGTGGTTCCCAACCTTTTTGGCTCGAGGGCCACAGTTACCGTTTTAAAAACGCTGAAGGGCCACCAATTTCAGCCAGCAGGACCCCCAGCCCACCGCTGCAGCTAGCAGTGAGGAAGCAGCCTCCTTGCTGGTCTCCTGTCTTCCTGGCTGCATTAGGGAACCCACCTGCATTATGTAGCTCTGTGCACTTCACGTGGGTCTCTAGGCAGTAGCTCCCTTCTGCAGTGAGGGAAGAGAAGATCAGTGCTCCTTTCCCTCTGGCTCCAGCAGGGACCTCAGCACCTAGGGACTCGGGTGGAGCACTTTGCTGTCTGCTAGAGCCGAGGGAGGGGACCACTGATCTCCTATCCCCTTGGCTGCAGCAAAGAGCCTGCATCACAGTTTTTCCACAGGGGAGCACACTCTGTATGATCCTTAGGCAGCTGCTCCCTTCTGCACCCTGCAGGAAGGGAGCCACAGGCCATTTTGAAAGCCCATGTGGGCCACTTTTGCTCCTCAGATCCCAGGTTGGGAATAATTGAGTTAATTACTTTTGAAAACTTTGTACCAGATTCTCAGCTGTGTAAACTAGCTTGGCTTTCTTGATTTCATAGTGGTATGCTGATTAAAACTAGCTGTTAATTTGGCCATAAATCCCACTAGAAGTCTATGGGACTTAGGATTCTAAGTCACTTAAGTACTGTTATCCCACCCATATTTGTAATATCTGTCTGACACAAGCATTATTAACCTTCTTACAGGTGGTTGCAGATGCTGATCGCATTTGTCAGTGCTATGGATGACAGAGCAAGCTGTGCCATGAACCTGCTAACTAACTTAATCATGGAAGAAAAGTAACTAGTATTTGCTAAACCATTCACTTCTTTAGAGTTGTGGGATCATTTGATAAGCCCCAAAATACACAATGCTAAGTATGAAAAAGCCAGCTTGTGGAGCTGCATGCAGAATATTCTTTCAATGTGTCTGATAGGCTAAGCAGCCACATCATACACGTATGCTACTGGGCTATGTTCCCTCTAACCTGTGCGCGTGTGCACGCGCACACAGGTATTGAAGCCCGTGCACACACAAAAATAAAGCACGCACAAAAAAATTCAACAATGCTAATATTTTTGTGCTACTGTAAGAAGGCAGTTTCAAATAGCATGTTTTAAATAAGGTTTTGTAATCTATAAAATCATTTCCATCACCATATCAAAATAAAATTTAGATATTATTTGCAGCATATGCTTTGTTGCGCTCAAGTTTGAACACACTCACTGGATTGTGCACAAATTTGGATACTGCTTCTGAAAATTTGCACAGAAGAATTTTTTTGTGCACACAGACTATGAAAAATTATGGGGAACATTGCTACTGGGTAAGAGGTCTTGGCAGAAATGGAAGGATTTTTGTATTGTGCATTTCTTTTTTCTTACAAGAGAGTACTCTAAGGTGTGGGGGGGGCGGCCGCGCCCGCTCATACCAATGTCAATCCATTGGATTTACACAAGTATAGCTGAGGGCAGACTTCTAGACTCTTACATGGTAAGGAAGTCTGTGCAAAATAAGATGTTGGGAACCAAAGATCTTTGCTTTTGTGTAAAACTGTATTCATATTATTATTTTAAATCCTCACCAGTTGAGATAAGATTTGACTTGGCCTTTTGGTTGCTACAAGGTGCATTTTTCTGTGTTGTAATTTAGTCTAGATCCACAGTTGACTGATGAATATTGCTTGGCCAACAGGTTCAAAATCCAGTGTCGTATCAAACTTTCCACAGGTGTTTTGCCTCTGTTCACACAGTTATTGGTAAGAAAGAGCCCAGTTTTTGCATATTTTGCATGAAATTGCTATGTTTGTGTAATGTCTTTTATCAGCTCCTTTTAGCTTCAGGGCTGGTCGTTCGCAGCTGACATTCACATGGTTGTTTAAACCTAGGAATGTATGAATTGCAGTGCTGATCCTTCCAGTCCAGTAGCTGCAAGAAATGGCATAACTGCTTGCTACAGGATAACCTGCCCCTAGGGAAAGTTTTGGCTTCAATACTTAGAGGTTTGCTTATGCTCTGAAGCAAGGGAGCAATTTGACAAAGATTGGGAGATGAAATCCTGGCTCCAGTGAAGCCAATAGGAAGACTTCCATTGCCTTGGTCTGCATTTACCTGGAAATTTGGTAGCAGTTAATGGGACTTATGCAAGCTTCACAGACTAACTTGTGTAACTCCCATAAACTTTGTAACACCTCTTTAAAGTGGTGTCTTCACTGTGCTGTGCTGATGGGAAATGTGTTCCTATCGATGCAATGCTATGCCACTTGAGGCAGTTGATTGAGCTCCACTGACCACTCATTTGATCCAAAAAGATCAATCTGACAGTGCTGAAGACGTACTCATTGACTTCAGTGTAGCCAGGTTTATTTCATGATGTGTGTTATTTCCACGTGCACACATGGCCCACCCCTCCAATCCTTCTTATGGCTTTGGATATACTTGTCACTAACTAGTTCATTCTTTCCCTGATGCACGTGTTTCACTGACTGATTTTATTCTACCTCTTTCTTATGTAAGGAGATCTGGCTCTAAAGACAACTATAGGTCACAAATTAAGTGGATTTGGAGGTTTGATCTTTTCTTCAGCTATCATGTATTCACATTTCAAATCCATAGTCCTTTTCAGTACTGGTTCTCAACAACCACTGTGTCGAGGCACATTACTGTGTCACTACACAGTGGTAAGTTTGTCACAGAGGGCTGGGAGATGTCTGCATTTGGCTTGGGGAGGGAGTGTCCTGTAGGATCGCAATATGCCACCAAGTGTGCAACCTGCAAAAGGTTGAGACCCACTGTTCTATGGTACCATTGATAAACATCTCTCTATCCAAACAGGAGGAGGTGCTGTAGGTTAGGCCTGTTTTACATTAGACAAAGGATGTAACAAGAATCAAAAATCACCTCGCATGTTCTTTATTTTGAGAATGTGTTGTTGTTAACTGTTGCTGTGCCTGATCTGTCATGTTATTTGGGCATGACCTGCTGGGGGAGGGAGACTTACCATTTTAAGGTCACAGAGCAGAGAGACAGTTGCTAATTCCCCTTTGATGAAAATTTTCAAGCAACAGGCAGGGATTTATCTTTCCAGAGAAGGGGAGCTGCCAAGCAGGGTGCACCTCTGTGATTTACATGAGAAGGGCAATTGCGGAGTTCCTGCTCTCACAGCTAGCGGCAGGAATAACAATGATAAAGGAACACTCTGCACTTTGTTATTGTTTCATCACTATTGTCCTGAATGTTTTTTTCTCTACTCTTGTTTTTAAAGAAAACTGTGAAGCAGGTGAACCAGCCAGCCCTCGCTCAGTGCATTGGCATCATGGGAGACCTGTGCACTGACGTAGTCATCCGACTGCAGATGGCTGAAAGCCAAGAATGCTGGCAGGCCTGTTTAAAGCTTATGGTAAATGAACTTAAGGAATACTACTAGTTCAACAGATTTCCCTCCAGAGATCTCCGAGCATCTGGCAGTCCTTAATCAGGAGGCAGATGTGAGGTGGGCTGAGGACGTGTTGTTTTTTAACCTGTTCAGTTTGAATCAGATGCTGAATAGTCTGTTCTTTGTGTAGGATGAGTGTTGCTCCCCAGGAGACTCAGCAGCGTACAGAGAGTGTTTGTTTGCAGTGCTGGGCCTGATGATGAACTTATCCCTGGAATCAAATCAGGTTATTCAGGTACAGCACGTCACCTTTACTGATGTTCTGATGAAGCCTCCTGATTGCTTTTACCACTTTCCTGGAGCCTTAGAGCTCCAGGAAAAGTTCCAGACTCTTTCTCTCTCGTTGCTGTATATGGACCTTATCCAGTGCCCACTGACGTTAATGGGAGTCTTTTATCCTACTAGTAGATATTGAGAAACTCTCCATCTGCATTGGGAAGGAAATTTATTTACACTATCATAGATCAAGATTACCCAGATTGCTAGCACTTGGGCAGTTAATATTCTGTTCTACCAAGGCTCTTGTTCCCTAGTCATTTTACAGAGGAAGAAAAAAGGGACACAGTGAAGAGAACTCTGGGGTCCTTTTTAATTACTTTCTTTTTAAAACATAAATATTTAATGTTTCTTTAATGTTCTGTGGCAGAAAATAGAGTGTAAAGTTCCTCTCCACAGCCTGGTGAAAATCTGAATAATGCATATGAATTCCTGTTAATCAAGGAAACGTGTTCTTTTTCATGACCTCAGCTATATTGCATGAGTGCAAGTATGGGGCCTGACCTAAAGCTCATTGAAGCTAAAGCTACTGTTGCCATAAGGATCGAAGGGCAGATTTTAAACTGCCCTTTGTGCCTATGGAAAACTCCCTCAAAAGCTTCCCTGCCATGCAATTACCTTCTTCATGCCATTTCTAATTCATGCTTGACTGTGACCCTTTAGACCTCAATTTCTAATATGACTTATTATTTTAGGAACATGCTGTGGATGTTAGCAGGAGGTGTTTGTCTCTGCTTGGCAGTAAAGATGGAGGAATTGTCACAGTAAGTGGATACCTGTGAGCTGAGGGAAGGTTATATAACCAACCCTTCACTAAATTCACAGCTTCTGGCTCTGAACTTACCACAGAATTCCTAAGGCCAGGCTGTTGCACCTAATAAGAGACTCAGAGAAATCTACACAATGAGGATCAAGGGCATCATGATCCTAAACCTATGATTTTTTTTGAATATGTTATTGATCTGGGACACAAATGGAACGTAGTTCTTTGCCTTGCTCTGTTTTGGGTGTTTGTTTTGATGTAAGAGGCTCTCTGTAGCATGTGACTAGAATAGCTTTTCAGGGAAGCGGGTTTTTTTTTTTAATGTATTTTCACCAGGATGGATTTAGCTGCTAAAATGATTCCAGAGATGGCAAACAAATGAATCCAGAAGCAAAGTATCAGCTTCAGTTTGGTAGCTTTCCATTTCAGTTGTGCATGAATCGTTACCAGGACACTACCCTCATCCATACATGTGTGGAACTCCCATTAATGTCAGCTCATCTGAGGCAAGCTGGAAGGAGATGATGTGGTATCAACTGGGAATTCTCTCTCCTTCAGCTGAACTAAAATGAAGCATGCTGAGCTATTTTACTTACTGCTCCTCTGAATTAGTGGTAGCTCTAATGAGCTCTTTCTAAGCAGGGTCTTTTTCCATACTTTGAGCTGCAAGAGTCTGTGTCTTTCCCTAGCCTGAGCCATTAGGAGGTTTGCTGAGTTGGGTATTTGCTAAATACTACAAAGAGCAATGTGTTAAATCTATTACAGTATTCTCTAATAACACTTCCTTAAGGATAGATATTTTCTTGCCCCTTTAATTAATTACTTGGGCCTCATCAGACGCATGCAGAAATGAAGGACTTAATTAACACCTAATAAAAGCCACCATCTTTATTTTTTTTCTTTTAATTCAGAGAGCGATTGGGGTTCTAAGTCACATCTTGCCAGCAAGCTCAGTGGCTGTAGAAGAAGCAGTGAAAGGAGGTGTGGTGAAGAGACTGATTAGATTCTTGAAGGTAATTTTCTTAACTGACTACACTTCATAGAACTCCATCAGATTCAGAGTTTTCCCTGGTTCTGCAGAAGTTACACCCTGTTATATTTATTACCTGTTCTTCACTTCTCCCTTTAGAGAACACCATCTGTAAAAAGGTGTAGTCTACACAGAGGAATCTGAAGAGACTGACTGAAAACACTGCACTGATTTTTCTGTAGATGCCATATCTGCTGTAAATGACTTGGACGTCTAGAATGCCACTAACAAATTTCCATTCACATCCTTTCTTAAGATTCACTTGTGAGGTTCTGGCAGAACATTGCCCACTGAGAAAGTGTAGGTTGGTCAGTGTGGAATCCTGGTCACTGCTGCTGAACAGTTGTTAGACAGACAGACTGTGCACACAGTTAGTATGTGCAGAAACAGAGATACACATTCTTGCTTCTTTCTCCCTTTCCCACAATACACTTATCTGTTGTTTCTTGTCTTCAGTTAAGGCCCCAGTTCTGACCTGTGTCCATATGGGGCAGATGCCCATGCCCAAAAATAGTTGGGGGTTTTCATCAGACATAAGTCTACTGATGCAGATCCAGTTGGGTCCTAATATTGGGGTCTAGACAGAGCCCTGCAAATCCGCGGATATCTGCAGATATCCGCATTATATCCACATCCGTGAATACAACACAGATATCTGCAGACCATTTTTTGTGGATGCAGATCAGATATGGATCCACATATTTGTATCTGCACAGAGCTAGAGCCCTGCAAATATGCAAATATCTGCAGATATCTGCATTATATCCGCATTCGTGGATACAACACGGATATCCGCCGGCCATTTCTTGTGGATGCGGGTCAGATATGGATCCACGTTTTTGTGTCCGTGCAGGGCTCTAGGTCTAGATTTCAGAGCCTGTGGAAGTAAGCAGGACTCTTAAATGGGTGCTGGAACACATCAGGGAACAGTGATTTTACTTTGTCTGTGTAGCATCTAGCAGGTAACAGCCCTGGCCTGGTTGGCTCTCTGGACCTTGGGTTAATACAAATAAGAAGAAACATGGAAAAATACAACTCCAAGCTCAGCTTTTTTAACTGGCATGTTAAAAAAGGAGTTAATTCCTAGTTTTGAAATGAGTCTGGCTCTGACATTGTACCAGTACGTTCCATGTGGAGAGAAGATGGCTTTTGCCACTTTAGCATCTATATTCTCAGACATTGCCGAATGTGCTTCCTGTGTATGTGCTCAAAACTCATTTCAAATGTCAGAACAGACCAAAACCAAACATTTCCAGTGGGCTGAGTGACTCAATGGCAGATGCACTAGCTTTTCATCTCTGAAGTGATTTAAGATTGAAGTGTTCACAGAGCAGAGAGAACAAATCAGTTTCATACATGGAAGTATAAAGAAAGACCTTTCCTGGGTAGTAAATCTTGTCTTTTGATAGATTTATTCTTTTATCATCTTTTCATTTATGACAAAGCCCCTTTAATATAAATTTGCATAGCAGATTTATTCCTGTGGGTATACGTAGTCCTGTTAAAGGTCAGATTATTATAGTATGAGGGTTGAGTCACTGAAAGTTTGTGGCTGAGTATAGTTTTGAGCTAGTGTTTTTAAAAAGAAATGGAGGTTATAAATATCCTCACCCCTTAGAAGGGTCTCAATTTTGGACTTGTACCTATGTGTAAAGTATCCAGGAACAGCCCACCAGTGCTTGAGATGTTTGTTCTGTTCTTGCAAAAGTTGTGATGTGCTAACTGTAATTATATGTGTATTTTTTTTAAATCCTAATTAAAATCCAGGCTGGTGGACAGGCCACATCCAATTATGCTATGAAGACTCTTGCTGTCTGTACCCAAAGCAGTGGCCAGGCTCGAGAGGAGGTGGTGAAGGCAGATAAAAGTAAGTGACAATTTTATTAGCTGGAGGCTGAATGCAGAGGTTTATCCCAGGCCTGTCATATTAAAATCCCATACAGATGCCACCATGGTTACATGGTACTGCACCATTTCACTTCCAGGCTTAGCACTTCATTAGTCTTTCAGCCATATGCAAGTGGAAATGTGCACAGCAGACAATGAGCAAAGTATGTGGAGGGTGCACTTAGCTGAATAAAATGGCTTGAATCTGCAGATCCCTAGCTAGGGAGCAATACTCCAAACAATATTTCCTTAGGATGAATCCAGTCAGTAGTTTATTGAAAAAATAGCTTCAGATTTCCCAGTGGGGGTAGCTAAGGAAAGAGGCTTAGGACCATATTTAGACATCTGGAAGAAGTGGCCTGATTTTTAGAGGTGACTTGCCATTCCAGCTCCTTTTTGACTTTGGAAGGTTGGCCTAAGTAAAATAATGAGGGGAGGGGAATGGATTAGAAGTGTCACCAGCAAACAGTTCCTTTCTGCTAATGCCTTTAGATATTTCTGAGTTATTAACACTTGGGTATTTAGTTGTGATCATGTGCAGTGGCCTTGTTCAGAACACTTTAAAATGCAGTTTTAGTCTACTTCACTTTGCAGAATCCTAGAATGGTTGTGTTATACTTAGATGGCCAAACCTGGCAGTAACCTTTTGGATCACTGGGTCCAGCTACTTGTGTTGTTATTGGATTCTTTATGGTAATCTACCTCCGCTGTTTCTAAAGGCTACTGTTGCTGGAGTTGAGATTCTCATTTTGAGCAGATAATTCCAATCTCACTGCACTGAGAAAGATGCATGGTGCCTCATCTTTCTTTTTCCTCTTCTGAGGCCATTATACCTCATTTTGATATTCTGAGTTAATATGCATTGTCTCTTTCCTTCCTGTGAAAATAGCTCTCATTTCTCTGCAGATATCTTTTTAGTAGTTTCAGCCTGCATCTATCTAAGTAAATTAGCTCACATCAGTTTCCTTTGTGTAATAATAACCAGCTTGCATGTAGCACTCTTCATTCTTAGCTCTCCAAGCACTATACAAAGATAGGTAGGTGTTATTACCCACCCCACCCCCATTTACAGATGGAAAAACTAAGCTGAGAGCGGTCAAGAAACTTAGAAACTTGCTCGAGGTCACTCATCTAGTCAATAGGAAAGATGAAAATAGAACCTCGATCATCTGCCTTACAAGCCATTGACTTAGCCACTGGTTTTAACAGCCTAGAAATAAAAAACATGTTTTTGCTGTTCCATGTCTAGTAACTTCAGATGCAGAATTGAATTCAACTTTCTCCCACAGAACTGGGTGCTTCAGAGTTTCTCTAGAAACTCCACGGGTCTCAGTCCTACTTACACGATTAACCAACTTCTTGTCAAGGACACAATGAATGCTGATCATGTTGATAAAAGTAAAGGATCATTTAATTCCAAACCATGTATTTGTCTTTCCCTTTTGCTTGGCTGGGTAATGGGATAAAGTGAGGTGCTCTGTCAATGTGAGAAGATCAGATGACAAGGAAACAGCATAATGAACCTGAAGTTTATTTGCAAGGTCATTCTTGCAAGGGGCTTCAGAGAAGATCTCTAAGATTTTAGATCTGTACCTCTCACTAGCCAACTACAAAGAAATCTTTGAGAGAATTCCTTCATGGCAGCATCAAGGGAAAGATTTCAAAGTCCAAAGGAGTATGAACCTGAAGAACTTTGGCACATTAAAAGTCACTTGAAGCATCTTCTTTCCTTTGTACACCCCATGTAGGTGCTGTTAATTTATGTGGTGCATGGAGAAAAACTTCCTTTCTTCTTATTATTAATAATGCTACAGTGTGATTCTTTCCAACCAGGCTCTGGGTGTTCATCCTGTGCAAAGTCACATTTATTCTGTCAGCTCATTTCAGCAGCCCAGCTTTTGTTTTGCTGCTAGGAGCCCTTTTGGGTCAAGCTGTAGTTCCCTGACATTAAACTGCGTTCCAATCAGGCCAGCAAGTTCAGCTTCTGAAACGGATCATTGCTGGTGCCACTGCTGTGGTCTGGGGCAGTCCTCGTTCTTGGAAGCTATTGTCACAGCAGAAAAAAAGAAACCATGATGTGATTAGGAAGAACAGAAGAAACACTGTAAGAAAATCAGAGAGAATTTGTGTAGCCCATGGGAATGTTCTGCTTGGGAAGGACACTGGGTTTTGTTTTTATTTAAAGCAGCTTTTCTAAAGGCTGCTTGGATTCCGTGGCTCCAGGAGATCCTGCTGCTGTTTGCAGGATCTGCTAATACCACCATACCTCTTTATTAAGATGATGGGTCAGATACATGGCTAGGGTAAATTGGCAGAGCTGCACTGAAGCTGGCAGATCTGTGCTGATTTAGGCAGCTGATAATCTGACTCTGCATTGCTGGGTTCTTTGTTTGTTTGTTTGTTTGTTTTAAGTCTTAGTGCAGTGGCTTTTCTCTCTTAACATACAACCTGCCACTGTAGAGGCCATAGACTGAACTTATGATGCCAGCCTGGCTTTGAATTTCAAGTTCAATGCAGAACTCCCTGGCCAGCAGGTAGCAGGAGCACAGTGACAGTAGGATGAATGGAGGACGGGAAAAAAGAGCTTGTTGCACAGCTGTCAAACACCTCCTCTAATCACACTCCCTGCATCTGGCCCTCAGCTGAAGAGGCGGTTGATGCACTTCATTCCCTTCTTTTCTATTGTTGCAGCTGCCACTGAGCCATGAAGGGAGACTGTGCTGTATCCTTAGAGCCTGTTGTCAGTGATTCTGAGTGAAATGGGCACAAGGGACGTGGCTGATGTTCTCCCAGAATCCAAGAACCTGTGCTTTGCTGTGCACCCCACAAAGCAAGGAGCCTGCGACCCTTCCTGAGATAGGGCTGGCTCTGCCCATGAGCCAATGAGGCACTAGCTCAGGGCACCACGGGTTAGGGGCACCGGGAGGTGAGGCAGAGCAGGCCGGCTCAGAGGCTGGCCCTGCACTCCCGCCCCTTCCCTGAGCAGGGCCAGCAGGCCAGCCCATGGAGCGTACTCCGCTCTCTCACCCTGCCTCTGGGATGGCAATCCCCGCCCCTAGGGTGGAACAGCAGGCCCAGAGGAGGGCCAAGGGCTGGCCTGCACCACCCCTGGGCCGACTGTTCCCGGTCCTGGAGGTGGGGCGAGACAGCCTAGAGCGGAGGTCGGGTTTCACGCTCCACGCCCCCTCCCCCAAAGGGCGCCAAACCAAAAGCTGACTTGGGGCACCACAGCCTCTTGAGTTGGCCCTGTCCTGAGAATAGGTCTGGGGGGCAGCACAGTGTGCTGGAGCATTGTCCTGTTCCCTGATTGTGTTGAGCTCTTTTAATTTGTGTTTTTTCCTCTTCCACTTCCCAGAACTGAACAGTTACAGCTGCCTCCATGGTATCTGGTGTCACTACTCCATCCTGCTATTGGTTTTCAGAGGGCTGTTTGTGCTGGTTCATCATGGGCCTGGCCTCGTAATGGACTTACAACCCTCTTCCAATTTGTTTCTTTCTCTTTTCCCAGAATTTGATGTGTTACTGAAGCTCTTGGCCTCAGAGAACGAGATGGTGGTCGGGAACGCTGCTTTTTGCCTTGGCAAATGCTTTGAAGTACCTGGAGCTGCTTCATCCCTGCTGAATTCCAGCATCGTGATGATCTTATTAAAACATGCAGGTGGTGACGCCAAGATAACCTCAGTGCAAGAGAATGCAGCAGTTGCTTTAGGAAAGCTCTGCACTGCTGAGCCAAGGTATTACAGAGCAGATTATTTTGCTTATGCTCCATCTAACCTATGTGACATCTTCCTAAAAATGTGTTAAGGCACCAAGGTTTGAGAAACTCACCAGACACCCACCAACTTGAGAGCTAACCCTGTCACCGGAAATCTGTGGGAAAGATGGGAGACCCAGCAGCATTGACCAAGTAAACCAGAAGTCAGTGGCATAGCAAGGGTGTATGGTGTCCTCCCTCCCTGGCAGCCCAGTGCCTGGGGGCTTGGCTTCCCTGACCCCCCTAAGTCCCTGTCGCTGTGCCACTGCCAACAGCTCACCTCCAGAGCAATGCAGAGACCATGTGTGTATAGATGATATGAGCGAGACATCCCCATCCTCTAGCTGGATTTTGTCCTCGAGTCCTTCCTGGAGGGTCCATGTTTCACTCCAGTCATGGCTAGTACAAGTGCTGGCCATTCTCACATTCTGTGTGTGTCAGCTGCTCTCTTCCTCTTCCATTTCTTATCTTTTATCAAAGAGGGATTGCCTCCTCATTTCCCTGGATTATGGGTGCTCAGGAGGGATGGGAGTTCACTGGAAGGTCCCCTACCTGCAACTCTTGGGCAGGTGCTGTGTGCCTCTGAATCCTGACAGGGAGCGGAAAGCTCTCACTCTGTCTCCGGGCTGTAGGAATAGAGGAGAGCATCCATCAGTTTCATTTTCTGGTGTTTGGAGCTTTACATGCAACAGCAGCAGCAGAGGCTCATTTCTCTGCAGAAGGGGCTTCCAGAGCATCACCAGATGCGTGTCAGTTTCACTCAGCTCCTGTAGATTCAGGGCCACTTGCTAGGAGAGCTGACCAGGAAGTTTCTGTAAGAAAGCTTGTCTGCTGGAGAGTTACTTTGCACAAAACCAAAGCTTACTGCCAGAATATTTCAGTGTTGGAAGAAAACTGTTCCCAGTTCCTATATTCCTCAGCAGATCCAGCTTCCAGGCTCCCTGGCTCTGAAGCAGCACACCAGATGGACTGCCCCACAGCCAGGGTATCCTGCTTTCCACTCCTTGGCTGCCCAGAATCCTTGGGAGCTTGGACTCCCCATTGGGTGGGCTGCCAGGGCTGTAGGGCATCTCAGAAATATTTAGAAGAGGTCAAAACAAAATGTTATATGAGCATGAGTGAGTGTGAAAGAATGGGTTAGGAGATCCCACTGCTTAATCTGGGATTGCAATATTTGTCCATTTTCGAGCATAGAGAGCGCTAGCCAATCCCATCGAGCTGTGGTTAGTATCTCAGTGCACGTATGCCCTTTGCTTTTGCTGCCTGTTGGTCTTAGCAGGCAGCGACTTATCTGTCCACGTTGCCTTGCTGCCTGAATGGTCTGAGCCTATTGCTGAATTCAGAAGGCACTGGATGTCTGTGTTCTGCACTGTTGCTTTGCTTGCATAGCTTTCTGGGAATCATTTTACACTGCTCAGTAATGGTGCTTCCATTGACAGAATGGAAGGAGGGAGGAATGATCTGACAAATAGTAGAGAAATGGCCTGAGACCAACACAAAAGAGTGCAAGTGTCTGGAAAGAACTGTAGAGAGTCTGAGAAATCCTAACAGACTTCACATTACCATTAATTACTGTACACCCTGCCATCCAGTCATGGGAGCTGAGCACTGACATGCTAGTATACCTGCTGAG
Organism: Podocnemis expansa; assembly: GCA_007922195.1. Taxonomy (NCBI): domain Eukaryota; kingdom Metazoa; phylum Chordata; order Testudines; family Podocnemididae; genus Podocnemis; species Podocnemis expansa. The sequence goes on from ML682025.1 coordinate 25,536,992, forward strand.
CTGCTGAATATATATGAGGAGATAAGGGTTAGCCTTCCTAGGTGATGAGACTTCATTCCTGTTGTTAAAGGATGGTTCCCAAACTGATCCTTCATCAGAGAAAATGTAATGCAAACACTTAATCAGTAGCTGTGAGAGAGTAAAAGGGAGGGATCTCACTCTGCTGCTTCTGCTAACCTTAGATGTCTGCCATAATAGATTAAAACCCAGTAAGCTGCTTGGAGATGTCTATTAAATATCTGTATGTTTAATGGTCTTTTGGTTTCTCCTGCTGTGTGGGGAACAGTAATATGTAAGCATTGTCTGTCTTGCTTTCCTTTGGTGGCGAATCTATTGGATATGGCGTTGACATTCCTCTATAACTTGTGTGTAGGATGTTTCAATAAGGTGTTTGGCAATGGAAGTTGAGATTTCTTGCATTGTCAGTCACACATTATCCTGGCCAACATCTGATCGTTGCTTTCTTTTGTGGTTGTTGCAGGCATATCCTTCAACTGCGAGAGCTGAATGGAATGACAATCCTTAACTCTTCTATGAAATACGTGCAAGGTCTTTGAACTCCTCAGATGGTTTTGACTATACATTGTTAATACTGTAGTGTGCCATTTACTGTTGCTCATTCCTTCTCTAATAAATATTACTCAAAGAAACTAGACAGTCTTTCAGTCCTTTATCCAAGTGCAGCTCCCATGTCCAGAGGAGTAAAAGTAAGTTTATTTGTACCATAGCACTTCTCAGACCGGATCAGACCTCTGGTCTAGCCAATCCACTTTCCAGACTTTAACAGCAGCCAGCACAAGAAGTTTCAGAGGAAGATGCAAGTCCTCATAAGGGACAGTTAGGGAATAACCTGCCTTTGTTCCTAACCCTTCTCAGACAATGGCTGGCTTTAGTCCTGAAGCCTGAGGATTTACGTAACTTTTTTTCAGTTGTATGTAACGTAAAGTTCGATGTTCTCATTATGCATGTAAATGTCATGATTTTATTTTTAAATTCTGCCAAACTCGGTCTCAAAGAGATCTTGTGACAGTGAACTTCAAAGGCTAATTATCAGAATATCAGAATCAGTATATTGCCATGTATCTACCTTTCAGCTTCATCTCAGCCATTTGCTCTTGTCTTCTGAGAAAATAAAGAGGCGCATCCAATTTCTCTTTGTTAACAATCACTACTTGATGTACTTTTGTTACATCTCCCCTTATTCATCTCCTTTTAAAATTCAGCAAACCCAATCCTTTATATAACCAGACTCAGTATTTAAAATGTAGTCATGCAAATGGCATGTGGTGATTTTTTGTGTGTGTCTGTTTCCTGGAGTGGTCAGCCTTGAATTAGTGGCTATGCAAAGCTCTGTCTAGCAAACTGTCCTGTAATGAATTGTTATCATCTCTTCACAGCTAAATCAAACCACCTCAGGACCTGTTTGAGAGAGAACCAATGGAACTAGGCAGTATTTAGTAGAAGGCAACACAAACCACATACCTGAGGAGTTTGTCTGGAAAGCAGGATCTGACATATAATCCCTGGGTACTTTATTGCTGAAGTAAATTGGCAGCTTTAGAGAATGAGAAAGATTAAGATCCAGATGAGGGAGTGGGAATGCACATTAATGGTCAGTGAATCAGAAAAGACAGCTTGGCTTAAAGCTCAGAATGTGGAAAACCTATCCAATGCAGATGCCATATGGCACAGATCCCTGACTTCAGAGCAGCAACAATTGATTTAAGAAGCACCGTGCTATATACGTACATACATCTCCAAGTCTCCTGTATGAGTCTTGCAGAATAATAACTCAGCAAAGACGAACTTGTACATTTGAGTATTCTTTGATCTGTGTTTCGAGAGGTTTCATCTTGCAATATAGAAAATGTACCTTGCGTGTGTGTGTGTGAGAGAGAGAGGAGAGAGAGAGAAGCAGGAAGCATGTAGGACAGTCTTGTTTGATTTTGAAAAAGTCTCTTCCCGTCTCCCTTCTTGACACTTGTAGATGGCTATTATGTATGTAATCTCTTCCCCTAACGGTAGTGACTGTAAAATTATATAGCATTATCTTCTCTTAGTGTAGCAGCTTGAGTCCACTAATCTTTCAAATTTCAGGGAAGGAAATGTGGCTGCACTTGGTTTTTTTCCTCTCTTTGGATATTGCACATATAGTAATTTGTAGTGCTGGGATGATGATGTTCTTAATTCCTCTACCCTTGAAACACAGGGTTGACTTGCATAGAGCATGAGAAATCAACTAAGCAATTAATGTTATTATTCAGTATCTGGTTCACTTCTTGATGAGCACCCATCTTTAAATTTGCCAGAGGCATTGCTTAAAAATGAGAAAAACAAGCAAGGAGTCCTGTGGCACTTAAAGGCTAACAAATTTATTTATCACAGGAGCTTTCATGGGAGAAAATCCCACTTTGTCAGATGCTTTGAAGATGAAGAAACTTACAGGATGGGAGGAAAATAAATGGAGGGAAGTGTAAGACATGGGATCAGGTCATACAGTAACAGCAAATCAAAGCAGTTGCTAAGATTCAAACACTGAGGTACAGCACACAGAGGAAGGTGAGGTCAAATCAAGTCACGTGTTGTAATGGGAAAAGAATCCATAGTCACAATTTAATCCTGCTTTCACACAATCAAATCTGCATATCAGTTCCAATTCTGACTTTGTGCTCACCCACAACCATTTCAGATCTGAGGATAATTTATACCTTCAAGTCAGTGGCACTGCTATGGGTTCCCGAATGGCCGTCCAATATGCCAACATTTTTCTGGGCAACTTAGAACGTTTCCTCAAGTCTCATCTCCAACACCTCTCCTCTACTTATGTTACATTGATGACATCTTCCATCATCTGGACCCAAGGCAAGAATGCTCTTGAGGATTTCCATTGAGATTTCAACAATATCCACTCCACAATCAAACTTGGCCTGGAACACTCCACACAGGAGATCTACTTTCTGGACGCCACAGTACAAATTAGGGATGGACACATCAACATCACCCTCTACTGGAAACCTACTGATCGGTATAGTTACCTATATCCCTTGAGCTTTCATCCAAAACACAGCACACAATTCATTGTCTACAGCCAAGCCCTGAGATATAACGGCATTTGCTCTGATCCCTCAGACAGAGACAGACACCTTCAGGATCTCTATCAAGCATTCTTAAAACTACACTACCCACCTGGGGAAGTAAGAAAACAGATTGACAGAGCCAAACGAGTACCCAGAAGTCAACTGCTACATAAGAAGCCCAAGAAAGAAGACAACAGAATACCACTGGTCATCACATACAACCTCCAAGTCGGACCTTTACAACAGATCATTAAGGACCTACAACCTATTCTAAAAGATGACCCCTCACTCCCTGAAGCCTTGGGAGATGGACCTCTTCTTGCCTACAGACAGCCCCAAACCTTCAACAGATACTCACCAGCAACTACAGATCTAACAACAGAAACATTAAAGCAGGCACATCCTCCAGCAACAAACAACGTAGCCAACTTTGCCCACGTATCTGCGCAAAAGACTCCATCATAGGACCTAATCAAGCCAGCTTCTCCATTAAGGGCTCGTTCACCTGCACATCCACCTATGCGATTTATGCCATCATGTGCCAGAAATGGCCCCACACCTTATACATTGGACAAACAGGACAGTCTCTGTGCAAAAGAATAAATGGGCACAAAACTGATATCAGAAATCACAACATTCAAAAACCAGTTGCTGAGCACTTCTAGCTTCCTAATCACACTGTCGATTGTTTGTTAACAACTGTGCTCAAGAAAGTCAGTAAGACATCAAGACTTCAAAGAGAGAGCAGCAGAATTGGAACTGATATGCAAATTCAGTTGTGCAAAAGCAGGATTAAATCATGACTATAGATTCTTCTCCCATTACAACAGGTGATTTGACCTCACCTTCCTCTATGTGCTGTTTCCAAGTGTTTGAATCTTAACTGCTCTGATTTGCTGTTACAGTATGACCTGAACCCATCTCTTACACTCCCCTGCATTTATTTTCCTCCCATTCTGTAGGTTCCCCCATCTCCAAAGCGTCTGATGAAGGGCGATTTTCTCCCACAAAAGCTCATGTGATAAATAAATTTATTAGTCTTTAAGTGCCACAGGACTCCTTGCTTGTTTTGCTCAACTAAACTAACAGCTATCCATTTGGAACTTAAGAATGAGGTTGACATTGATATGCAAAGGCAGCTGTTGTCTGGCACGTGTGTTAAAAACAGAGTAATGGACAGATGCAGAACATGAGTTTCCTAAATGCTCAGACTAAGATTTTCAAAGGAGCCCAGAAAGGTAGATAGGTGCCCAAAAATCCCACTGAAATGGAAAGAGTGGGGTACCTGACTCCCTTGAACTCCTAAAAATCCCAGTCTCTGTATATGGGCAACATCACATAGCAAAAATCATTGCCACCGAAGGAAATGATACCACTTAAGGAGTCCAACACCCCAGTGAATAGGCATTAGTAAGTTGGATTGAGCTGTTATCAACAAAAGAGGAGTTACTGATACAGGATTCTTATAATACTACACAGATTATCAGGAAAAATGCTCTGCTCAACAAACCTCTCTTCATCTCTGCCAGCATGAAGTGAAGAGTTTCAGCCCTTGCACCTGCTGCTCAGTCAGGTCATGAGCATCCACAAAGGCTCTGTCAAAGACTGGCCATGATCCTGATCTCATGCTGGTTTTGTGCTAGTAGTACTCCTGATTTGTACCAGTGCAAGAGTCCACTTATCACATGAGGTGGCTGAGTGGCATTTCCTCCCTTTGAAGATTTCAGCTTTACTATAGCTCATGCACCTCTGTGCAGCTCAGTTTTTGTGGAACTGCACTTAGCCACAGCACAATATGCCTGTTGACCTGTAAGCTCTGCAGAATAGTGGTTCCTATTGCACAAACATAGCTGGTGCTTCAAAGCCATCTTTTCTTCCAGCTGCGGGGCTTGCCATGCTGCATCCAGTGACAGGAATCAGGTGTCGTGTCCCAGCCGCTAGATGGCATACTGGGTATTCCTATTTAACTCTTCAGCCCCGAAGGGATTCAAATAGCTAAAGTTTGCTGAAAAAATGTCAGTTACCTTTACTTAGGAAGAATATCCAGGTGACACCAAGGAGGCAATTAGATCAAGTTACAGAAAAAGCACAGCCCAGATTGTCATGTGTGGCATCCAGCAATATAGCTGAGCAGCTTCACAGAGATGTTTGGTTCTGTGAGAACAATCCGAAGAGCACCAACTGAACAGAAGTATGTTTGCTTAGCGAATAGCTACGGAATGATGATGAGACCTGTCGTATGACTTTTAGCTGTTGAATTCTACCAGGATTGCTGAGTGGGTGGTTGCTCACTGTAGTCACACAAATGGCTAATGAACATCAAGGGGTTGATGAAAGCACAAACTACTTGAAGGCTCCTCTGGGCTGTTTTGACAGCAGTGCAATGTAAAGATCCATAGTGTCGTGGCAGATCAGGCCCCGCAGCCACGAGAACGGAATTCTAAAGTCTGCTCAGCCTCTCAGGTTTCCTAATGCAGTCAAAGTTTTGCCTAGTCCCCAGTACCTCTCAGAAGAGCCTCTTCCCCATTTTGACCAGGGGGACCTGTCCATTTCATTTTCCATTACTATTTTTTTCTCTTACAGATGTTGACAACTGAATTGCTCCTGAAGAGCAGAACCACAGTGTAGGCAGATGATGGGGCAGGATGATTTCCCTCCTCCCCTAGAGAATGCGATGGTTGATGGTTGGATCACTTTTACATTGACTGTGATTTACGGTCAGTAATGTGAATGCCTTGCAAATGTGATCACAGCTGCAGGCTTTGCTTTTGTGGATCAGAGGCAGAAATCAGTAGTGAGGAATTGGCAGCCCATCTAAGAAAGGGCTGGGTCCAGCAAAAGGTCAACAGCTCTGCTGTGTTCCAAAGGGGCAGTCGTGTTAGTCTAGTTCAGCAAAAAAAAGCAAAGAACTGAAAACCCCTCACAACCCAAATTTAGAAATTTATACTTCAGATCAGAGCTGTAACACTGGTTTTTGCCACTCAGGGCACATTCCGATTGGAACATGCCCCTTCTCATTAGCAGCGCTTAGAGCTGGCACCATGAAAGGTCTGACAAAGTGGGATTTTCCTCTTCAAAGCGTCTGACGAAGTGGGATTTTCTCCCACAAAATCTCATGCAATAAATAAATCTGTTAGTCTTGAAGTGCCACAAGACTCCTTGCTTTTTTTGCTTTACTAGACTAACACGGCGGCCTCTTTAATAATGCAGTTCCATTGAGCCGCTCCACGTCGCCTAGGGCTTTGCTCCATTGGTCCCGCTGTAGTTACAGCTGTGCTTCAGATTTTTTTTAAATTACCCTTGATAGCCTACCCATCTCGACTCTAGGGCCCTGGCAATGTTCAGTTTTTAAATTTCTGGAAAGACTAGAAGTGAGTGGGGAATTTTGGTTTTTATAAAGCCCCTTCCATAGTATCTCGTATTTGAGAAGCAGCTGAGTGCTCTAGTGGCTGGGAGTTCAGCAACTGTAAGCAAAGGCAGCAGCAGCTGTAACGTGATAGCCAGGAGACAGGAATCTGAACCAGCTAGCTGGAGTGATCCTCGGAAGCTAGTCTGGTTTACAGCGAGTTCCTGTGTGTATTTATAGTGACGAAATTCCAGTGAAGATTGCTGTGGCTGCCTTCTTCAGTAATTGCCTCTTTATTGTTGTACTGATCAAAATCCTCTGCGTCTGTTTCTGTACCTCTCCCCTAAGGGGATGTGTTGTTCTGCCAAAGAGGCTGCTGCAGTCCATGCAAACCATTTATGCTTTCGACAAACAGCTAGTCAGCATTTCCATACAGCACTTTAAATTGCATCGTTTGATCTGAACCAGGGTAGTGCAAATGCTTCTAATATGATGGTAACCTGTTAACGGGTTCTAGGAGTCAGGGTATCAGTGCTGAAAAATAGGAGGCTCAAATGAAAATTTCCTTCAGGAAGTGACTTGGGAGAGAAGCCTAAAAGTGAAGTCAAATGGTAATCCTGATGTGAAACCAAAACAAAGGGCCAAATCCTAGTCTAGTGCTGTGACATAGACTATGTCTATGCTACAGCTTTGTAACACATCTGGTGAATATGCTAAGCCAACAGGAGACAGCTCTCCCAGCAACGCAAAGGCTGAATCTACGCTGACGGCAGCAAAATTGCCACCGTCAGCCCAGCATTCCCGGATCACTTAGCAGCAAGTGTGAACTTGCTGCTGTGCTCCTGGAAGTCAGCACTGGAAGTCCTTGCCCCCAGGAGACATAGGGGAAAGCTGAACACAAGGGATTTGTGGTCGCCTTTCCCCAGAGTGTTCCCGTGGCTTAGGAAGTCACCAGCATTTACACAAGGCATTTTATGTGCCTTGCGTAAATGCTGGTCAACTGCAGCCAAGAAGAGCCCTAAATGTAGACCAGGGCTTAGACTCCAAGGTCTGAAGGGACCAATATAATAAGTCCTGCCTCTGTAGCTGCATCAGTGAGAGAAGCTCTCCTAAAACTAGGTATTTTGGCGCCTGGGGCAGCAGCACAATATGGTCCCTCAAATCGAGTGGTGAAATTGAACTGCTTGACTGAAATCGCCCTCTAAAATGCAGCGCCTGGGGCAAAGCCCTGGTCACCCCACCCTAGTTATGGCTCTGAGTGCTGTCCACATCTGCACTAAGGTTGTGTGATAGAGTCAAGCTTGATGGCTACAGGGTGCTGGAGGGTGGGTATATCAACCTCAGGCTCAGCAAAGCCCTGTTCCTTGGGTAACTATGGCAGGACTACTCTGGATTAATTAAGGCACCTGAGCCCAATTAGAATAATTAACCATAGCAGATAAAAATCCCTGTTGATGTCAGGCAGAGAGAGTTTTGGGTGTGGCATTTGGAGGTGGAGTTAGAAGTGAAGAGTTGTTTGAAGCAGAGTGAGCTGGTTGAAGTTTACGAGTAGCAGTTGCTGTCAGCACATGGGAGGAACAGGTAATTAGGGCAAAGTCACCCAGATGGGCCTTGGGCCCCAGGCCCTGTGGCCTGTGGGCTGGAGAGCCCAGCACCAGGGCAGGAGAGGCTGGGGAAAGTGTAACTTCAGGAGTTTGGAGGTGCGAAAACCAGGTGGCTACCAGGACCTGAAATGCAGGACCCCTGGTGACTGAGAGCACCCCATTTGTCACAGCTGGTATAATTTACATTGCTCAGGGGATGGATTATACTATAGTAATTTGTAGTGTAGACAGCCACAGGTGTGCCGGGGTAGAAATAGTACTCCAGTGTCTGCACAGCCTCTTGATATTCCACCAGTGGGGGAGCTGTGTGTCAGGCAATGTTCAGAGAGATGTGAATGGTGGATTATTCTGTTCCAGGCTGTTTGAGATGAAGCATGATGTCAGATGGCGCTGTGGACTGAACCAGTTAAGTCAAGAGTGAGAACAGTCCATGTGTTTCAGGCCAGTCCAGCCCTTTGTTTTCATTCAGGGCAGATGCAGGCCAGAGCGTTTACAAAGAATCCCAAGAAGAGACTCTGAATGGGAAACCCCCAGGGCTGAGCTAAAACCAGCGAAATGCCTGATTCTGAAAAGAGACAAAAAGTCTAGGACTGAATAAGAGAAGAAGAAAGGGCATAAGGCAATTTCCATTATGGGTAGGGTTAGCAGATACTAAAGCATGGAAAGGAGGACAGGGTACTATGGAAAGGAGGATGTTGGAGGATACATGGAGAAAATGTAGTATTAATGTAATATTCTTCTGTTTTTAGGGGGCCCTGGAATGCTTCCCTCTAAAAATAGGGTGTTCTGGGGCGTTTCAGCATACTTTAATCCCTGTAAGTAAAACGCCTGACAAAATCATGTATTTTTTAAATGCCTGCCGGACGGAGGATGTGAAGGTAAAAAGAAGGACATGTCCTCCTTTTGCCTGACATCTGGAGAGCCCTGTTATGGGGAAGATGCTCTTGCAGTGTCAGTGTCTCATGAAAAGTGGGTCCCAGCTTTCTGGACTGGACTGAAATGAGAGGACTGACCACAGGTGGGAAATACCTCATTAGACAGGAAAATAACCTGTTATTTAGTATAGCCTATAGATTTTTTACACTTTCCCTTTAAATGTAAACAGTGTGTTTCCAACTCCACTTGATCACTTTTGACTCTTTCAGCATGTTTTTTCTGTAGAAATTTTGAAATGCCGTATGCTAAGGAGCACAGCAAACTGAAGAAAAACCAGTATACTGGGGTGCATCACCTGGAGGGAGGTGACAGATCAGAGTGCATTGTGGGTGTCCAGAAGACAAGGGCCTGGGCAGTGGAGTGTAATAAAGGTATGTAAATTGCTAGCTTGCACTGGGAAAGAGTGAGCCTTCCCATGGCTCATAGTGAAGGGCTTTTGTTGCTTGCAGTCACTGGGCACAAACAAGTGGGGTTTCCCCCCCCTTTTGGCATCAATAAGGCTCTTTAGTGCTGTCAGCGGGTGATATCAGTTCACCTGGACACCCTGCTTTACCCTGAAAAGTGTCGGAAGCATCAGTCAGCAGAGCTATGGAGCCTTATTCCAGCCAAGGCTCTGAGCCAAAGGCACTGAACAAAAGTCATTCCAATGTTTTTGTACAAACTAACCTACAGCCTGGTATTGTGCAGATGGATTTTAGCAGAGCAGCTGAAATTGCAATTTAAGCAGAAGAGGTAGTAGGCAAATAAATATCTTTAGTGGATTTGCATCAGAGGTCCATGTTCACAGTCCACTGATGACTCGTTATGTTGGTTATTAGAAGCCACACAGCCTGATGTATAGGTTGTGTTACAGTCAATAATGTGGAGATATAATCACAGTGGCTGTGAGTTAGAATATGGTTTGTCCTGGTCTGTACTGACCTCTATAACATATTCAGCCTTGGTAACATTTTGTGGCACAGATCAGATCCCAGTGTAAGCTGTGCATTGAGAAGGCATCTGTAGAACACTGGCTCGGGGAACAAGTGGAACAGACCTTGGACAGGCAGCTCTCTTGGAAACTGAACCCTCTCTATTGGAAGTTTTTAGCATGGGATCTAATTTGGTTATATTTTGTGGTAGTTCCTAGATGCTGTGAGAGAGATCATGGCCTCATTTGTGCTAGGTGCTACACAAACGTATAGTACAAGAAAGTCTTTGCCCCAAAGAGCTTTCAATGAAAAAAAGGAACCATTTTTCATCAAATATTTTTGATTGCAAAAAGTGTTGGTCACTGCTAATCTAATCTAATGCTACAGTGTTGGTTTGATAGTATTTCACATTTCTGTTCCCCTGATAAATTGGCTGCAGATGGAGCAGGGTGAAGTGAATGGGAGTGAGTTCATGTACAACTGAGTTAAATTTAACTCTGAATTTCAGGATAGTTAAGTGTGCTAAGAAGAACTGACCTGTCACACCTCTGCCATTTTCAGTCTAATAAGCAACAATGCAGTGAAACCTACAGCTAATTGTTAGAGTGGCCATGGGTTGGTTGGTTTGTTTTAAATAAATACAACCTTTTCAGATTTTATTAGGAAATTCTTTTACTCTGGCTACAATTTGCTGGGTACAAGCTTAAAACTCTCTCCCTGAGAGGATTATTTTTCTAACTGATATTTCAAATCACGTTTGGTAAATGCGTCAGGCATAATCAAACATTGCCCTGTAATTTTCTTTGCTAGCAGATGAGAGATAGCTGTAGCTTTAAGCTACGCTACCAACAGCCCCTGAAGTGCCTCAGAAGTAGGGAATGTAACCATTTATTCACATTTATGTTTAACCCAATAAATCATAATAACTTGTGTCTCTATCTGATTTAAGTGAGGATCTTAAAACTCACTCAGGGATGTGAATAATCCACTTCAACCCCCAGTGACATAACTTTTGCTGGCGTACGTACTAGTGAGCATGGCACTAGGTTGGTAGGAGAGTTTCCCTGGCTGACATGGCTCCTGCTGCTCAATGAGGTGGTTTCATTAGGTTAGTGGGAAAGCTCTGTCCCCTCGACATAGAGCTGCTACCCGAATGATCTTACAGTGACACAGCTGCATCGGTACAGCCATAATGCAATAAACTTGCTACTCTCCTTTTCTGACCATCAGAAAATACAGCATGTATGTTAGGTCAACTCACAGCCACTGCAGGAATTACTGTGTTGGCAGAGGTCCACACTATCCTCTTTTGGTCAATGGTGTGCATCCTCACCAGGAGCATTTGCACTGACCTAAGAGGGGCACTGTGGGGAGCTGAAAGCCCCCCAGTCTCGTGGTGGGCTGCCCTCCCCCCTCCATCAGGTTTCTCCCCTCCCTGTTTTCAGTGAGGGAAAACCACCCTGGGCTGCTTCCTCCTGGGGAAGAAGGTTCCACCTGTCCTGGCTTCTTGTCCTCTTCTGCTCTCTGCTGGGAACATTGCCACTTTTCACAGCATGCTGAAATGGACTCACATTCCGACTCTTCGCTTTGTTGGCAGAGCTCAGACACCAGCGTCCCAGTTCTATGGTTGTAAACTAGCAAGACATTCTGGGCAATGAAATGCAAAGGAGAAACAAACCACACTGCCATTTGCTAGAATTATTTCTTCTATGTGGACAGTTCCATATGCAGTGTGTGGCTAAAATGCCAAGTTTAGATATGCCTAAGTTAAATATTCATTATTTATATATTTCTTCATCTGATGGTGATACCTATAGGCCAAGTGTCATTAGGGCCCCATTGGGCTAGAGACGGTCACCAGATGTGTCTACACTGCATGCTAAATTTCAGTGCTAACTCAGGTTTGAGCCCAAGCCTTACTTCCTTCCACGCTCAAATCAATCTGTCTCTGGTCAGTAAGCATTCAGAACATAGGACCTTGGACTGCCCTGGCAAGAGGATCAGAGCCCATGTCCTTCTGTGACTTGGGTCTAAGCCCCGTCATCCAGGAGAACCACTGGCCCAAGGAAAGACTGGGGGCTCAGTGCACTGCGACTCGGGGCTCGAGCCCAGCAAGCACCCCGCCACCGCTGCCAGTCCAGCGGTGGACCCAGGGCTCGGGCGCTGAGACTTGGGGCTCGAGTCCTGTAAGCCTGGTGACAGCGATGTGTGGACACAGTCAGATGAACAGCTGCCAAGGAACCTCAGCAACATTTTGTGGCATGGCATGAAACCCCATTCATTCCTTTTCAAAGCAGAAAATGTGTACAGTCCAATTGTGCAAGTGGTTAGGATTCCATTGTGGGGACATGAGTCTCAGAAACTCAGCACCTCTGGGAACCTCATCTGAAATCAGGAAATACAGAATGAGAAGGTTCCTGCTTCTGCAGGGTGGCAGTGAAAGTCATGAGCCATGCAACATGCACCTGTGTCTGTGTAGGCGGTTATGCGTCTATGGAGGCATCTGACGTATAGGCTCAGCAATCCAGATGCCTTCATGTTTGATGGGTTACACAAGAGCATGCTGCACAGGTCTAATGCCAGTTTAAGGCAGGCAGCAGGTTCCCTCCAAGAGAAGACGGAACAAAAAGCACATCACCAGGAGCGCCCCTGGCCTGGGAAAGATCCAGGGCTCAGGGGCAGACATTCAGGGCTCGCCCTCTTTAAGCGCGCTGCCACTGCAGCCACTGCTGTGGCAGACCTGGGCTCTGGCACTGACATTTGGGACTCAAGCCCCATAAACCCGGTGCCTGCGACACCCCTGCACATCACCCAATTTTTAAAAGGCCAGTTGCAAATGATAGTCTTGATCCTCATTTCAGCTGTAGCCTGTGCCCTCTTGAAGTCCCCTTTATGCTGCCATGGATCGTTACCAGTGAGAATCAAGCCCTATAAGTTTATAAATGGCCATTGCTTTGTTCTCCAGTGAAATGCAGTCATGTTTGAAGACTGGTAGCTGCTTAGAAGCACAACGCAGTAGAAGTTATGCAGGAAGAGATGCAGGACACCTAAAGCATCTTGAAAATACAGGGGAGGAGATAGAGGTAGGTTGTCAAAATGTAGAAAATTCCGTCAGGACACCAGTGTTTACAAGTTTCTCATCCTTGTCCCCCAGTCCTTGGGAGCTTTCTCTAGTCTGCTCACATGATCCTTGCTTCCCAGGCACTTGAATCTCAGGTTAATCTCTTAGTACCAGGCCTTCCTTTCTTCACTCTCTATTCTCTTCTTCTTAACCCTTTCTCAGGTTCATGATCTAACATTGCCCATGGGGCACTACAGAGTCATTGTCATTTATGTATTCCTGTGTCCCTGGAGTATTTTTTACATTCTCTTATTTTCAGCCATCTGCCCTGGTTTTCCTCCTTTGTCCCTGTAAATGCTGCAAGGCTGCAGCACTGCAACCTCTGGATTTATCTTTACATAAAACTTTCACTTTTGACCTACAAACCACTTGGTGAGGGTCTGTATGTCCCAGGACAACTCTGTTAGCTGCAAATCTATGATCTTACTAACCTCCCATAAACTTGGGCTTACCTACATTGCCATTTTTGTGTAAAAGGGTTATCTGCATGGTTCCTCTTTGCAAGCAGTTTCCACTGTATCTGTTCATCTATGTACTTGAAGACCAGGGTGATGGATGACCTTATACATAAGTAGACAGAGAGACCCAGAACTTCGAAATAAGGTGTTTTGAAATAATCTGTTATTTCAAAACAGCTTGTTTCGAAACGAGCATACCCTGTGTGAACATAGCCCAACAGTAAGAGCTAGAAGTAGGATTGCTACAGAGCATTATGTAGGCTCTACATCAACTGGGTATTGTCAGAGGGCAGATCATATCTACTTTCAGGCCCTTATACACTGCTGTAGTGGCAGAAAAGGTGCAGGCCCTCTGTCTATCGACCCCTTTTCCCTGCGTAGAGGGTTGTAGAGAAATAAATCATGTTTGCATAACACAAGGGCCAAGGTCACCCAATGGAATTATTAGGTATCAGGTTTAAAATTAATGGAAGAAATTACTTCTTAACCAATGCAAAGTCAACCTGTGGAGCTCATTGCTGGTGGATGTTGTGAAAGCCAAAAGTAAACTGGGTTCAAACTGAGCTCCTGGAGGATAGGTCCATCAATGACTATTAGCCAGGATAGTGAAAGGTAAGGAACGTGCAACTCTGTGCTCTAGGTGTCCTTCAGCCACTGTTTCCTGTAAGGTGCACAGGAGTGCAGCACTTGTCCCTTACCTGTTCAGGCATCACTGCTGCAGCCGTGGCCTCTACCAGGCTCAGAAGACACATTCTTCCAGCCTACAGGGAGCTGCATCAGGCTGGAAGTTTTTAAATCTCCCACCCTGAGCATCCTTTGGTGGCCAAGTAAGGAGGATGGGGTCCTGGGGCTGTTGGGGATGGGGAGCCACCGGGAGGTTGGGAAGTCAGTGGGCGGGTGGAGAAGGCGCCTGGGACTTGGGGAGCCAGCGGGTGGGCAGAGAAGGCACCCAGGGGTTGGCAAGACAGTGGGAAAGGATCTGGGGGGGTAGGCGGGAGGTCTCTCTAAGCTTAATGTAGAGATGGGAGGGGAAAAGGTAAGTGGCTTCTTAAGATGGGGGCACGCATGCCTCTTGGAGGTCAGGTACAGAGTGCAGGGTTCGCTGTTCCAGTTTGTATATAAGGTTAGTTGTTTTCTTGGTTTTTGTGAAAACATTAGTGTGGTGTGTGCTGAGAGTTGTAAGATAGGTAGGATTGTACAAATGAGGAATTGCATTTTCATCTTTATCAATAAATATAAGGGTTTATTTTATTTTATCAGTCCATCCTTCCACAATGTGAATCAATCTGTTTACTAGAACAAGTGATAAACCACTGTTTCTGTCTATATGTAAGGGGGACACACGCACAAAATTCTGTCTGAAAATGCCTCTAAAAGACAAGATTTGCTTTTAAATTTAGAAAACTATCCTCCCCCCCCCCATACTGATATCTTTAATCAAACACCGCTCCCCTCTAATCAGGATGCAGTGTTTCAAATGTAACTTTTTTTTCTTCAATTGCTTTTCTGAAATCTCTTTGGAGCAATTATCCAGTCTGGTGTTCGTATCCCTTTTATTATGAAATGTAAACACACTCTTCCTGGGCTAATTTCAGAAAATGCAGTGCATATTTGTATTCAGGAAAATATCTCTTTGTTGGCACCATGAAAAACTCACTGAAAGCTCAATCCCATTGGTTCCCAACTAGTGGTCTGGGGACCCCTGGGAGTCCGCAATGTTATTGCAAGGGGTCTGTGAATACATTCGGCCCTAGCTACTACTGGCCAGCTGCAGGCAGCTCAAGCCTGATCCAGCCATGGCCACTGCTGGCCAGCGATCCAGATTGGAGAGAGCTCTAAATCACTGTCAAACTTACAGCCCACAGGGCCTGATCTGGCCCACCAAGGGTGCTGATCTGGCCCACGGAGTTGCTCCCTGGGTTGTGCCTGGGTGCTGTCTGCAGCAGTGAACTCCAAAGGCAGGGTCCTGGCACAGCAGAACTAGAGTGCTTCTGACTCGCTCCCGTGATCCAAGTCACAGCACAGGGGAACAAAGGAAGTACTCCAGCCAGTCCTGGCTCAGTTCTGCTGTAGTCTGCCGACCAATCAGAGTCTCAGCTACAGCAGGCTAGGCCAGCTCTGGAGAGCCACTGTAGTGCACCCCTGTACCAGCTGTTCACTGTCAGTCAGTAAGCTTGCTAATTTGATTGACAGCACATTGCACGAATCAAAAATAAAAAAAGGAAAAAGTGGCTGGGGCCACATGGGAACAAGCCAATCGAAGGCCCACAGGGACTGAGCCAACCAAAGGCCAGAATTCTGAATGACTGTCAGTAAGTGGGCTGGGAGGGGGAGAGGCAGAACCCCAGCCTGGCTGCCTGTGACTGAGACTGATTTTTTGCCTGCTGCCATGAGGTAGAAGATGTAGAAAGGGAAGGAAGGTGGGCTGGGGGTAGGGGGGTCCAGGGAGCCAGCATGACAAAAGGGAAGCCCACAAGGTAGGGAAGAGGAAAAGTGTGGAAGAGCCTGCAGGCTTGGGGAAGTTTAAGGGGAGCCCATGCCACTCTCAACTTGGAGGGGGAAAGGGTTGGTGAGCCCCTGCGGCCACATGGCCCATAGCAGGTGTCCTGCCTTCTAGTGTGGCCCCCCATATTGAATGAGTTTGACACCTCTGCTCTAAATGAATTGTATTTGCCTGCTCTGAGCAGCCACACCCTGGATATCTCGCCACCCCCTCAGAGCTGGGGGGGGAGTGGGGCAGGTCTTCCACTGCCCTTCTGCAGCACCGCTGCCTGCAGTCAATCTCCAATAACTAATATTATCATTTGGGGGGTCCACAAAATTTTTTGACATTAAAAGGGGTCCTCATACTCAAAAAAGTTGGGAACCACTGCTCTATCCCATGAAGACGTATTCATGTGCACGGCTCTTATTCATGCCTGTGGTTCTGAGTGCATTCCCATTTGCAGTTACTTGAAATAAAAATTGGTAAAGATATTTGCATTAACTGCCATATAGTCTGTCTTTACCATAAATCCTTGCTAAAATGTTCCTCCATTTTTATTATATTAGACATCAAACCATTTTAATTTTCTGAAAGACAATGAAAAGGAAAACAAATGAACAGCATACAAAACAGCGCTATAGGTTGTTTTTACTGTAGTGAAAGAGCAGAGCCATAATGCGGTGTTTTGCTGCCCGGGGTGCGTTCAGATCAGAACACACCCCTTCCCTTTAGCGGTGCTCAGAGCCAGCGCCACAAAGCTGTCTCTTTAATAGCACGGCTCTATTGAGCCACTTCGGGCTGCCTGGGGCTGTGCCCTCTCGGCCCTGCCGTAGTTACGACCCTGTGAATGAGTTTTACAGCTTGTACTACATTGTGCAAGCTGAATGGACAAGTGATGAATGAGGAAGTGACACTTCTTAACCTTCTGGTGTTTCTTTTTTTATTTTTAAACAAACATTAAACAGTAAGAGTTCAGATATTTTTAACAACTGTTAACATTCAAGTTATCATCTTTACCTCTGCCAGAAAAGGGTTTAAGACTGTTTTCTATTCTTCACTAACATTTATATACAACTGGTTTCCAAATAGGGGGTGATTTTGTATATCAAGGACCTAGTTTTGTGTGTTTGCATAACTCTGTAGAAGCATGTCTGTGCAGTTAGTTTTTCAGTTCCAATACTGTGTGCAGTTAACTGCTTTGTATCCTCAGAGATGAACTCATGAGGTCCCTTCCAACCCTATGATTCTATTCTATTCTATTCTACGTTAGACACTTAGAATCTATGAGTTGCTCCAGCAAGTGTTAGTGGTAGAAAAAAGTGTGTAGAGAGTTGCACATGTATATGCAAGTGAAAGCCAGGGTGATGGTGCACTGAAAACCTGGGCCCACATGTGCTGCAGTTAAGTACCAGAAAGTGGGTTAGAGCAGAGATTAATGGCTTCTTTGAGCGCTGCTCACATCCATTCTGAATCAGGTGTATACGTGCTGCAGCACACGGTTGCTTGGAAGCTTTTTGCCTTAGCCTGTCCCCATATGGTCAGTGGCCAATGCCCCCTCTGTCCTGTGCATCTGTGTGGTATATAGGTGTCCCTGACCTTGCCCCCCCTTCAGTTCCTTCTTTCCGCCTATGGCGATGATCCTGGAACTGTCCACTCTTGCAAGTTTGCAAGTGCCTGTCCTTTTCACCTTTCTGCTTTTCCTCCTTTTTGTTTTTGACACTACTTTGGATTTACTGAAGTTATTTTACCTTTTTCTCTGCAAAAATGTGTACTGCATTGGGAAACCCGTGCCAGAAGCTACACATGGACTGGTCACAGGCCTGACCATGCCTGGATTCAAGCCCTACATCATATGTGGCAAGGCCTTCTGAGTGAGTGATCCCCAAAATAAGTGCCTCAAGTGTCTCGGCAAGGGACATAGGATTGATAAATGCCAAATCTGTCAGTCCTTTAAGTCACAGACCCAAAAGAAGCGAGAAAACCACCTTCACTCCATGGTGCTGGAAGAAGCTCTATGCCCGGCCTCAGTGTTGAACGCCATACCACCAGCACAGGTGGCCCTGGCACAAAGGGTGCAGTCTGTGCTGGCTCCACTTTGACACCAGTCCCTGTCCAGGAAACCAAAAAAGTCCTGCATGGGTTCTGAGACTGCATTGAGGGCCCATCCTCTGAAGAACAAACCATGCCACTAGCATAGATCAGGATCCCGGTATGGGCACAGGGGGATACCCAGACTGAGACCTCTAGGCCACAGCTGCCCCTGACCCATCCACGCCTGAGGCATTCAAGGCAGCCAGGGAATTGCTATAATAATCAGCGTCCACATTGCCCAAACTTATAGTGTCACTGGGGAAATTGACCATGACTTTGAGGCCTTGGCCCAAACTACAGGGTGAGCTGGTGCAGGATGCACTGGCACAGGGCCAGAGCCTGCAGCGAAACAGCTTTTCCCAAGATGGGGCGTTGACACCCCAGTCCCCGAGAGTTCTGCCCAGAGAGGGCTGGTGCGACCGCTTCCTGCCAGCAGCACAGCCCCCCCTCACTCTCCCTCCCGCAGTAGTGTGCTGGGCATATTAGGTATGGTCGTGCCCACAATGGGCACCTATGCTGGCAGGCTCAGGAATCAGACGATGAAGGGGTCTACCTCCATTTTTCCCACGAGCCGTTGTCACAGAAGCATTTGGCAGCACCATCCCAGAGGTTGCTCCAGACCAGATCATGTTAGTGTTTGTCAGCAGTCTCTGACACCTGGCACAGGCCTCAGTGCTCTTCGTCACCCGCACAGGCAGCACCGGCCGAGTCATGTCCTCCTTGGAAGCGTAGGAGGTAGCACTCCTCATTGTCTTCACAGCACAGGGACTCTCTGGCTCAAGCATCAATCCCACTCACACTGCCAAGACAGTCTCTGCAAAGGGCATCTTTGGCACAGCTGTGCAATAGGGGATGCGCCTTATGCAGTGATCAGCACAGGGAGGCGAATGGCTCCTCTGCACAAGGAAGAAGATCATTCCCTGCACAGGTCACAGCACCACAGATTTTTAGGGACTGACCTACACAGTGGGCCAGCTAGAACTCTGGGGACTCCCCCAAAAGGGGCCACACATTGCCTGGGTCATCATGCCCAACCACAGCACAGGGGCGTCAGGACACAGAGGCATCTGATGAGGAATTGGACCCAAGGGAAGGCCCATTGGTCTTCTGGAGGAGCACTTCCTGGGTGATGTCCTTATCCTCACCTGACAAGGCGGCATACCAGAAGTCCCTATCACTCAGGGAGGACCCAAGGGTACACCAGGAACTCCTGAAGTGCATGGCTGCCAACCTTGACCTACCCATCGACGTGTTCAGAGCAGACGTCGACTCACTTTTTGATGTGGGCAATGATGCCCTGCTGGCTAAGGTAGCAGTACCCATGTATGACAGCATACTAAAGATCACCTGCGCTAGGTCGCAGATGCCATCCTTGATCCCTGCAGTGTCCAAAGGGACAGAAAGGAAGTACAATGTCCCTGCTGACAAATTCAGCTTTTTATTCACCCACCCCCCATTGCCAAGTTCACTAGTGGTGAACGTGGTCAACCAGCAGGAAAGACAAGGTCAGCCTGCAACAACACCAAAAAAATAAAGATGCCAAAAGACTGGACTTGTTTGGAAGGAAAATTTATTCCACCATGGCATTACAACTGTGTATAGCTAACCATCAGGCCTTCATGAGCAGATACTTGCTCCATGCAGAAGCTTTGAGACCTCATTCCTTCCAGCCACATGGTGGACTATGATACCCTTGTGGAGGAAGGCCTGCTGGCAGGACATGCAGCACTGCTATCCTCATGGGATGTCACTGGCATAACCAGTAGAGGGGTTGCATCAGCTATAGCCATGTGTCAGACAACATGGCTGCAGGGATCAGGGCTGTCTCCCCAAATGCAGCAGTCCAGTCAAGACCTGCCCTTCAAAGGCCCGCCGCTATTCGCAGAGCCCACAGATACCAAGCTGCATAATATGAGGGACTCCTTGGTGGTGCTTTGATCACTAGGTACGTACACTCCGCAAATGGCCAGACAGTCTTTTTGGGCCCCAAAGTCACAGTTCCAGCAGCAACAGCAACAGTAGCAGCATCACTAGGAGCAAAAAGGTCCCCAACATCACCCTTCCCAGTCGTCCCATTGATGCTACGGGAGTGGAGACAGGGCCAGAAGTAGGGGTGGATGGGGAATGTGGCCTCAGGGCTCCAACCAACCTGCCTGCCAGGCCCACAGGGGTTGACCATGCACACAGAGGCGGAGGTTTTGACACCTTGCAGAAGGGCTGCCACCTTCCCCATGCTACTACACCACGCCCTTTCAGAAACCGACTGCCCCCCTTCAGACACTGGTGGGCCCAAATCACATCAGACTGGTGGATCCTGGCCACAATCTCCCACGGGTATGCCGTCCTGTTCAGGGCCAGGCCCCTGGAAAGAAAACCGACCTCCTCACCTGCGGACCAGGGACCCTTCGCATGAATCCCTTCTTGAGCTAGACTGTCAAAAGCTCCTAGAGCTGGGGCTATAGAGCCAGCACCAGGGAGAGGGGGTGATATTTTTATTCAAGACACTTCCTGGTTCCAACAGCGAGTGGAGGCCTGAGACCCATTCTGGACCTAAGAGCCCTGAACAAGTTCATTTGAAAAATAAAGTTCTGAATGATTTCGCCATCTCAGATCGTTCCCTTGTTAGACCCAAGGGCCTGTTTTGGGGCCCTCAACTTAAAAGATGCTTACTTTCACATCTCATTAACGAAGAAACACAGAAAGTTCCTCCAATTCTTAATAGGAAATGAACACTTCCGCTTCACAGCACTCCCATTTGGGCTCTTGCTAGCCCTGAGTGTTTTCAGAAAATATATAGCAGCAGTGGCAGCCCACCTAAGAAAGCAAGGGTTTTGAATCTTTCCTTGCCTAAATGATTGGCTGATAAAGGGCAGATCATGAGACCAGGTTCAGCACAGCATCAACTACGTCCAAAGACTGTGCAATAGGCTAGGTCTCCTCCTAAGCTTAGAAAAGTCAAAGCTGACCTCAACAAGAAAGCTAGAGTTTATAGGGGCACAGCTGGACACAAAGAGGGCAAGGACCTCATTGCCTCATCCAGATTTCAGTCAATGTCTACCATCATTTCAGAACTACACGATGCCCCTACCACAACAACAAGGCAGTGCCTCCAGCTGTTAGGTCACATGGCTGCCTCCACCTACATAATAAGAATGACATGCCTCCGTGTGAGGCCATTGCAAACATGGCTAGCAGGGATATTCTATCCTCAGCACCACCCACTAAACTGGGTAGTCACCATCCCGGCCAAGGTCCTGGAGATCCTATCAATATGGCAGGATCTATACTTTGCCTGTAACAGTGTTCCATTCAAAGTCCAGAACCCCTCATGCACCCTATTCATGGACGCTTTGGATCTAGGTTGGGGCATCCACATCACAGGGGCAAAGGCGGCTTTAGGTTTTTATGGGGCCCTAGGCGAAGGCCAACTGTGGGGCCCCCTATAGGAACTAAACTCACATAATAAAAAGCATAGTATTTTTTGTTCACTTTAAGACTTTGGACAGTGAACTGGACTGCTTTTGTATTGCCTATGCAACAGCCAACTTTTTTTCCTTCTTTCAGCACCTGACGTACTTCCTTTTATTACCCAACTCATCTCTCATTGACGTCCCCGTCCACCCATCCTTTTTCTTTATTATTAATAATCTCTTTCCACTTGAACCTCACAGTATGATCCTGAAAATGAAATGAGTGTCACAACAGATCACAGTGCCACATCATCAAAGCAACCACATTTTCCCACATATACAATTTCATGGAAAAACCACAATAACAACAAAATCAAATTTCATAAAATGTCAACCCAGTTTATTAGAAAAGAATTCTCCCAAGTTAGCAGAAAGCATCCAGAATGCAAAGTCCTCAATATCACAAATGTTGTGCAAGGGCTAGCAATGTCATGAACTAGGAAATAAAAGCTGCCTCCAGCCCTGAAGGAGGGGGAGATGAAGGGCAAGGCTGACAGCTGTGACCCCCCCATCATTTGGCCCCCTAAAGCTGAGCATAGGGGACCCACTCCCAATCCAGCTGCAGTGAGGGCTTCCAAATTCCCTAGTCTACCTGGCTGGAACTTCACAAAGGGATTCCCATTTTCGCAGAACTGCATGGTTATGTGGAAGGAGGGTGCAGGGAAGGGAGCCAGTCACAGGGACTCCTGGGGCTTGTAGGGGTGCAGGCTAAGGGCTAAAATAGATGTAACCTGCTGGGATGAGGGCTGCTGTGCCCTCAATTTAGTTTCTGGCTGCAGCTGCAAAGGCTGGGCAGTGAGGCTGAAAACCCTGCCTCTAGCACCAGCAGCTGTTAAGAAGTTAGGGATAAGGGGCAGGCCCCCCCCCCCCCCTACAGCTCTAACTCAGCTTTTCTGTTACT
The DNA here is from genome assembly GCA_007922195.1 of Podocnemis expansa. Lineage (NCBI taxonomy): Eukaryota > Metazoa > Chordata > Testudines > Podocnemididae > Podocnemis > Podocnemis expansa. The sequence continues at coordinate 25,559,392 of ML682025.1, forward strand.
GCTTTTGGTATGGCATGCAGTGGGAACTGCGGCCTGGAGGTGAAGAGAGATAACAAGAGCTCTGTATCTTAAGGTCCCCTCCTTACATCCTCTGGAGCACCCCCTGTAGTGATATGCTTGTAGAAGGTTGTGAATTTAGAAAGAGATAGCCGTGTTGGTCTGGTCCAGTGAAAAAACAACAAGGAGTTGTGTGGCACTTGAAGACTAACAGATTTATTTTTTGCATGAGCTTTCGTGGGAGAAGATCCCACTTCCTCGGATGCTTCGAAGATGGGTGAATTTACTTTCTGTAAGTTCACCCATCTTCGAAGCATCTG
>ML682025.1:25569708-25609223 GCA_007922195.1 Podocnemis expansa
ATGTCATAGCAGGGCGTAGGACTTTGGGCATGTCTGTAAACCTCACCCATATGTCATGGGATGCACGTCTGTGCAGCCCTGGGCTATGATCTATATTATTTTTCTGGTCACTTGTGCAGTGTGCTTGTGCAATTTTATGTGCATTAGGCCATGCAAGGTGCCTTCATGAATGTTCATAACATATGCTACATGATTACTATGGTATCATGTTTCCTGCATCATCATGTATGTGCACGGACATGCAACATGTTTTCCATTGCTCAGGGGAGTGGGAGACAGACCAAACTTTCTTCCAGCAACATGTAAACAACCAAAACTGTGAGCAAGCAAGGACCTGGAGGAGGTAACAAAACTTAAGCAGACTGACGTCCCTGGCTCAGACCAGACAAGATCACTTCTGCTCAGAATGGGAGGGTTGAGAGGGTCTGGAAATGAAGGGAGTTATTTGGAACTGTTCAGCGCCTTTTGCCTGGGAGTCTCCATCTTGAAACAACTTTAAGCAAGATCTGGGCCCTGCCCGTCCTCAGGCAGAGACTAACTGGACAAACATCTGACAGCCAAACATCTTGAACATAAACTCGGACTATGAGATCAGTTTAGGTGGAGATACTAGGTTAGTATGTGTGTTTTACCTTTTATTTCCCTGTGATCACTCCTGACTCATTTATATTATGATTCTGCCTTGATTGGTCATTTCCTCACTTAAAATTGTAATCTGATAAATAAACTAGTAGTTGTGTTATCTAAAGCTTTGTGGTCTTTAGAAGGTGTGAGTGAAGAGGGCTGGGCACAATCCATTTCTTTGTTAAATGGATAGACCTGAGCGTATGGTGATTGGGAGTGGGTCACAATCCTTGTAGGACAGTGGCTCCCAGTGAGGTAATGGAGGCCAAGGGAGCTCGCTTGGGGACCGTCCCTTGAGTAACCAGAGGGCACACACCCACTGCTTGGGACTGATTGCATGCAAGAGGCTGGAGTGGACTGACTCAGGAATGAGTGGTCGCCTAGCAAAGTGGTGTGAATTGGGGTTCGGGATTGGTAGGTCACAGCAGCATTCCAGACTGAATCTGGGGAGCAGCCTGACACATTGTAACATGCAAGGCATTAAACCAACTGCAGCTGAGTTTAATTGTGTTGTTCATGCCAGCAAATCCTTTGGGCAGATGTGCCTTTGTTGCATTCGGACTAAGTGTACTAGCCCCCATGCTATGCTTGATTCATTCCCAACAAACCTATGTAACTGAATTCTTGACATGACTTGCCCTGCTGCCTTGAACATGCTGGGAGCACCCATACTGGTTGGACAGATAGGGAGAAACAGAGAAGAGAGTGAAAAGCAGGGTGGGTCCTACCGTAAAGGTGACCTAGGCGATTGCATGGGGTGCCAACAGGGCTGTCCTTGGGGGGAGGGCAAGAGGAGCGATTTCCTCTGACCCATGGATCTGTGGGCCCCTCAATGTCTTGCTGTGAGCAAGGCAGTGTGGGACCCACAGTGCTTCTCTCCATGCTGCATTGCCCCCAACCCCTGCCCGCTCCTTCACCATGGAGCCAAAGGCAGCAGGAGGGTGGGGAGCACAGAACCGGAGTCAGTTCTGGGCTGGCTCGCTCCACCTCCAGGATGGGAAACAGCTCATCCACGGGTGGAGTGGGCTAGCCTGCAGTCTGGGCTATGCTCTCTTGCCTCTCCCCTGGGCCAGCTCTTCTGAGGGCTGGCCCAGATGTGGGGTGGAAGAGCAGAGCCCAGTCCCTAGACCGGTCCCCTTCACCCCCAGCTCATGGGAGGAGTGGGAGGGGCACACAGGCCAATTGGCCTGGCCCTCGCAGCCCCCCCCCCCCAGGGATGGCCCTGGGCACCAAAGGCGTTCCCCAGAAAAAGTAAGTGCAGGGGCTGGGAGGTGGAGCAGGAGCCCCTTGGTCAGTCCGTGGCTCACACTGAGTGGCCTGCCGCTGAGCCCGCGTCCCTCATCCAGGTTTGAGGGGTCTAGGAGGAGTGGGAGAGGAGGTCTACCATCAGGCCCCTGTGGCCTGAGCCACCACTGGCTGGGGTGGGTGGCAAAATCACATGTGCCTGGGGCACCAAAAATCATTGGGCCAGCCCTGGTGAAAATAGTGTGATTTATGAATTTAATCCAGGCAGGGAGGCAGCCATGGGTGGATTTTGGAGCTTCCCCTGGGGAAGGCAGCTCCATGGCTGACCCAAGTTCCACCCTGGTCCATGCTCCACCCTCATCACGCCCCCAGCCATGCCCCTTCACCCTCAGTACCTCCTGCAGCATCCCACCTAGCACCTACTGCCCATCACAGTTCTAAGTGTATGTACTTCTTTTTTCAAACCACCTCTCCCCCCCACCCCCACCAGTTTGGCACCTCAGCCCCTCCTTCCAGGGAACTGATGAGGGGAACTTAATGTATATTGTCTTTGTAGGTCTCTGCTGCCTAAGGCTGTGTTGACACAGCCCTCTTATTTCGAAACAACAGAGGTTGTTTCGAAATAAGATTTAGGCTGTTCACACGATGCACGGTTGTTTCGAAACAACGGGTCCCATTGTTTCAAAACAACGGCGTTGTTTCGAAACAAGTTAACCCCATGCAGGGATGAAACAACGTTGTTTCAAAACAACAGTGACTTGTTTTGAAATAACTGTTGCCTAAACCTGCTATTTTGCTTTGAGCTTTTTTCCTTAATTCGAATTAACAAACTGTTAATTCAAATTAAGTTATTTTGAAATAAGGTGTTATTTCGATACAAGTTGTTTCAAAACAACCGTATCGAAATAACCCCCTGTGTGTGAACACAGCCTAAGGGAAGGAAGACAGCTCTGTTTGTTTGTCCACACGTGAAATACATGGAGACAAGGATGGGAGGAGGAACTTGTACCCACACAATCACAGCTATGCTACTACTCAGTTTCTAGTGAGACTGTAAATTGTAGGAGTCTCATGGCACTTGAAGACTAACAATTTATTTATTGCATTCTTGGTTGTTTTACTGAACTAGACTAACACAGCTGCCCCTTTGTCAATGATAGTTATTTCTGGACAAATGTAAATGCTGTAAACCAGATTCATTCCCTGCAAGTTTTGAAGCATTGTTTATATTGTATAATAATGCATAGTAGTATACTAGTAGTACAAAATAGGGCCTAACATCCCTCAACAAGATGACATGTTAAATTGTATTAGGCAATGTGATTTAAATCAGGGGTCTCAAACATGCAGCCCATGGGCCACGTGAATCCCCTAAAGCTATTTCTGGTGTCCTGCAATGACAATATTGTTACCAATATTTGCAACATAGTTGTATGAAAAGGTTTCTGTGGTATAGTCCTTGGGCTAATGTACTAGTCCTCATGTGAACCTTGTGGTGATTTGAGTTTGAGACCCCTGGTTTAAATTAACAGCACCCACTATTAAAGTGTGTGCCTACTCTTGATATCTCATTAGGGTTAAAATATAACCTTTTCTATATTATACGACATGTATCCACAAGCTTACACCAACCAGTTTACACCAATTCAAAAGCATTGTCCGGCTGGCTTCCTAACCTATATAAATATTTAGGTGCATATACTGGGTATGTCTACACTATGGGCTTAAGTCAATTTAAAGCCCTTTAAGTCGACTTAAGCTGAGCCCCATCTATATTTAGAAATTAAGTCGACTTAAGCGATTGCTTAAGTTGACTTAATACCTCCTGCCCTGTGAGTTGGTTTAAGCATTTAAGTCAACTTTACAGGGCCGGGCCTGCCCGCTTCCCTGTCCCAGGGTGTGATCAGGCTCCAGGGCCCTGATCCAAGCCTGAGGGGGAGGCTAGTCCAGCTCTTGACATGTGGTGAGGAGCTGAGGGCCAGATCTGGCTCTCAGCCCCTCTCCATGTGGAGCAGCGGCTAGCAGCGAGTTCCTGCAGCCTGCAGAGAGGGGCTGAGACCCTGATCTGTCTCCCAACCAGTGTTCCACCTGAGCTGCATGGCTATTTGGCTACGCAGCCTCCACCACTGTCTGATGTAGGGAACACTGCAATCCCTACCTGGCTGGAAGGCAGAGTTTTCTGGCTGGCTGAGAGCTGCTTCAAGCTCAGAGCTTTTAAAACTCCCTCTTGGAGTAAGCTCTCACTGAGCATGCACAGAACCTCTGTGTATGCTCAATGAGCACTTCCTCCGCCTGGAGCAGTGACTGGTGGCCAGGTTGCACCACTCCAGTGACCAGGTAAGGGGGTGGGGAGGGGAATGATTGGGGACAGGGCAGGGGCAGCTGGCCATGAAAGGGGGCAGAGGGTTGGAGGGAAGATGGGGTCAGGCCAGCTGGAGGTGTGGGGGGGCAGGATTGGGCCAGCTGGAGGATGACCAAGAGAGGGGCAGGTTAGGGTGGGAGGAGGGATCAAACAGGGGGGGTGGCCCCGGAATTGCTGCTCAGCGAGCAACATATGTTGCTCAGTGGCACATGTGGCTTAGAGGGAAACCCAACCCCTCTCTACAAGCTGCAGAGGGTAGGGGCTGTCACTGAGCATGATGGGGCTCCCAGCTGCTGTGCTGCAGAGCAAGCAGGTCAGAGCCTGGTCAATTTCAGAGTCCAAGCCTCTGAAATTGACCAGAAGCTGATCAATTTCACAGGCTCAGCATCTGTGAAATTGACCAGGCTAGGAGCTGAGTTGGGAGCCAGATCAGCTTTGGAGTTAGCTCCTCACCACTGCAGCCTGCTGAGAGCCACATCAGGCTCCCAGCCCCTCTCTGCAGTTGGCAGGGGCTGGAAACTGATTCCTGCCCTGCTGCTTGCAAGCAGCCAGGCGTGTGTGGAGCTGGCTTCTTCCCTGGCCACTTCCAAGCAGCCAGGGGAGAAGCCAGCCCTGTGTGCCCCGGCCACTTCCAAATGGCCAGGGCAGGACCCTCTTTGGCACACCCTCTGCCTGCGGAGAGGGGCTGGGAGCCAGACTGGGCTCCTAGCCCCTCTCTGCAGGGTGCAGCCATCAGCTGCCATCCCCCTCTGCCTATAAAGAGGAGCTCAGAGCCAGATAAGGCTCCCAGTCCCTTTCCATGGGTGGCAGGAGTTGGATCCTGACCCTGCAGCCTGCTGCAAGTGGCTGGGAACTGAATCTGGCTCCCTGCAGCTTGCCAGCAGCGGGTTAGACTGGATTAGGCTCTGGGTGCCCAAATAGCACTGGGAGCAGGGCAGAGGGTGGGGTGCCACCGGGTATGTCTGCGCTGTGTTCCCTGCAGCTGACTTAACAAGGTCAACTTAAAGTTGACCTTGTTAAGTCTACTTTCCAGGGTCCCCCAGTGTAGACATAGCCACACAGTGGCATACCTGCCTCCTTGATGAGGGGAGGAGTCATCAGAGTTATAACTACAGTTTACCATGCCCCTTACAATAGCTGACACCTAGGGCAAGTAGCGCGGAGTGTGCCCTTTAATGGAGCAGCTCAAAGGAGCCACTCCAGTGCCTGGAACAAAGCCCCACTCACCCGGCTGTAGTTACGGTTCTGGAAGACATAGTATCAAAGAACAAGCAACTTCTCAGAAGGGAAAAAGCGGGTCCTAGAAAAGTGAAACACTGGATTTGGTAAAAGTTCCATCCACAGTCTTTGTAATAGCCTATGTAGACCTAAGTGGTAACTTGAAACTTGCAAAGCTGGGCTGGACTGTCTGTGAGGATAATTCTCACCTAATTTAGATCTCTGGGCTGCTATTGTTCTTTGTCTATTGGTGTCTCAATCCTGCCTTCTTTTAAAATCTCAGTGTGAAGGTGAGGGGGAGATAGTGGTGAAAGCTGCATTTTCAGCTTAAGAACAGATTCTAATGAGTTTGCTTTGTTACAGCCACAAACTGAACATTTGTTCTTCTTCAAGTGCTGCTTGGATACATTCAGTAATAGGTGTATGTGCCTCAGTGCACAATTGGTCAGAAACCTTTTTAGCCCTAGCCTGTCAAAACAGGGCTGGGGACCAATGCCCCCTGGATACCCCATGGCTATATATATGGCCACAGCCCTGCCCCTCCTCAGTTCCGTTTTTCCGGCCTCAGCGACAGTATCGGAACAGCCCGCTCCTTGCTATCATGCAAGCAGCCTGTCGTTTGCTTCATTTATGAGCCATTCTCTCAATTGGGAGAACCTCTTCATGGATGTCGTTCCACTGGAAAGTGCTCCCACAGAGCGCTTGACTATGGAGTGGGAACACTGCTCCTCCCTACCGCCTACCAGGCCAGGGTTCAAACCTTGTGCTACTTGCGGCAAGGCCTTTCCGGGGGACGATCCCCACAAGAAGTGCCTTTGGTGCCTGGGTGAGGCCCATTTGGTCACCAAATGCGCTGTCTGCCAGCCCTTTAAACCTAGGACCATAAAAGATAGAGAGCAAAGGCACCATGCATTGGCCTTGGAGCAACTGTTGCAGCCTATCCCCAAAGCTTCAGAGCTACATTCGGCACCGCGTGCCAGTTCGGCACCGGAACTGTCCCAGCACTGCTCTCCTCAAGAGCCTTGTCCCAGCCTTGGTACTGAAGCGTCGGCGCTGCTCCACGTCTCCTCAGGACTGGCAGGAGCTGGTACCACTTCCCTCCACCTTGGAGGCCTTTGAGGTGGCAAAGGCACTTCTTCTCTTACCAATGCCTCCCACCCCGCTACCACTGAGAAAGAGGGGCAAACTGGCCTGCCTTTCGGGTGCCTGGTCACACCGAAAAAGCGACAGCTCTCCCTCTCAGGTCTCAGTACCAAGCTCCTTGGTACCAGAAATGGGTGTCCAGGAAGAGGCCCCCGGTACCATCAGGGGACAGAGCTCAAGAGCCACCCCTCGGGGTCATACAGCTTTGTCCCTGCTGGCACTGCTATCTAAATCCCCTCCCACGATGCTGAAGCCAAGCCCAACGCAGCCCCGGTAACCGTCTTGATCCCTGAGTGCCAAGGAAGGGGTCTCAAGGGGGAATAAATGGTCCTGCCCAGGATCCTCGGTACCAATGCCTTACAGGTACTGACCCCATGAGTAGTCTCCTCAGGGGACCTCACCACTGTCCCATGGTATCAATTGGCCTAGTCTGGCATCATGTCCTCTGGTACCCTGGACCCCAAGCCCCGCTCCTATACAGAGGACCTCATGGGCGCATTTTGATTTCCTTCTTTGTGTGTGTGCTCATGTGGAGTTGGACACTCACTCCTTTGTGGGACCTAGTGACACTCTTTAGCCTTGGGCTCATGTCACCTTCTGAGCCCCTAACAGTTCCTCTGCACCCTAGGATGCAAGAGATTGCTATGGTGTGATGGCAAACTCGGGGGTCCATTGCCCTGGTCTCTGATGCTGTGGGACAAAAGTACTAGGTCCCTGTGGAAGATTTTCTCTTCCTCGCCTACCACCCAACACTGTCTCAAGGGGTGGTGGAAGTGGCCTTAGGCCCCAGACAATTTCCCCGTGAACCTCTCCCGAGGTCTAGGGAGGTGAGGCAATTAAACCTCTTAGGTCGGAAGGCTTATTCTTCCTCTGCCTTCCAGCTCAGAATAGCCAACCACCAAGCTTTGGTGGCCAAGTATGTCATGGATGTATGGGAGTCCATGAATAAATTCAGGCACCTACTCTCCCAAGAGAACAAGATGGACTATGATGCTTTTGTTGAAGATGGTAGGCTGAAGTCCCAAGACCTGCTATTATCCGCCTGGGATGCCTCAGACATGGCAAGCTGCAGTGTGGCTTCTGCCGTGGTCCTGAGATGGGCAGCATGTCTTCGGGAGGCAAAGGTGCCCCCCTCCTCCCAGCAGCTCATAATGGACCTCTCCGTCAAGGGGGGGAGTCCCTCTCTGTGGGAGGGTTGGATAGTGCCCTCCGCGGTGCACAGGACCCCCGAGGTTCCTAAAATACCTGGGCATGCTACCTTCCTGGCTCACTTGCTGGCCTCCCAGCTCGTAATGGGCATCCTTCAGTCCCTTCACCCTGCACGTTCATTTTCCTTAGGGTCCTTCTTCTCACCTAGGACTGCGAAGGACGCCCTGATCCCTCATCCCCTGGGGCCTCCCATCCCTCACCCTGAAGTTAAATTGGGTTAACATGATGCTGGGGATTTATATCCTTCTGTATACCATTCATGGAGCCCTCAGAGGGCGACAGGGACCAAACATATATCTCTTGAGTTCAAAGGGGAACACAACTCTGTTGCAGGGCACTACACACATCAAAAATCGCCCCCTGAGAAAATATTTCTGGTAGCTCTGTTGGGATACCCTTTGGGATCCCTCTTCTCCTGTGGCTTTCCCTTAAGAATGCCCTCCTGGCAACCCCCCAGGCAGCCCATAACCCGATAACTTACAGGACATGCCTGGGACAAGACTTGTGAACCATACTTCCTTATCTCAAAGGCCTGCTGCCCCCCTTCCAGGTCACAAGTGTGAATACCAAGTACCCTTCGGGTCATGGTATTTGAAGGGCTGTTGCTCTCCTCCCCCAGTCCATACTTCATTAGGCCGCGGCCAGGCAGCACAATGGGACACGTTCATGGAGGTTTCTAATGGACCATACCTGTGTGACACTGTCTGGGTCTAGGGGACTGTTTATGATTATTTTTCATATTAATATTTCGTATTTGCAATAATCCATATGTGACATGCCATGTTTGGTCAATAGAAAGGCTTTAATGTGCTAGGAATGATTATATGATTTATATGTAGGTATCATATTTGTAATACAATCTAGGAATCTTATTTGTCTTATGCATGTTCCAAGTTGTTTGAGCTGAGGCAATCCCAGACTGGGCATCTGCAAAATATTGTCCTGTTAATGGCCAATCAGGAGGGGGCTCCCAGCTACAGTGGGCCCAGAAGGAAACCTGTTTGACCAATTCCCCAGACTGACCATGTGGCCCAACTCCATTTTGATTTGGCAAGGACTCTGAGATAAGAGGCCATAGCTCATTCTCCATTTTGTCTTTAGTCTTCAGTCTGTCTGCAACCAACACCCCTCTCTGGAACTATTCTTCTGGGACTGAACGAAGGACTGAGACCCACCCAGCTGCTGGTGCTGCTGGGTGTACAGCAGGGGAGTGGGACTAACCTGCAAACTGCAGGATATTCAAGGTTTTTTTTCTATGGTCTCTAAATCATTTGTATGTATGTGATTCACTTTGACCCTTTAACATCTCTCATATTTTGGTTGTTTTCCTTTATATTAAACCTTTATCTGTAGTTACTAAAGGATTGGCTGGCAGCGTGGTATTTTGGGTAAGATCCAAGCCTACACTGTTCTGGGTGATGTGGCTGACTGTTTGGGGTCGGGAGAACCTATATCTTTAAGAGACCCAGTGGCTGGAGGGAGCTGATATGTATGAAGGGAGCTGTTTCTATTTTAGTATGCTTGATGATGACCAGCATGGGGAATCAGAAGCATCTTTTGTTACTGACTGGGAGACTAGGTTAAGTACCACCCATCAGTGGTTTCGGGGTTTGGCACCTGGTTTTGCAACTTGCCCTGATTTTGACACATTAGGAAGGTTATCCCAGGAAGCCCGGGTCACAACCCTGCTCTCAGGCATGGATTAAGAGTTTTCCAGTTCGGAGTCCTCTGCTTCAGGGGGGAGGACTCCTTCCTCCCCCCCCCCAAAAAAAAGAGAGAGAGGATAATGGGGATCCCAATACCAGACGCCAACCTCTCCCCTTTTTTCAGAGTGTCTCGGTGACTACCATCCCCCTAAGACCAATGGTAAACATCACCAACCGGCTGGCTGTCAGGGTGGGCCCTGTGGCCCCCTTATCCTTCCACCTGATCGTGTTCATCGGTCCAGGATCCATCAGGCCTTACTTATTCCGTTACAGTCTTCTCTCCTGGGGTCATATGGGTGCGCATTGCTTTAACTTCCTTATCAGGTGCCTGGTCAGGAGCTAATAGGCACTCCTTCACTGGTCGCCTGCCCCGCTCACATGCCCACACACCCTCTATGCTCCAGAATAGGGGTCTTCAACTTTGCCAATTCCTCAATGTGAATACAGCTCCTCTCACACTCCAGTGTATTGGAAATCAGTGTCGTTCCATTTCGGTCCCCTCTGAGACAACACCCCAGGCTGTCCCCAGGACCAAGTGCACCCCTTTAGTGGGTTGCGTCATTTTCAGCCCCTGTGCTCACATATTCTAAGGGCACCTCATCCTTTGCAATTCTGATAACCCCATACCCATCCTACACCTAATAAAGGGAGATCTAAAGACTCTGGGAGCCCTTCCCGTGGGGACAGGAATCCTTTTCAGGGAAGACCCCTTATGTTACCTTCTTTGCCCCTTCCCAGTTAGGGGCAATATTCACCCGGCTGGGTGATTAGCTGTCTCCGATCACGAAGTCTTTCCACCAAAGTGTTGTGGAGAGCTCCTTAGCCCTAACTTTCGGTGCCAGGTTTTCACCAATTGACCCCTCAGGAGCCACTGGCACAGCTGCTGACCAGCGGCAGTTCTCTTCTTCCTCCTTGCACTTTGACAAATAGTCATCGATATCCTAATCTGGGATCCACATGTTTCTTCCCGGCTTTGCCCAGTTCAGGCCCAGGGCAGTCAATAACCCCTTAACCTTGTTATCACCCCCTTTTCCTGTAGGGTGGCACCTTCTTTCACTGGGAGGATTATCCTCCCACGCTTGCCTTGGCTCTGGGGTACTTATCAGAGGGAAATAAACGTTCCCATCCCAATCCCTACTGCCTCCTCCATGATTCCTTCTATTCAGTACTTGAGAGGCCTCCAAAACTGAACCTCCCTTCCCTCCTTTCATATGTTCCATAGGGGAAGTTTATGGCCTTGATCCACTCAGGGCCTTTTTCCACCCACCTCCTGCCTAGGGAGGGAAGGTAGTTGGTTGTGGAGGCAATACACCTTACCCATGGGGGTACTGCTTCACATTGTGCCTTCCCCCTCCTTCCAACCCCACAACCAGCTGAGTGGGGCTGGTTCCTCCTACATCCTAACCATGGGACCGTGTCTTCCCATTGGCATCTCAAAAGCATTGGTTTGGCCCCTTAGCACAGTGGGCTCATACAACTTCTCCCTGGCTCCATGTTCTCCCTTTCTCTTCAGCCATCAGTGGCCTCACCTTCTGTGGGCCTGTGAGGGGACATTTAGTACCTTAGTTGCAGTGTTGACATTTGTCCACCAGGTACACTGTTCTTGCTGGGCAGCCATTTGATTCCTCCTGTACAATCCTGTACCCCTTTGTCCCCTTAGTTGGGTCGATAGAGGGGTCTCTCTCTCTCTCTCTTGCTGTTTCCTGGTATAGGTCCATAGGCCAACAAATCTAGACTCCACCTTAGCCTTCCTATCAACCAACTAAGGCATGTGTTGTGAGCCTAAGACCAAGGGACGTGCCCTGATCACCTCGTTTTGGCAGATGCCTTAGCGCCGGCTTCTTATGTACTTCATCTGGCGGCGCCAAACCAATCTGAGATGTTGCCACCATATTTCCTTCCATGATAAGTTGATTTTTAAGGCTCCCCTCTGCCCTGTGGGTCATAGGTAGGGTGCGCTTGAGGGGTACAGGCCGTGGTCCTTCCCCATTTAGGCCAGGCTGTTTCATCCTACTGGGTCCTCCAGGCCTGGGGTTTGGCTGTTTCAATGATAACCATGCTGAAGGTGGGAAAGAACCCAACCCTGCCTGCCATCCTTTGGTATGGCTAGCAGTCACCTGTGACTGAATATATCTGAGCAGCGCTCGAAGGACAGTGGCTTACTTACCGGTAACAGTCCTCCTTTGAGATGGGCTGCTCAGATTCATTCAGAACCTTCCCATCATCCCTGCAACTTGAAGTTTTGACTTTTAGGGGCTGAGGAGAGGCAGGGCTGTGGCCATATATAAAGCCACCGGGTGGCCAGGGGGCATTGGCCTCCAGCCCTGTTTTGACAGGCTAGAGCTAAAAAGGTTTCCGATCAATTGTGCACTGAGGCATGTACACCTATTACTGAATGAATTCAAGCAGCCCATCCTGACTAAGGACAGTTACTGGTAAGTAACCCCCTGGTTTCTTTCAAAATCTAAAGAGCTTCGAGACTCACCCTTGCTATTGCCTTGGTTGCAAGCTGCAGGCAGAGAGAGAGAGCAAGGCAAGATGCTTTCACAAGCTATTCCTAATGCTTTTCCAGGAGGATGGGCGACAGGGAAAGATTCAGGGTGTGTGTGTGGGGGCTATTCCTCCCCCTGCCTACAATAAAATCCACCCATGGAGGTGGCTACACGGAGACTTCCAGAGGTTGCTGAAGAAAAGCTTGTGACCTGATCTGAGTAATGTGTCCTTGTATGGTATGAGCCAGTGGCTGGGTTTGAATATACTTTGACCTGTTTAATTTGGAGACCCAGTCACCAGCTGGTTATGGAAACCCATCCATGATCTTTAAAGCAGCCTATGTCTAAGAATTTGGCCAGCAACAGAGCAACATGTTTCTAGATGCCATCTGCAGGGTCACGCTAACCTGAGAAACAGAGTCTACCACTTTGCAGTGTTGTCAGTGATCCTGGAAACACAGTGCCTCTCTGAGATGTAGAGGCCGCTTGAGAAGTGTGGGAATGCTTCAAGTTGCAGCACTATTGTGCTGCTTGTGAATTGGCACTGATGTCATCTCTCTGTTCTGTGTTCCTTACAAAACTAGCATGAATTGCCTCATAGATGAGGCAGCCAAGTTGGAGAAAATAAAATTCCAGCATGCCATCTCTGGCTATGGGATTTGCAACAGCCTGCTCAGAATAGTGATGGAGTACATGGCCAGGGGGTCCTTGGTGACAGTGCTTCCCACCCACAAACTGTCCTGGCAGCTCAAGGTCCACATTTTTCATGAGAAGGTGTTGGCTATAAATTTTGACATCTCCTTAACACCTCCTTTATTTCACTTAGATTTAAAAAAAGGGAATCACTGTCTAGATGAGAATATGTACACTAAGGAATGGCTTCTCTCCATTAGCAGTGTTACTTATTAGGAGTTTTACAGCAGTGCTCAGAGACCTTGAAAAACATGAGACCTGGACCCATAGCAAAGACCAGGTCCTGCCCTGGTTTGCTGACAGCAGAAATGGACAAACCAGACAGCGGGTGGAAGAAAGCGAGAGAATGGTTAAAGATCAGGGACTGGGAACCAAGACAAAGGGTACGTCCACACGTCTCTTTTATTTTGAAACAACACTGGTTGTTTCGAAATAAAAAAGACTATGTCCACATGATGTTTTCCTGTTTTGAAATGACAGAGCCCGTTGTTTCAAAACAAGAGCCATCGTTTTGAAACGGCTTAAACCACTTTTGTTTCGAAACGACCGTTATTTCGAAACGAGTCATTTTGAAATAACGCCGTTTGGGCACGTTATTTCAAAACAATGGTTGTTTCAAAATAACGGTTCTGACCTTCCTCCCAGAGTGCACAGCACCCAAAGGAAGCAGGAAGTACCGTCCTGCACCCGTGCCTGCCAGTGTGCCCACAGCCCTGATAAGGCATGGCAGCACATGGCTCCACTGCCCCAGGGGGGCGACGCTGTGCCCCCATCTGAACCCCTGAGGACATCCAGTGCATCCTCAGCATATGGAGGAGGGAGGACATCCTGTCCCGGTTCTGGCTAGCCACTGGAACCGGGACATATATACGGACATAGCTGTAGAACTGTCCGCTCAGGGCCATGAGTGCACCACCGAGCAGGTGTGCTTGAAAATAAAGGCCCTGAGGCAGGACCATGCCCGGACCAGGGAGGCATGGGAGCACCAGGGGGCAGGTAGCAGTGCTACCTGCCCTTTCTATGACGAGCTCCATGCCTTGCTGGGGCTGGAGCCCAGTGGCCTGCCAGATCAGGCCATCAACACTGGCCAGCGCCCGAGCTTGTCCTCAGGCCCTGAGGGAGCGGACACGGAGTCCGAGGTGTCCCTGGACGTTGGCCAGCCTCCTGCTGCACTGCCACCAGCAGCAGAGGCTGTGCCAGGGACCCCAGAGCTGTTCTCTGCCCCAGAGGAGGAGGAGACCAGCCTGGAGGAGCAGGGGGCCTGACAACATCCCGGCCCCTGGGGAGTCCGAGCCTGACACAGGGACATCACGCTGGACCTCTGGAGTCCCTGTGGGTGAGTCGTCCTTAACTGCAGAAGCACACAGGGCTGGGCCTGTCCAGGTCACAGGCAGCAAGGGGGTACAGGGCTGGGCACTGGGGCAGGTAGGGCACAGGGTCGGCGGGTGCAGAGGCCCTCCCATGGGCACAGGTACCCGAGAGACATGTGGCCCCAGGGTCACAGGCCCCTGTGTGCCTGGGGTTGGTTAACAGGGGATGGGTGTAAAAGATGCACCCGCATCTTGGGCAGGGTGGAGAGCATGCAGGCCACACCACTGGCAAGTGGTCTTGGGAGACTGCCTAGAGCAAGTCTTGGGTGAGTCCAGCTCACCATTGTGGGCACCACTAGCATGTGTGCCTCCAGGGCATGGTTGCCAGATGTCAGGCAAAAGGAGAACATGGTCTCCTTTTTACCTTCATGTTCTTCTTTTTATCCTCACATTCTCTGTCTGACAGGCATTTTAAAATACAGCATTTTTGTCAGGCTTTTTACTTATAGGGGTTAAAGTATCCTGGAATGCCACAGAATACTTATTTTTAAGGGAAAGTGTTCCAGGGCCCCCTAAAAACCAAAGAATATTACATTAATACTACATTTTCTCCCACATGTCATCCAATGTCCTCCTTTTCATACTTCCCTGTCCTCCTTTCCAAGCTTTGGTATGTGGTAGCCTTACTCCAGGGCAATGTCCCACAGGAGCCTGATTCCTGCTGACAGTCAGGGCAGAGGTGTGTGCTGCATACAGGCTGCACACAGACAAGGCCAGCAGGCAGCAGGGGCCAACTGTGTTTTAGGCTTCCCTCCAGCAGGTTGCCCAGCTGCCTGCCGTGCACCACCACAGAGCCCACCTGGCAGCTCCAGAGCACTCAGGAGGAGGAGGAGGCCCAGCGGACACAGGGGGAGATCCTTGAGAGCCTAGATGAGCTTGGCCAGTGGACAGAGGCATCCACCCAGGCATGGCAGCAAGAACAAGCCAGGCGCAAGGACTCTGCCCTCCGCCTGCTGCAACAGGTTGCGGCCATGGATGACCGTGTGGGTGCCACACTGGAGTGGCAGGCACTGGCCATTGAGCACCTCAGTGACTGCCTGACCATTGCAGTTGAGGACTTGGCAGGCAGCGTCCGCCAGCTGGTGGACCGCATGGCCCCTCCAGCAGCTTCCAGAGGTCCTCCGCCTGGCCTTCCCCAGAGGTGACCCTGGGCCTGGGGTGGCCGTGGGCAGGGGTGGGGAACACCACCACCCCCGGACCCTCCCACAGGCCCTGCCTGAGAATTCCCCTCCCACCCAGACTCCCCAACCCCCTTCCCCAGTCTTCCCCTCCAAGTTGCAGGCCCTCCCCCCAAGACTCCCTCCACATTTCCCCATCCCCTAACCCTCCCCAGCCCTTCCCTGCCCCAACCCCATGTTCTGTTCAATAATAGGTTGAAACACATATTACTGGTTGTCAGTGGTTTTACTGGGAGTAGTTCACAGTGCAGGTGGATGGGTGGGGGCTGGCTGTGGGAGAACGGGAGAGAAGGTGGTGTGGGGCAGGGCAGGCTGGCCCTCAGAGTTCCTCCATGGCAAAGGTGTTCATCAGTGCATCCTGAACTGTCACAGCTCTCTCTGATGGCTGCTCCCATACGGGCACAGCTCTAGGGTGCTTGTAGTCCCTGGCGAGGAGTTGTGCCTCAGCTTCCCATGCAGCAGCAACAGTCTCATCCTGCAGCTCACAGAAGTTGTGCAGGGCCACGCACGTGTTGATGACCTGCGGCATTGTCCTCTCCGCAAGGTGGAGGCGCGTAAGGAGGCACCTCCAGCATGCCTTCAGGCGTCCAAATGCCTGCTTGACCACCTGGTAGCAGCGGCTCACCTGGCAGTTGAAAAGCTGCTGGTGGGGATCGAGGGGCCCTGTGTATGGCTGCATGAGCCATGGGCGGAGGGGATAGGTCGCATCTGCCACAATGAGGATGGGCACCTCTACTCTCCCAACATTGATGTTATGCAGGGGGGGAGAAGGTGCCCACCTCCATGCCCCGGTACAGGGCAGAGGTACGGTGGACCCTGGCATCATGGGCCGTCCCTGGCCATCCCACGTAACAGTTTTGAAAAAATGTCCTGGTGGTCCACAAGGGCCTGCAGGATGATAGAGTAGTACCCCTTGTAATTTCTGTACTCAATGACTCTGTGCTCCAGGGCTCGCACAGAGATGTGCGTGGCGTCCAGGATCCCTGCACAATTGGGAAAGCCCAGTGTGGCCATGCCAGCAATGGTGTCCTGCAGCTCCCCTTGCGCGACCAGGCACCGCAGCAGGATCCTGTTGATGGCCCTGGTGACGTCTAATAGAATGCTCCCAGTGGTGGGCCGCCCGATTCCAAAAAGGTGTGCCACAGACCTGTGTGACTCTGGAGTCCCATCTTCCACAGAGCAATGGCCACTCTTTTCATAGAATCATAGGGTTGGAAGGGACCCCACGAGGTCATCTAGTCCAACCCCCTGCCAAAAAAAGCAGGACCACTCCCATTAGATCATCCCAGTCAGTGTTTTGTCCAGCTGGGACTTGAACACCTCCAGAGATGGAGATTCCACCACCTCCCTAGGCAACTTATTCCAATGCTTCACCACTCGCCTAGTAAGGAAGTTTGTCCTAATATCCAGCCTGGACCGCCCCAGCTGTAACTTGAAGCCATTGCTTCTCGTTCTGCCCTCTGTTACTACCGAGAACAGTCGAGCTCCATCCTCCTTGGAGCAACCCTTCAAGTAGTTGAAGGTTGCTATCAAATCCCCCCTCAGTCTTCTCTTCTGCAGGCTAAATAAGCCTAGTTCCTTCAGTCTTTCTTCATAGGGCTTGTGCTCCAGCCCTTTGATCATTTTGGTTGCCCTCCTCTGGACTCTCTCTAATTTGTCCATGTCCTTTTTGTAGTGGGGAGCCCAAAACTGGACACAGTATTCCAGATGTGGCCTCACTAGTGCAGAATAGAGGGGAATGATCACATCCCTCGATCTGCTGGTAACACTTCTTCTGATGCAGCCCAGTATGCCATTGGCCTTTTTGGCAGCAAGAGCACACTGCTGACTCATATCCAGCTTCCCATCCACCATGACTCCCAGGTCCTTTTCTCCAGTGCTGCTATTTAGCTGATCACTCCCCAGCCTGTAGCAGTACATGGGGTTTTTTCGTCCCAAGTGCAGGATTTTACACTTATCCTTGTTGAACCTCATGAGATTCCTCTTGGCCCACTGCTCCAGTTTGTCTAGGTCTCCCTGAATCCTGTCTCTGCCCTCTAGGGTGTCTACCGTTCCCCCCAGTTTGGTATCATCTGCAAACTTACTAAGTGTGCAATCTATCCCATCATCCAGATCATTAATGAAAACATTGAACAGAACTGGCCCCAGGACCGACCCCTGGGGCACACCACTTGTTACTGCCTGCCAACTTGACATGGAGCCATTGATTCCTACGCGCTGAAACCGTTGTTCTAGCCAGTTTTCTATCCACCTTACAGTCCATGCATCTAACCCATACTTCCTTAATTTGCCAATGAGAATGCTGTGGGAAACCGTATCAAAAGCCTTGCTAAAGTCAAGGTATATCACATCAACGGCTCTTCCCGCATCCACAAATCCAGTCATCTCATCATAGAAGGTGATGAGGTTGGTCAGGCATGATTTACCCTTGGTAAATCCATGCTGACTGTTCCTGATTACTCTACGTTCCTCCAAGTGTTTCAGGATGGATTCTTTGAGAAGCTGCTCCATGATTTTTCCAGGGATTGAGGTGAGGCTGACAGGTCTGTAATTCCCTGGATCCTCCTTTTTGCCTTTCTTGAAGATAGGTACTATATTTGCTTTTTTCCAGTCCTCTGGCACCTCCCCCGTTCGCCACGAGTTTTCAAAGATAATGGCCAACGGTAGTGCTATCTCATCAGCCAGCTCCCTCAGCACCCTCGGATGCAGTTCATCCGGCCCCATGGACTTGTGCACATCTAGTTTCTTTAAGCAGTCCCTAACCTGACCTTCTGTCACCAAGGGCCTCTCTTCTTCTCCCCAGTCCCCCGTACCTAGTGTAGTGGGCTGGGAGCTGACCTTGCTTGTGAAAACTGAACTAAAAAAAGCATTGAGCACTTCAGCTTTTTCCTCATCCTCTGTCACGAGGATGCCTGCCCCATTCAGTAAGGGACCTACACCATCCCTGATCCTCTTCTTGTTATTGATATACTTGTAGAACCCCTTCCTGTTATCCTTCACATCCCTTGCTAGTTGCAACTCCATTTGTCCTTTGGCCTTTCTGATTTTATCCCTGCAGTCCCGAGCAATGTCTTTATATGCCTCCTTAGTCATCTGTCCTAGCTTCCACTTCCTGTAAGCGTCCTTTTTATGCTTCAGCTCAGTGCAGAGCTCTCTGTTAAGCCACAGTGGGCGCCTTCCACATTTGCTGTGCTTTCTCCTTATCAGAATTGTATCTTCCTGTGCCCTTAGCAGGGTTTCTTTAAAATGCACCCAACTCTCTTGGACACCTTTCCCCTTCAGATCAGCCTCCCAAGGGATCCTGCCCATCAGTTCCCTGAGGGAGACAAAATCTGCTTTTCTGAAGTCCAGGGTCTGTGTTTTGCTTCTTTCCTTCTTTCCTTTAATCATCAACTTGAACTCAATCATTTCATGGTCACTGCTACCCAGGCTGCCATTGACCTCTACTTCCCTGATAAATTCTTCTCTATTTGTGAGCAGCAGATCGAGAGGTGCAAGGCCCCTCGTTGGTTGCTCCAGCATTTGTACCAGGAAGTTGTCCTCAACACTCTCCAGAAACTTCCTGGATTGCCTGTGCACTGCTGTATTGGCCTTCCAGCAGATGTCAGGGTAATTGAAGTCCCCCATGAGAACCAGGGCCTGTGCTCTAGAAACTTCTGTCAGTTGTCCACAGAATGCCTCATCCACCTCCTCCTTCTGATCTGGTGGTCTGTAGCAGACACCTACCACAACATCCCCCTTGTTGCTCTCCCCTCTAAACTTAACCCACAGACTTTCAACTGGCTTGTTTCCACTTTCATAATGAAGCTCTGAGCAACTCTTTTCTCAACAGGGATAGCAGGTCTCATGATGGTGTCCCTTCAGCGCAGCAGCGGGGCTAGTTCTGTGACCAGGTGGTGGCAGCTGGCCCTGCTCATACGGAAATTCTTCTGCCACTGGTCATCCCCCCAGGGTTGGAGCACTACCTGCTCCCACCAGTCTGTGCTGGTCTCCTGGGCCCAGACCTGGCGAGGCACAGAAGGGGGTAGGGGAACTAGGTCTGCTCTGTGGCCCAGCTGGATGATAGACTTGGGCACAGGCTGGGCACCATCAGGGTCTGCAAGCAGAGTGTTCCACATCAGCAGGACATGCTGCAGGCGAGCAGAGGGTCTATTTGTTGCACGGCACTGGCTAGGCAGCCAGGCAGAGTCCAGGTCTGCATTTCACAGTGCACTGCTAACTAGAATGGACAGGAAAGTGAGGTTGATGCCAGCTTTTATAGGATTGTCTGGCAACGTGGCTGCTAACATGGCCCAGTGAGGGTGCCATGTTGCCACACCTCCCATGGTGCCCTTCCCCTAAAGTGAAATAGCAAGTTCTGTTTTTGGACATGCTATTTCGATTGGGGCTTTTTCCTTATTTCGATTGCACATTTTCTTATTTCGAATTAACACATTTTGAAATAAGGGCTTTATTTCGAAACGAGTCCTTTCGAAATAACTTATTTCGAAACAACATGCTGCATGTGGACATAGCCATAGAGGCTATGTCTACACTAGCCAATTAGTCCAGACTAGCTTTGCCTACTTCGAACTTAGAAATTTCTTAGTTCAAACTAAGCAAAGCTTAATCTGAACTAATAAATTTGAGTGGTTAGTCTGGACTAAGCGCTTAGTTTGAACTTTAACTTTGAACTAGTGCAATGTAGACACAGACTAATGGCTCACTGTATACACTCATGCATAAGTTGAGATTTTTGTGCCTGAAAATTGGCTTCAAAACAGGCACTTGGCTTATACACAGGTCAATGCGGTAGACAGCCCCAGCCCAGGAGTTTTACCCGGCATGCTCCAGGATGGAGCCTCAGTGTGGCTGGGGCAGCTATCTTGGGCAGTCGGCCTGGGTTGGGGTTAGAGTTAGGAGGGGACCCCCAGTGTCTGGAGTGACCAGGTAAGGGGCCTCTGGGGCAGTCAGCCTGGGGTTTGGGGTGGGGTACGGGGAAGCAGCAGTAGGGCCCAGGGGTTGGAGGGGTGTCTGAGAGGCTGGAAAAAGGGGCAGCAGTGTTGGGGGTGATGGGGAAAGGGGTAAAAAGGGTGTTGGAGAAGAGGGGAACAGCAATGGAGAGTGAAGAAGGCGGCAGTGAGCAGGGGAACAGCAGGGGACCGGACAGAGCAGGGGGAATGGACTGAGCAGGGTAATGGGCAGAGCAGGGGAGCAGCAAGGGGAACGGACAGCAGGCGGAGCAGAGGGAGCAGGGAATGGAGAGAGCAGGGGGAATGGGCAGAGCGGGGAACAGCAGGGGGAGTGGATGGAGCAGGGAATGGCTGGAGCAGGGGGACAGCAGGGGGGATAACAGCAGGAGATAGCAGAAGGAGTGGAGAGAGCAGAAGGACAATGGAAAAGCAGCGGCAGCGATTTGGGAATTAGGGAGAGTGTCGGGAACTCTGGGGGAAGACAGCAATGTGGGTGGGGGGGTTAAAGGCTGAGGCCAAAAGGGGATCTTGGCTTATACACAAGTCACCCATTTTTGCTTCTCTTTGGGGCTCAGAATTGGAGGTCTCGGTTTATGCATGGATCAGCTTATACATGAGTATATACCGTGGTTCAAACTAAAAAAGTTTGAACTAAGCCATTAGTTCAAACTAGCCGTGCTGACGAGTTTGAACTAAAAAGTTAGTTCAAACTAGTCAATGTGACTAGTTTGAACTAAAAAGCTGTGGTTAGCCTGAACTAAGCTGCGGTTAGTTTGAACTAACTGGGAACTGCTTCGTTCAGACTAAGGAAGCCCGAACTAAGCTTTGTGATGTAGACATAGCCAGAGAGATTAAATGATCTTCCCAGGGTCAATGGAGAGCCTGTGCTAGAGCTGGAAATTGAATCCAGGTCAGTTCTCAACCAGGATGAAATACTTGACACATCCAGCTCAGTGGCAAATCTCCAACTAACTTCAACAAGTCCAGGAATTCATTCCCCATGTCTTAGTCTCAAGCCATTTTGTTTCCTGGTAGCCATGTACCACGTGGGGTGCAACTGTCTAGGTTGAGAAGGGGGAGGGTGGTAAAAAGGGATGATGCAACTAACTCAGATTTCAGAACCCAGGCTTTGGTTTATCCGGATGGATGGAGCAGTCAAGCCAGATGCAGTAAATTGAGAGATCAGCCTTCAGGGTCATCCTGCTACATCCTGCCTGAAATGTTTCTAAGGTGACCAAGCCCCTGGGAACCAAATACAATATGCATAGGTATGGGCTGCGCTGCAGTGACAGGATAGGAGGCAGCCACAGCTGGGGATATCTGTTCAGAGGTCAGCCAGAATTGCCTTCTTGCTCCTGTGTGATGCGAGAGTGATTGTGCATTGCCTAATTTTGTTTACATTCTGTCTCGCTTCCTTGCATAATGTTCTTGGTGGGGAACATGCTGGGAGCGACATGTGCTGTTGCTTACCCCTTATCAGGGGTGAGTTTGTCTGTGGAGAGTCATCTGTCTCCTACCAGCTGCAGTTCTGTAAGGGTCTGACCCAGCATGACTTGTAGGCTGTATTGCCTCCGGTTCCATCACACCCTGTTAGGTCATCAGGAGCTATTGGAGGAGCGGAATAAGATGCAACCACAGTGCAGACAGCATGTGGTCTCTTGCTTAACAGCCACTGCTTGCTTTGAGTGCTGCTGGTACTGAAGCAATAGTGGTCCTGTTTCAGCTTTGCATTTCAGCTTAGTTGTGGTCAATATGGGGGGTCCCTGCTGAAGACAGAGAAACCTTATGAATTACATTCCTTGTGTTCCTTACATCCCAAACAAGACAGGAAAATCCTTTACACTCCACTCAAATGTACCTACTGGTTAGCAGTCACACTGTGGAACAAGAAGCATCCAAGGGTCAAATGAATGCTGGGACTTTCGAGAGGCCAAACATAGGTTCCCCAAATTGGAACTGGGTCAAAACAACAGGGTGCAGAGCCTGACTCTTGGGGCTGCGGTGTGGAGCAGTCACTTGCTGTGACAAACTCATCTCTGGCATTGGTGAGTGCCAGGCTGTCAAAGGTTTCTAGGTTCATTTATTAAACACCTTACTGTCTGGAGGTATGGGGACTGGTTCTCTGGCATCTGAATAATTTCTTCCCCAATTTTCCATTCCCAGAGAAAATGAGAGCACCCCTTCCAGTACAGAGATAAATGGAGGGTTACTTACCTGTAAAAGTCCTTTGAGATGGGCTGTTCACATCCATTCCCATGTAGGTGTCTACATGCTGCAGTACATGGTAATTTGGAAGCTTTGTGCCCCGAGCCCTTCCCTGTACGGTCAGTCAACGACGCCCCCTCTGACTTGTGCACCTATGCAGTATATAGGTGGCGCTGACCCTGCCCCCCCCTTCAGTCTCTTCTTTCTGCTAACTCCAAAAAGCAGGGATGGAGGGACGGTATGGAATGTATGTGAGCAGCCCATTTCGAAGAATGACATTTGCAGGCAAGAAACCTTCCGTTCTTCTTCAAGCACTGCTCACATCCATTCCCATGTAGGTGACTTACAAGCTGTACGGAGGATGGTGGGTGGAGTTAAGGTTTCCCAGCTTGTAGAATAGCTCTGCCCCAGGCAGCATCATCTCTTGATTGCTGGACAAATGCTTAATAGGATGCAAAAGTATGCACTGAAGTTCAGCTTGTTGCCCTGCATATCTCCTGGATTGGGACCTGTGCAAGGCGGCCATAGAAGACACCTGTGCTCTAGTCAAATGTGCCTTGATTTTCCCTGGAAGGGGAGCATTTACTCTGTGGTAGCAATCTTTGATGCAGCTCGTTATCTAAGATGAGATGCATTGGGACGTTACTGCCTTACCTTTCATATGCTTGGCAACTGCTATGAAAAGCTGGGTCGCTCTACGGAAGGGTCCAGTCTCCTCCATGTATGTCATGAGTGCCTTTCTGATGTCAAGGGTGTGCCATCTTCTCTGGTTCTCTGTAACCTGTGGGCCTGGGAAGAACACTGGGATGCAAATATCCTGGTTAATATGGAAAGGCGATACCACCTCAGGTAAAAAAGATGGGGACCCCACCCACAAAGCTCTACTGGAGCTGGAATGCCACAAGCTCCTAGAGCTGGGGGCAATAGAAAGAGTACTCACAAGGGAAAAGGGGAGGGGTTTTTATCTTAAGGTACTTCCTGGTCCCAAAGGCAAGTGGGGGCTTGCAACCCATATTAGTCCTAAGGGCCTTGAACAAGTTCCTAAAAAAATAAAGTTTTGAATGGTCTCCCTAGCTCAGATTATTCCCTTTTTAGACCTGAGGGATTTGTTTGCGATCCTCAACCTAAAAGACACTTATTTCCACATCTTGATAAAGTGAAAACACAGGAAGTTCCTCTGCTCTGTGGTAGGAGGGGGACACTTCCAATTCATAGCCCTCCCCTTCAGGCTTTCACTGGCTCCAAGGGTTTTCACAAAGTGCATAACGGCCCTAGCGGCTCACTTGAGAAAACAAGCGGTCTGAATCTTCCTGTAGCTTGATGATTGGTTGGTAAGCAGGAAATCCAAAGACCAGGTTCAGAGCCACATCAGCTCTGTCTGAAGACTGTGCAATGTGTTAAGTCTCCTCCTAAACCTAGAAAAGTCACACTGACAAGGAGAATAGAGTTTATAAGAGTGCAGCTAGACCTGGTGAGGGCAAGGGTGGTGTTACTTCTATCCAGGTTTCAGTGCATGTCTACCATCATCTCAGAACTGCACCATGCCCCCACCACAACAGCAAGGCGATGCCTTCAGTTACTATGCCACATGGCTGTTTCCACCTACATGATAAGGACAGCATGCCTTTGTATGAGACCACTAGAGTCATGGCTAGTGGTGGTATTCCACCCCCAACACCACCCACATCACCATCCTGGGGAAGGTATTAGTCTCCCTGATGATATAGCAGGACCTAGAATTTTCATGCAGAGAGGTCCCATTCGAAACCCAGAACCCCTCTTTTACCTTGATCACAGATGCATTGGACCTAGGCTAGGGAGCCCACTTCACATGAGGACTTTCCATCCAGGGAACATGGTTGCAGGCAGACAGCCCTCTCCACATAAATGTGAAAGATCTGAGGGCAATATGCCTGGCCTATGGGGTCATCTTGGAGAAGATAAAAGGGAAAACAGTGCAGGTCCTAATGGACAACACAGCAGTTGGTAGTGAAGGGGGCGTAACCCTCAACTGAATGGCCTCACCATGGACCACAGTGTCCAATATCCATCTAGGACCACTGGTGTTGGAAAGGGGCCAGTTGGTTTTGAAACAGTGGTGGTGGTGGGCTCTGGCAGTGGTGGTGGCCCTCAGGCAAGAAGTCAAAACCTCTGCATCTGGGATGATGGAGGGGCAATATTGCCCCGGCAGGTGGACTGTTTAGATTCTTGGGGCCTTACTCCTCTTCCACCTCTATTCTTGTCCCTGTCTCCATTCCCATAAGGGTGATGGGATGACTGCAAGTGCCAGTGGGGCAGAACCTGCTGTTGCTGCTGCTGCTGCTGAGATTGCAATTTGTGGGACTGAAAGGCCCTCCTGGCCATTTGAGAAGTGTACATCCCTAAGAAGCAAAGAGTTGCCTGGGCGTCCTTCATGCCATGCATCTTGGTATCAATCGAGTCAGCAAACAGCGATGGGCCCTCAAATGGGAGGTCCTGGATGAACTGCTGCATTTAAGAGAATAACCCTGAACCCTGTAGCCAAGAAGCTCAGTGCATAGTGATCAGTGACACTATGCCCCCTGCTGGCTGTGTCCATAGCATCCCATGGAGAAAGCAACATCGCACCTGCCGCCAAAAGCCCTTCCCCTACAAGGGTGGTGTAGTCCACCACCAGAATGGAGGGTATGAGGTCCTGAAACCTCTGCATTGAGCTCCATGAGATAAAAATGTACCTGCCCATGAGGGCCTGCTGGTTAGCAATGCATAGTTGGCATGTCATGGTGGAATAAACTCTTCTCCCAAATAAGTCTAGTTTCTAAACGTCTTTATTCTTTGGGGTGGCCTTGCCTTTCCTGCTGGTTCAATATATCCACCACTAACAAATCAGGCGTGGGGTGGGTGAATAGGAAGCTGAATTTGTCCACAGGGATGTGGTATTTCCTCTCCAGCACTTTTGACACCAGGGGAGCCAATGATGGTGTCTGCCATCAGGTACAAGCAATTTTTAGCATCCCTTTGTGCACAGGGACCGCCACCCTGGCTGGCTGGGCAACATCGCCCACATTGAAGAAGGGGGTCAAAATCCTCCCTCACTACCTCATTTGGAAGGTCGAAATTTGCGGCCATGCATTTCAGTAGTTCTCAGTGTGCCCTTGAGTCCTCTGTAAAAGATAGGGACCTCCGATAAGCCACTTTGTCAGGGGAGGAAGAGGACTTAACTGGAGGGTCACTTCTCCCTGTCATCGAAGGGCCCTCCCCTGGGTCTGAGTCCTCATTGGATGCTCCTGTGTCTCAACCCCCCCTGGGATGTGGCATGTCTCAGGAGATGTTGGGTCCCTATGGTATGAGCCCTATGGACCCAAATAAGCCCAATGTGCTGACCAATCTTTAAAGATTTGTGGCACTGGGCCCTGCGCCAGGGATGTTCTGGCCCGTGCCGAAGAAAGATCAGCTGCTCTGCACTGGACAGCGCGTAGGGAGTGTCCCCTCTTCTGTGCTTGCACCAGGGATCATCTGTGCGAACAGCAATGCATCAGTGCACGTGAGGTCGATGCCTGGGTTCTGGCTTTTCTGTGCTGGAAAGACAACAGAGTGCTTCCTTCTGCGCTTACCCACTGGGCACATCAAGGCCAGTGTGAGGGCAAGGACATCAATGAATGACAGTGCTGGTGCTGGGTGTCAGAGTCCCCTGACAAATGTGATTTTGATCTGGTGCAATGCAATTTCTGCGATTGTGCTGGTGAATGCTCCCTGGATGAGGCCTCTGGTGAGAACTGCACATATGCTCCACTGTACCCCATCTTGGAACCTGAGCCCTAGGGGGCAGAGGCTATTTTTGGGGAGTAGCTGTGCCAAGAGTCCCTGCAGTGGTTCAGCAGGGACCAGGGGCATTAGCAGATAGCAAAAAGATTTGAGGCCCTCCCCCAGTCTGTCCCCTGCTAGGCCCCACCCTTAGTCTACCCCCCATCCATCCCCAGACACAAGCCCCAGGTCCTGTGTGCACTAGGTAGCCCCTCCACATGTCTAAAGGCATCACCCTGCACTGGAAGTGTTTA
The DNA here is from genome assembly GCA_007922195.1 of Podocnemis expansa. Classification (NCBI taxonomy): domain Eukaryota; kingdom Metazoa; phylum Chordata; order Testudines; family Podocnemididae; genus Podocnemis; species Podocnemis expansa. Next base: position 25,596,143 of record ML682025.1, read on the forward strand.
CATGCCTGAAACAATTCACTGTGACATTCTTTGCCCCCACTATCTGGTTTGGTGTGATGCTTTGCTTCCCTCAGTCTCGCACTCCTGGACCCCAACTTCCCCCACTTCACTAGATGGATCCCCCCACCTCTGGGTCTGTCCACACCAGCCTCCTGAGTATAATTAGTTGCAGTGAGTGTGCACTCACCAGGCACTCAGGGACTTTTCCTCCAGCAAGCACTTCCAGCCCCAGATGCCACACCGGGAACTTCCATCTTGCAAGAAACAGAGTCCTCCCCTGGTCGCTGCAAGCTCATTTACACTGGGTTTATGAAGAAACTGCAATGGCAATTATCTTTTGCTCTTGCACGCTCTCTAAAGTCTACCAGCTCTAGATAAAACAAACACCAGCACTGATTTACTGTAAAGTCTGACCTGATCCTATGACTTACACTTCCCTCCATTCATTTTCCTCCCATTCATCTATAGTTCTCTATTTTCAAGCATCTGACAAAGTGGCATTTTCTTCCATGAAAGCTCATGCAATAAACATATTTGTTAGTCTTTAAGTGCCACAGCACTCCTTGTTTGTTTTCCATCCTGTGTGTAGTTTCTGCAAATGAAAATGGAGTTGAGTCACATGGTCAGTCTGGGTGATTCAGAGAGCAGCTTTCTGCCTGGGCCCACTATAACTGGGAGCTTCCTAATGGGCCATTAAGAGAAACAAAATTTTGTAGACATCCAGTCTGTAAGTGCCTTCGAATCCAAGAAACACAGATAGAATAGAACAAAGCTATTCCTTGTTTCTAAAACAGATACATCACCTCCATATAAGCCATAGAATCATTCCTAGCTGATTACAGCCTTACTATTGATATCAAATATGGCATAACACATACAGATTACTGCAAATATAAATTATTAATATGAAAAATGATAATAAATGGTTCTCTAAAGCCAAACAGCATCACACCAGGGCTAACTACTGGGCATAGGAGGACATGGGCAGAGGTAGGGGGACAGGTCTTGCACCAGGGGGCTAAAATCACCTTTTCCGGTACTGGTGTAGAAAGAGCTAAATGGTCACTCCCTCACCCCCTGCTTAATTACAAATAAATAAGAAAACAAGATTTCAAAAGCATAGAATAAATTTTAGGTGCACCATATGGTGCTGGTCTGCATAATTCATAAATAAGGTCATCATTTGCACCTCCAGCTGGGGGATAATCCCCAGGCCATCCCCCCATTCCAACCGACCTCACTGAACAGGTGAGTGGGGAGCCAGTCCCCACCCGCCACTCTGGAAGGGGAGGATGCTCCCCAACCTGCCACTGCTCTGGCTGGCCACCGAGTCACTGGCCCAAGGGCAGGGGATGATACTCAGCCTGCTCCCCAGACCCACCCAACCAACCTGGGGATGGATTCCCCTCTCCCAATGCCTCTGGCCACCCAAGCTGCTTTCAGGTCAGACCCCGCCCCGACACACACACATAATACTTACCAGTACTATGCAGACACTGCTCCTAAAAAAAGCAGGACAGAACCTTTGCAGTAAGGGCGAGATGGATTTAAAGTTCCCTCTTCTCTCTGCTCTCTGACTGAGCTGTGTGCATCCCTCTGCTCAGGTCACAGCCTAGCTCCAGCCATGCTCCTCCCACCCTGCAAACAAGGGAAGTCAGATGTGGGACCTCAGGGCAAACATCCAGGGCCTGTGCCAGTGACACCCCTGGCGGGGACTGTTGTGCCAGTGGTGGGGAAGAGCTGTGCCAATCTTCCCAGAAGGGGAGTCATGGGAAACTGGATGTTGAAGCCCAATCCCAGGATGAGCTCCCCCGCTGATAGTTCTGGTCTCACACCATTTCTTGGTGCACCAGAGGGCCATGTTTGGTCTGGGGCCTCTGCCAGGCCTTTGAAGACAATGCTGTTTCCCTCCCTCAATGCCGTCAGTCTGGGCGGAGTAGGGGTTGGCAGCGGTAGGCAGGCCCTGGCCACCTCAAAGGCCTCGGGCATAGATGGAGTTGGAAATTCCTCAGGTCTTTGCACTGGGGTCTGGAAAGTCCCCCCATGCCTGTGCCAGGGATCCTGACCTGCATAGATGGTGGGGATTTTCCTTTGGTGGGCGAGCCCTCAGTGCAGACTCTGAGACCGTATGGTGCTTTTTGGTTTCCTGGATGGGATCCATGTCGAAGTGGAGCCGGAACCAACTGTGCTTTCTGCGCCAGGGCTGCCTGAGCTGATGGCAGCATGCTTGGCACTGAGGTTGGGTGTAGAGCCTCTTCCAGTGCTGTGGAACATAGGTGATTTTCCTACTCTTTTTGAGTTCTTGACTTAAAAGATCTACAAAGTTGGCATTTGTCAGTCCTGTGTCCTTCCCCAAGCAACTTAAGGTATTTTCTTGTGGGGATCGCTGAGCGAGAAAGCCTTACCACGTGGTGCAGGGCTTGAAGCCAGACGTGGTTGCATCTGTGCCAAACCATGTGTTACCTCTGGGACGTGGGAAACATGGAATTTCTGGTGCATCTTGTGAATATGAGTGAAATTAAGAAGCTTAAAGTGTCCAGAGTCAAAAACAACAAAGAGCAGAAAAGGAAGACAAAGAAGATACAGGTACCTGCAAGAGCGGGCAGTTTCTGGACTGTCGTAAAGAGTGGAAAGAAGGAATGGGGCAGGGGCAGAGGGCACGATCAGCACCATCTATGTGCCACACAGATGTGCAGGTCAGAGGGAGCACTGGCGACTAACCCTACAGGGACAGGCTAGATGCAAAAAGCTTCTGGATGACCATGTGTTGTGACATGTAGACACCTACGTGAGAATGGATGTCAGCAGCACTCGAAGAAGAATCTTTACTTAAGAAAAGGGAGGCACAGAGGTGGCCAAACAGCTGCTCTGATCCCCTGTCACGGGAGCCCTGCACTAGTTCAGTTCTGTAACTTGTTCTAATGGTAAAAAAAACCGTCCTTTGATGGCTGACCCAAAGCTCCAGCTCCCATATATTTTTGACCTTTGGGGGAAGCTGTTATCCGGGTCTGAATTCTGCAGGTCAGGCCCTAACTTTAGTTTAAACACAGGGCAATGTATGAGTTTCTCACAGACAGCCTTTACCCGAGTCCCTCCATCACCATATCCTTCTCAAGGCTCTCAAGCCATGCAGATTCACTGGTCCCAAGGAGTCCCATCTTTGAACCAGCCATTTGCTGGGGGCCTGCCATGCACTTAGTAATGAGCACAGAACTTCATTAGAAGCCTCTATCAGAGGTTTGTGTCGAAAGTGAGTCCTCTATTGACATAGTTGCAATCCTCTGTAGGGGTTCTCTCCATCAGAGTACGGTTTGGGTATGGCTTCCCTCCAATTTTATTCCCTGAATAAATTGCCTGACCTACTACATGGGCCTCCATGCTCCTGGCTCATGTTGCACTGTACAGGTTTGCAAGTGGGGAGGCATGGCTTGAGAGTAACCATCTGGCAATAAAAGGGGCTGTTTGCATTGGGTTTTGTAGGGGCCAGCAACTTCCCTTGCATCCTTATTTTCTGAGGAGTTTCACCTTTCCCAATGTATTTCATGAATTCTGAGTCTTGAGAGGGGTTGGGGGAAGGGGAGTTTTCAGCTAACCATCTTTCCCCTTCTGCTGATATGCCTATAGAAACTGATACGTTTCTAAGTTCCAGAGGAGTAGCCGTGTTAGTCTAGTTTAGCAAAGTAAACAAGGACCTGTGGCACAGTTAAAGACTATCAAATATATTTATTGCACAAGCTTTCATGGTTAAAATCCCACTCCATCAGATGCATGAAATGGAAACTGCAGTATGTAGAGTAATATGTAAAAGCAGAGAAGGGTAAGTCACAAGGTCAGTTCAGACTTTTTCAGCAAACCAAGCAAGTTGTTTTGATTCAAACAGTGTGGAACAACAGATAAGAAGGCGGGGATGGTTAAAAGAGGAGAAGATCACCTTGGCTGTGTTCACACAGCACTCTTATTTCGAAACAACAGAGGTTGTTTCGAAATACGAAATACCCTGTTCACACGACGCATGGTTGTTTTGAAAGAACGGCACCCGTTGTTTCAAAACAACTTAAACCCCATTTGGGGACAAAACAACGTTGTTTTGAAACAATTGTTTCGAAACAATGCAGTCTGAACATGTTGTTTCGAAACAACAATGACTTGTTTCGAAATAACTGTTGCCTGAAACTGCTATTTCGCTTTGAGCTTTTTTCCTTAATTCGAATTAACAAACTGTTAATTCGAATTAAGTTGTTTCAAAATAAGGTATTATTTCGATACACACTTGTATCGCAATAATGCCTGTGTGTGAACACAGCCCTTTTGTAATGAGAGAGCCAGCCCAAATCTCTATTGAGACTTAATTTAATGGTGTCAAATTTACATATGAATTTTAACTCTGCAGTTTCCCCTTCGAGTCTTCATTTAAAATGTTTCTGTTGAACCACAGTAACTGTCATTAAACCTCATGCAATAAATAAATTTGTTAGTATTTAAAAGCACCACAGGACTCCTTGTTTGTTTTGACATGCTTCTATTGTTAATACAAAGGGAATGAGCACTGCTCCTCGTCAGAAAGATGTCTTGCAAACCCACCGTATCTGGGAGCCAAAAAGCAAGGAAGAAGCAGACTCTCCTCAGGGAAATGCTCACAGGCTCCTTTAGCTGCATTTCCTCTCCCATCTTCTCACATGCGTGGGGACAGAGCTGCATCTCTTTTCCCATGGTGATCTACCCTTCAGCGATCAAAGTACCTCTGCATTTTGTATAGGCTGCTCTGTTTGATGGGTTTTGTCCTTTGTTACTGAGGAGGAGGGAATGATGTGTGAAGTTAGGAAGTTGGCCAGTGGGCATCAAGGCTGTTTAGACGGTGGAGGATCTTAGTGGCCACTATGAGGGAGGCTTCTTCCATCCTCAGGGTGAGGAGGGCTGGCATTCTGTGCTGGCTGGAAACAGGCAGATGGAGAAAGAATTTTCTGCATTCCTGCAAGCACATGGCAGAGACGGCACTGGCTACCACTTAGGCCTCAATCAGGCAGCCAGTTTCATGCTGGCAGAGTATAGGGAAGCCCTGGCTGGGGGTTTACTTTAGCAGAGTTACTTGCAGGACTGCATCCTTAGCTCCATTCCTACAGCTCCAGATGACATTTTCCAGATGAGGGGAGGCACAGTCATCTGTATTAAACCAGGCCCATCCAATCATGCTTGGGCAGGCAAGTTCACAGAGCCAACCATGGCAGAAAGCTGGTTTTGTTCAGATTCCATGAGATGATGTGTAATGGGCATCTGCAATGCTGTCGTTAAACATCATGAAGTCATGGAGATGGAACAGTTACCTTTGGGAAAAGGTGACTACAGAAAAAGTAGTGTAATCTCATTATCATGCAATGCACCAGTTCAGACCCCAAGGAGACTGCAGTTAGATATGGCCATGATTGACAGCCAGGGCGGAGAAGGTTAGACTGAAATACGAGAAGGGAGTTCTTTCAAAAGGTGACTGGAAATTAGCTACAATGGAAGTGTGGAATATCAGCAAGGTAGACAGATTCAAAAGACAGACAGAATCTGTTTCTTTTCCTCCAAAGGATTCTCTTTTGCCTTCAACAAATGGAAGTCTTGCCAGCTCTGTGATTTATTATTCAATAAACTGTTTTCTTTCAAGATTCATTTTTTAAAGTCAGCTGTAACTACTAAGGACAGCTCAATATGCATGAGATTTATCGGGGGTTAAAATTCCCAGGGAAATGTATTTAACTTTTAAAGTAAAATGGGTCATCCTGATGATTTATAATAACCCCAAACACTATGTCCGCACATTGCATTCCCATTTGTGCTGTGATTCTCTTGACTGAGTTTTGAATGTAATAACAAGCAAGCTTGGTAAGAAATATAGTGCATAAATGTCAGCACAAAATCCTAGCATACTGAAAAGAAAGATCAGGAAACATACAAATGGTAAATTTCCAATAACAAACTGCCCATTATGTTTTTTTCCTAGTATTATTCCTCCCTGAATACAAGAGTCACAAAGAAGGATCCATCTTCTCTTAAGACACAAGTAGTAATGGTAACTGGGGGACCTTTGCTCATAAACTCTGGACAAGAATGAAATGGGTAAGAAAACAAAGCAGCCCTGTTTTCTATCTTTCCTCTGTAATACAGTCTCCATGCAAAAGAGCAATCCATGTGCTTTCAGACTGGGTAACTTTTAATTTCAGATTAAGTACAAAAAGCAAACAAAAAACATATATAATGTCTCTGAGAGAGAGAGGTGCCAAATTTCTGCCTTTTTCTTGCCCTTAACAGCAGATGAGAAGGCAGGTATGTTTCCTTTGGTTGCATACTTTGAAGATCTACATACCAGGGTTTTGTTTTGAGTTCTGGGCTTCCAGAATTCCCCACTGTTGTCCACATCATAGTTTAGGACAGTGGTTTTCAAACTTTGGGTTGGGACCCAGTACTGGGTTGCAGATCCTCAGGTACTGCATTGCAGAATCACCTGCTGCCGTCACCAAAAGATTGGAATGCATTGCTCAAAGATGTAACTGTTAGGTTGTGGGCATAAATGATTTTTTTTTCAACTGGGTCCTGAGGGAAAAAAATTTGAAAATCACTAGTTTAGGAGGCCCCAATCTGTAATATTGCTCAGTTGCTTCCTTTTTCTCACACTCTTATTTCCTCTGCCCTTAGCGACTGATTTTCCACATTCCTCACCCAGGGAGGTTGAGGTCTTGGAGAGCTTCATACTATCCAAGGAAGTCCACAAGGCCCAAGAAAATGGTCTAATCCTGCTTCACCTTCTGGTGATTGAAGGAAATATGGAGAAGGTGAAGCTTCTGTTGAGTGGGGCAGCCAATATGGATAGCCAGCTGTTCTGTGGCTACATCCCACTTGTCCTGGCTGTCCGGAAGAGGTGACTAGAGATCTGCTCAGCTCTAACAGAGCATGGCGCAGATGTCAATGTGGCCAGCGAAGGTCATTTCTTTACTTCACGGCTCAGAACAGGATTATGTGCCTCTTACTGGACCACCAGGCATGGACAGATGCTCAAGAATGTGAAGAGTTGAACTGCATCACAGAATAACTTTGAGAACGTGGCATGGATGCTGCTCTCCCACCAGGATGATCCCAGCTCCCAGGAAAACAACAGGAGAACTGCCCTCCAAATGGCAGCTTGCTTTAGCTACATCAGCCTTGTGAAACTTCTGGCTGGTCAAGGAGCTGATACATGAGAAATTGATCAAACACAGGGTCAATGTGGACTTCAGGATGGACAAAGGGTGAATGCCTCAACACCCGGCTTGTTTCAAGAGCCACAGTGAAATCTTCTGCCTGCTAAGAGACAGCTGCTCTAAACTGAATGTCGAAGAAGGCATGGATTGGACACCTTTTCATGTGGCCACCCACTATAGGGAAGAGCCTATGGTCTGTGTGTTCCTGAGAAGCAGGGTAGTCCCCAAGATCACCAAAAAATCAGGCCAAGTTCCAAAGGGGCAGCTGTGTTAGCAAGAAAAACAAGGAGTCCTGTGGCACTTAAAGACTAACAGATTTATTTATCACATGAGCTTTTGTGGGAGAAAATCCCACTTCGTCAGATGCTTTGAAGAGAGAGAACTTACAGAATGGAATGAAACTAAATGCAGGGGAGTGTAAGACATGGGATCAGGTCATACTGCAACAACAAATCAGAGCATTTGTAAAGATTCAGACTCTGGGAAACAGCACACAGAGGGAGGGTTAGGTCCAGGGGGCACCTTCCTAAGCATTATCAACCTTGTGGAGCACAAGACAGATGTCAATGTTAAGAACAAGATGGGCTGGACACCAGTGCACCTGGGTGTCTTCAACGGCAAAGTGGCTGTCATAAAGACCTTGATCAGGGCTGGTGATCTGCTGGATATAGAGGACATCACCGGACACACACCCCTCTAGCTGGCCCTTAAGAATCAGTTGCAAGGCACTGCTATCTTCTTGCAAGGCCAGGACTCATCAGTGAATGACACAGGGAGTGAGATGTCAGGGAGTGGTGAAAAAAACCTTAAAATCATGCATCCCAGTTCCCCAGTAACATGGTCAACAGATGGGGTGGATTTGCAGAGTAACCAATTCTTGCATTTTTGCTAAGTCTCGCTGTTATTAGATGTTGTTTCTTAAAATCACTATTTCCTGGAGTCAGATGACTATGGAAAAATCTCAGTTCAAAAAGAAAGGGAAAAGAAATTTCTCACTGAGAAAAGCTGTTGGAAGTGAACCCTAAAGACTCCAAAGCTTGAAGGAAAAGTCAAAGAACGCAGCATTGGCTGATTTGGAGGCCTGGCTCATGCTTTTGAAAGTTTGGGGATACAAATGCTGGATTTGACCCATGTGTATGTGCTTTTGTGCTACGAATTTCATCTGGGGAATGTAAGTGGATGCAAAAACCACATACCTCTTTTTGTATGGACCCTGCTTGAATTACATCTGCTGATAAACACGTGCACCTCTCCCACACAGCTTCCTGCTTCCATTCCTCCCTTAAGTGGAGAGCTTTTATAGGAATCAGAGGGGTGCACAGGGGCTTTGGCATATGCAAGAATGAAGCCCTCTGATTCCCACCCACTACTGGAAATAGACACTGAGCATATGGTGCCGTTATGTGTCAGCCGTTCTGACATCCCACTTTCATACCAACGGTTGCCACTGAAAAGGGAACAAAGAAACAAAACAGAATTAAAGGAAAAATAATGCCTGAAATTGATCTATTGGAGTGGGGGAGGGGCAATCACTAAAAGAGTTCCCCTACCTTTTTCCTAGTAGTTAAAGTATAATTTGATGGGCCCCAGAAATCTCCTAATCTCCGGGTCCCCATCCCATATTGTCTGGGCCCCCTTCATGCATGTGTGGGCACCAGCCCAGCTAGGTATTTTTCAGCCCCACCGGCTCTTTTCTTGCAAATGAAGCACAGCCTCAAATCCACATCACCGAAACCTTGTCCACTAGTGCTCACATCAGACCCCTCTTTCCCCATCCCCATTCCCTAAGCTCTCTGCTCCAAAGTCCCCACTTCAGTCCTACTCCCCAACCCCCAGCTGCCTGTCTTTGCTCCACACCTTTCAGCCCCCCCAACCCACTCCACTCCTCCGCAGCCTGCTCTGTCCCTTGCCCCCACTCCAGTTTCCCAACCTTCTCCATCACTCCCCAGCGCACCACTCCAGCTCTTCATAGTCCCCTCCACACTACCCAGCCACCACCAGCCCCTACCCAGTCTCCTTGTCCCCAAGAACTCCGGTGGCACTTTTAAAGGCTAATAAATTTATTTATCTTATGAGCTTTTGTGGGAGAAAAATTCTACTTTGTCAGATGCTTTGAAGATGGGGTAACTTACAGAATTGGAGGAAAATAAATGCAGAGAAGTGTAAGTCATAGGATCAGGTCACACTGTAACAGAAAATCAAAGCATCTGGTGAAATGGGATTTTCTCCCACAAAAGCTCATACAACAAATAAATTTGTTAGTCTTAAAAGTGTCACAGGACTCCTTGTTTCCCCTGGCCAGCTTTCCCAAGTCCTTTGGGGCAAGGTGGGGGGTCTAAGAGGCATGGCAGTGAGGGGTACTGGTGGGTGGCCCTTGGGGTGAAGTTGGGGTCTGTGGGGGGGGACTGGTTGGGTGTCCCCTGGAGTGAGAGGGGCTTGGTGGGTTGGTTCCTGGGTCAAGGTGGAGAGGTCTATGGGGAGTAATGAGGGGAGACTAGTGAAGGGTTTATGAGACAGGGCAGTGGGGCTGCTGATGGGTTGGTCCCTGGGGTGAGGTGGGGGTCTGTGAGACAAGGTGGGATGGGACAATAGGGGATGGCTGGTGGGGGTCTATGGGACAGAGTGACGGGGTGGTGATGGTAAGGCTGGTGGAAGGGTGTATGGCATGGGGCAGTAGGGGTCTATGGGGTGGTGTTGAGGTAGTGGGATCCATGGGGCAGGGGTGCTTATGGGGCAGAGGGGCTGGTGGGATCCATGAGGTGGGGGGATCCCTGTGGTGGGGAGGGGAGCAGGGAGCCGGTGAGATCTATGGGGCAGGGTGGGGGGGGTGCTGGCTCGTGGCCCAGGGTGCTCAGCTGGTGGGTCCTAGCAGCAGGCAGTGATGCAAGCACACCCCACCAGCCCCGCTTTTACCTTACGGCTGCTGTTGGGATGCGGAAGCTGCTGGCACAGGGCCGATCTGGTCCTAGAGGAGCTGCACGACCGCACTGCCCCCTAACCCCTCCCTACCTCTAAGGTGGAACAGCTGGCCCAGTAGCGGAACAGGCCAGTCCAGAGGCTGGGCTCCACTCTCCCACCACTCCCCTGGGCTGGCTGTTCCACCCTAGGGGTGGGGAGGGCCAGCCCGGAGGGGGCTGGAGAGCAGATCCCAGCCCCTGGATTGGACTGGGAATGGTGGAAATATGGGGCCAGGCTCTAGGCTGGTGGGGGGCCGCAGGGGGCCCCCCCATAGGTTGATTGTCCCAGGCTCCACACCCTCCTAGGGACAGACAGCCCTGGGCCCTGGTAAGGGGGACACAGCAAGATGCTGCATTCCATTCCATTTTTCTATTTTTAGGGTCCCAGAATGCTCACCCTTAAAAATTGTGTTCCTGGAATAGTGTTTGGGTGTGTTCCCCCCCTTACTTTAACCCCTGCTTTTCCCCACATAAAGTGTAAGTGCAGGGGTTAAAGTATAATTTGGTGGGCCTTGGAACACTTCTAAATTTCCATGCCCCCTCATGCCGGTGGGGCCCCCTACACCCCAGCTTCTGCCCCCCAAAATGCCTGCCCTCATCCCCAGCTACTGCCCCCTTCTCCATCTACTGCCCCCCACATGCCTACCCACCACCCCAGCTACTGTCCCGGGCCCCCCCTCTTGCCACTGGTCCCCCAATCCCCCACTGTGCTGTGCAGTCTTTCTCCAGGCCAACCCCCTCCCCAATGCCCTTTCCTTGCCAGGCGGACTTGCCTGTCCCAGAACCAGGGATTTCCCTAACACCCCTCCACACCCTCCAGGCATCCCCCTGAATTTCCCAACACTCCCCAGTTGTCAGCTAGTAACATTATTATACCAAATTAGTGAGCATACCCTACACCCCCCCCAAACCAACCCCTACACCCCCCAGTTTCAAGTTCTAGGGAGAATACTGCCCTGACCCCTCCCCAGGGCCCCCTTACCTGGCCACCATGTCACTGGAGCAGCCCAACCTGGCTCAGGCTCAAACTCTGGCCTGAGCCTGCTTTTACTGAACATGTTCAAAGGCTCTGAGCATGCTCAGTGAGACCAGACTCAGGCCAGAGCTTCAGCCTGGGCTGGGGCAACTCCCCTGCTTCCAGGAGCATTGTGGAACACCGTTCTGGGACCTGCTATTTTTAGGGACTCAGCATTGGGGCCCCTAAAAATTGAAAATGGAGCCAGAATGCTGCCTTCTGGCGCCTGCTGTTTTTAAATGCTGGGCCCTGGAATGCAGCATTCTGGCTCCTTTTTCTGTATTTAGGGGCCCCAGAACTGAACCCCTAAAATAGCGGGCCCCAGAATGCTGTTCCAGGGTGTTCCTCCTTACTTTAACCCTGGGTAAGAGAAAATGTTTCTCTAACCATTTCCAATTATTTCTTCAGCTTCATCCACACTTTCAGACACTGAGCAGAGGGTTTGCCACCATGGAATACGAGTCCAAGCCTTGTCCCCTGTCCCTCCAAGTCACTGGTCTTCTAGGGCGATAACAGATTTCTTGCAATGCCCACAGATGTCTGAGCCGTGAGTGGAGTTTAACTGTAGGTGAGTCCAGGGGTTCACATTTTGAGAGCAGCCGCTGATTTTGAGCATTCAACTTGAGATGTCCTGTTTTTCCCAAATGCTGAGCAGCTGATGAAGTAACTGGGACTTAAAGGTGCTCAGTGCCTCTATAAGGGGACACTGGATATCCAAATCTGGGCATGCAAATTTAGTTGCCCAGGATGAGAAGCCTGCTGAAAATCTGACCCTGTGTGTGTTTGTGTATGGGAACAGAAATGGTTCTGTGGTAAATTCTTCCCATTGCTCAAGCATAGTCGTCTCTGTGCTGACCACGTAATGGCAGGAGGGTGAGACAATACCTCCAAATGATCAGCACTGACTTACTGTTACACGATAGAATCATCAGCTTTGAGGAGATGGAGAAAAGGGATTTCTCTGCTGAACTAGGATTCCTAGATCTCCTAGAGAAGTGGCTACATGGAGTCCTTTGCTTACGGGCAGAGATGGTGCAGAGCATTTATCAGTTTGCAATGGGGAAGAGTGCAGCAATAGGATCCAAATACACCTTGCCTAAACAAATGAAAGTGTGGGTGCTTCAATTCCAGCATCATCTTTGGCTTCAGCTGTGTTTTGAGGGGTGGGTTACAAAATCATTTTTCAGCTCCTCTCCCATTGACAGGGAGTGGAAAAAGTGGCTTCCACTGGCCACCTGGGTTTTCTGCCTTCTGCTGGATCCCTAACAATGGTGGAGGGCTGTGGTAACCAGTGCATGGCCCCAGCTCGGCAGTGCAGTGTCCAAGGGGTTAATTCCTTATTACTTGTCTGTTGCATAGAATGCTTGTTACTTGACTCTCGAGCAAAGACACAGAATGAGATCAGAGCTTGAACTGTAAAAAAGAGACACAGACGAGTCAGGAAACCAGAGGATTTAGTGTTTTATTTCTGAATTATATATACTCACTTCTTGGAGGCCTCAGAGAAGAATGTGATTTTAAGGGGACTAGGGGACTGGGAAAGGCACAATGCTCTACACGTTGTTGTATACTTATTGTATTCTTACGAATTACAAGAATTTATTAGATATTAATAGAAAAATATTGACCATATCCCATAGTGCCTACCTTAGTACATTAGCTATAGCCAAGCAGGGTTTTGCTAGAGGGAATTGCATTTTAGTCCAAGCAATGAATTCTTGATAAGCATTTGTGCGGAAGGCAGATTTTAGGCCTGGTCCAAAGCCTACAGAAGTCAATGGTTCCAAAGGGCAGCCATATTAGTCTAGTAAAGCAAAGAAAGCAAGGAGTCTTGTGGCACTTAAACACTAAGGCTGTGTTCACACACACAGGGTTATTTCGAAACAAGTTGT